>JBBBVU010000012.1:15953412-15966973 GCA_037177055.1 Atherinosoma microstoma | reverse complement strand
ATTACCCAAATGATCCTGATCAAAAGTTTACACACCCCAGTTTTTAATACCGTGTATTGCCCTCTTTAACATCAATGGGAGCGTGAAGTCTTTCCTGGCAGTTGTGGCTCACGTCTTTGTTGGTCTACCTGACTGTGGTTTGGTTTCAACAGAATCCTTCATTTTCCACTTCTTAATTCTTAATTTTTTTATTTTGAACACCACTGATGGCATTCTCAATTCCTTGGATATATTTTCATATTCCTGTTTCCTGTTTTATACAGTTCAATTACCCTTTCCTGCTGATCCTAAGACAATTCCTTTGCTTTCTCCATGACTTAGATTCCAGAAACATTGATCAGGACTCAGGAGCCCAGAAACTCACTGACCTTTTATACACACACGGATTATAAGCAAACAGATCACAAGTGAGAATGGTTACCTTCAATAGCCATTCAAACTCGTTTGTGTCAACTTGTGTGCATGTAATCAGGCCAAAATCATTAGGGTATGTAAACTTTTGATCAGAGTCGTTTGGGTAGTTTCAGTTGTCATTATCTAAAAAGAGTAAACACAGTTGTTTGACAATAAATGAATAAAATGGATTCACTCAACCACAAACCAAAATATTCTGCTTTCTTTTGCAGTAAGCAAAGAGTAAAGAAAATGCCGTCATTGCTGCTGTCAGCTGCAACAAATCCATTAACAGCAACTACTGCAGCTATCATGCTACAAGTGATATTGACAGGAAACAAGGATGCCCTCAGACTCAAATCCCCCCCTTGCTTTCTCCCCTTAATTTGAGTTGGGAGGGCCTGAAAGTTGAGGAGAAAATACATAAAAAGAAAGCGTGATACTATACTGAAACTGAAAAATTAGCAGAGGGGTGTTTTTAAAGGAACAGTGTGCAACAATTAGTCTACTGACACCTAGAGGTTATCACAGAAATGTGAGTCTAACTGAAACCGCAGGGGACAAGAGAGACTTGATGTTTCAGAGTAAAAGGCGATCCAAAGTTGACAGTGTTTTATTGTTAAAATCGACTGGATCCACTTTGATTTTCATCAACTGACATCTTGCCTGAACGAACTGCTCTGCTCTAGATTGACGAGGTTTCAAAGCGGCAAAAATAGAACAGGCGTGTATTTTATTCCCGGTCCACCGAACACTGAATTGGTGAAAGCGCTGAAGCTGATCACTGCAATTCAAGTCAATGGGAGCGGTTCCACCAGGCGCACCCCGCAGCGTTTCTGAAGCGTCCCAGATGCATCACAGAAGCATCTGCTTCTAGAAAAGCAGAAAGTTGCAATCCCCACGTCAGTCACGCGAGGATTGCAACATCCTGCCCTAGTTGGAGTATTTAACATGGAATTACCAGGATTTTCAGCCTCCCTGGAGTCCCCCTCCCACATCTATTCATTTCAAATCAGATAAATTAAATCATGAAGCCTTGCTGCTCCATGGCCTTTCCCAAAACTATATGAATTTTCATTAAACAAGGATTAATATTTATGTAAAGAATAGAAATTTCTACATATTTCGGCCACAGACGCTCTTTCTGGCTGCAGGGGATTTTACGCTGTTCTATTCTTAGATTCCCCTCTTTCTGGATCAACACTATTCATACTTTTATGACAATCTACACTATTTGTTATGAGGATAAAACGACTAGGCTATCTATTACAGCCAAAGCAATCAGTCACTTCTCCTGCTTTACCCCACTTGCTGCTTTCTCCACCATTGTGCTGGCGGATCAGCTGCTGTGTGAAATCATTCCAGTATCAGAGATTGAAAACACAGATGACTACAAGACCTATTTCATAACAAATAGCTTTCCTTCAGTGTACTCAATAAAAAACACTATTTACAGAGACCTGAGCTGAAAGTTATAACTGAAGGGGGTGGGATATTTCTTCAGCGCTAATAGGGCATTTACAAGAGAACACGTAGTTGCTAAGGAGAAGGAGAAGCCTCTTGCTGTGACTAGTGGGAGTTCAACTTCACCAACTTCAAAGTCGGCCATCTTGTTTTGTAAAAGAAGCTGCTCCCACATCCAAGAATATCTGGTAAAAGTAATACAGGAAGATTCACATGTGCTTTAGATGTGAATCACATGTGGATCACATGAAAAGTTCCCAAACTATATGTTTGCAAACACATGTGGTTCATATGTGGTCACATGTGAAATTCATGTATTTTTTGTGTAAGGGCACTTAAATCTGTGGATTTCACTTAGGCCAAATTTTGGCCCAGGCATTGAGCAAACAATGAACTAGCTGGAAAGAAAACATATCAGAGTAGCTTAACGCGTACCTCCATCTTTCTCAAAGGGCTTGAGGACCCTCTAGCTTAGAAAAAAGAGCTGCAGAAATTCTGATAACTGTCATCAAGGCCCATTGAGCATTGAGGATCTGTTATATGCAGGAGCAACTTTAATGGAATGGACAGGATGTTCAGCAGGGCAAGTCCAATGATGAGTTCATCTTTCTTCACAAACAGATCTGGCATGGGCCACTGAGGGAAAAAAAGGAAATGCAGTGTTACACAAAAAAAAGGTATAAATTGTACTGTGTTTTAAGTACTGTGCAAACAGCTGGGATGTTTGATGCCCCTCAATCCATTCAGAGGGCTTCTTCTGTTGTAAAGACTCACAAAAGATACATGTGGAGTTCAGTATCTATCTGCAGACATGTGAACATATGAAGCATGTGATCAAACCACAAACCTGTGAAATGAAGAAAAAACTGACACCTGTAACAAAACAATTGAATGTTTTCTGAGTAAATATCAACCAAAGCATGTAACATCTGATTTTGACCTCTAATGTAGGCAGATGAAGGGCGATAACCTTTGAACATTTATATGTGATTATGCTACGCATCATATCTTAGATCAAACCTTGTGAAATGGAACAAAATTAAACAGGATGCAACAACACCAACACATCATATGCTTAGTTTAAGTTTTGATGCACACCCAATAACTATTCTGATGTCAACTACACAACAATGGCCGTGTGACAAGTAGTAGTAGTATTATCATTGAGGTTTTTCTCTTTTTCACACACAAGTCCAAAGAATGCATAAAATAATGGTTGTGTATGCTATCAGATACTGCTAGATAGGCAGATAATAAGGATTAGTTATAAGGTCTTCTTTATTAGAAAGAACGATATGAACATCTTATTTTGCACTAATGATATGTACCTCGAGAGTTTTGCAACCTATTAAAAAATGCTCACAAAGTTAAATAAAAACAGAAATAGTATAGGCTGGATCATTCATTAGCAAGTATTAATCTTTTAGAAAGAATTAATTCATATTCCTGCAAAAAAGCAAAAAAAATCTAAAATAAAAACAAAAAACAACAAATAAACAAAAAAAAAAACTAATTCACTATTCCAACTTTCCCCCTAAGCTTTATTAAATTGAAACAATAACCATCATCTACTATTGTTAGAATACCACAAATGAAAACATTGATTCCCAACAAAGTGCTCAAATCATACAGAAATGCAGTATTATTTCTATTTAATAATATGATGCATTAATAAAAAACAAAAAGAGAAAAAAGCAGTGAATAGGGATGTTTGAAATAATAATCGGAATTCTGTGATGCAGGGGAAGTATCTACTGTATATGTGCAACTTAAGAGAAGAACTACAGGGAAAATGGTTAATATCAAGGTCAATAAATATGGACAGTACCACCTGTATCTTATTGTACTCATGGACTGAGTGTCTAATGGATTCTGACCTATTCATCTTGCTCTCCTCATCATCCTCAGCGGTTAAAAGGTCTGCTGCTGTTTACATGGGTGTGATACCTCTATCTCTACTGCCTCACACTGTACCCATCACCTGACACAAAGCGCTTTTATTCCATTAGTATTAATAAAGTACTTTGTGTGTGTGCAGCAAGCCACCCCTTTCATTAAAAATTGATAAAGCAGCATCTCTGCCTGCAGCTATGTGTTGTTGTTTTTCCCCTTCATTGACTTTTGAGCATGCTTTCATTTCTATTTCTCCAATTTTCTCAGTAAATTGTGAGTGTGTGTGTGTATATGAGCATGACACATTTATATCTGATGCATTTTTCTACCCCTGCTGTTAATGTCAGATTCCACATTTTTACCACACCTGGGAATTATTATGCAAAAATAACATCACACAGCATTTCCATTTAGTGTGTAGATGCCACCTCTCTCTGTCACCATACGGAGCGGTGCTACCAGTATGAACATGTATTGTAAAATTACCATTATCTCACTACTAAATCTTTCTTATTCTTATTTCAGGGTGATAACAAGTCTTCCAACTTAGTGAATGCAAGAATCATGTCATAAATGTCTTGAAAGGGCAGCATTATTTATCATTTGGGGATGAAAAGCTGAGGTCAAAACATTTTTTCCGAAGAGTAGTTTAAAGAAAAAAGAAGAAGCTTTTAATGGAGGCCAATAACAAACTTCATTACTGAATATCAGTTCTTGATAATTGTGCATCCCTTTAGGAACTCTAAGCAATTGGTTCATATTACGTTCAACCCAGAAAGGTTCCTTCAGCATGTTAAACACTGTGATATTAAAACTCCAAGTCTGCTTTATTTCAACTGTGGGTAACTGAGCAGATCTGATGGCACGTCATAAATTACTGATTTAAATGGATGCATGCAAGTGACAGTGGGTTTTCAAGAAAACCCCAAGAATTTGAATGAAGGCAACTGGAGATATTTATTGGCTCTTGAAGCCATCATCCAAAAGGCTTCTCTGGTGGGGTGTTTCAGGCTTATAAAGTGTAGCTGGGACATTAGGAGAGTCATTAAGGTCATATGAGTCATTGAGGTCACATGTGAATCCCTGACCCAGTGTTCTGTGAGTTGTTTAGGTTATTTGCCTCATTGTCACCTGTGAATTGTTTACTAACATGTTGGTCACATGATCCAGGGTGTGAATGGTTGAGAAACTGCCTGGGGAGGAGAGTCATGGCTGCATTGGGTGCTGGGTTGGTGATACCTGAGTTCACTTTGTTTAAAACTGGTTTTTGCCCAAATGACATAATGGGCTTCTTTTTGTCTTCTCTCAAACCATCTGTCTTTTCAATCCAAAATGTGTACATTCCCTCTTCTTGTCCAGGTGTAGGTAAACCACTGAGTGTTGACTTGGGGAGCTGGCTGTCATATGTATTATCATACTTAATACAATGTAATGGTCTGTGCACTCGTCATTGCACCGGATATACAACGCTGCTCAGCTTGTGTTTGGGTGACTAATATTTCAGGCAAACCAGTTTCTGTCTGGGGGTGTTCTTGGGTTTGAATTGCACTGGAAAGTTTGTGTTTGGAGATAATCTCAAGACATTCCGGCCACAGCATGATCAACTTTATCATGGTCTGTCATTTTGGGCTTTTTCTGTTTTTCTAGGGAAAATCTTGCAGCTTGTGTTGTTTATAAGTTGTTTTTTATGTCTAATGTTGTATTTCCTGTTCTTGCTGTGGTTTCATTTGTAAGTTTATTTAAATTCTTTATTCCATTTGGTTTGGCTTTCAGTAAGAAACACCTCCTAAACCCCCTCAACATGTTTTTCCCTACATCAATTCCTCTTTAACAGCTTTGTGGTGATTGAAATACTGAAACTGTTAATGATATAATGTAGCTTTGGAAAATGTATTTGGCAATTGAACTTTAAAAATGTATACAATGGATGACAATGGATGACAGGATATCTATGTACTTTAAAGGCAGAGCACAGGTACGCTTGCCAAGGAACCCACAAATAATTTTTTTGTGTTTACAATTGGGGAGGAACCACAGGGCATTTACACACTTAAAAATCACAATTATAATCTTGGAGAACTGCAGACAGTTTCAGGGTATATAGTAAACCAGAATCAATAAACAGCTGTGGTGAAAGTCTTTAATTGAGAAAAGCTTAAATTTGATGCATATTTTAAGTATCAAAGGGCAGTTTTTATCCCATGGGTTGACACACTGAAGATGCAGATGGGATTTGGATCAGTACTTTTTGGAATAAGTTTTCCATCTGTATAAAGAATTGCATCCTGGTGAAGGATCTGTTTCTTAAGCTAAAATATATGTTTTTATTTTTCACTTCTTTAAGCAACCAAATTCTTAATCTATCAATGAACAGAATCTCCCCAAGGCCACTCAGAATTTGTTATTCCCACATTTAAGATCAACCCCTAAACTCAGTGTGGTGTTCTGCACAAAAGTCTTGTTTTATTTTGTCATGCCATTCTCTATTTACACTGAAGGGTCTATGAACTGATCTGGCCACGGTCATTGAACACTTAAATGATTGTTGCTGTAGTTCAGGGTTGCCCAAGTTTAGTCCTCCAGAGCTACTATCCTGCAACTTTTAGATGCATCCCTTCTCCAACACACCTGAATCAAATGAATGGCTGGTTTTCAAGCCTCTGCAGAGCTGAATGAAATGCAGATGAGAGAATTCAGACATTTCAGGTGTGTTGGAGAAGGGATACATCTAAAAGTTGCACCATAGTAGCTCTCGAGGACTGGACTTTGGCACCTCTGTTGTAGTATTTTGGGGGGGGGTTTCTTTCTTGATTCCATTTAGTTCTCCAGTTCACTCTACTAATAATTTTTTCAGGGTGTGCTGAGAATAATGGGAATATTTTTGATGCTAAAGTACACAAACAAAATACATATGTTTTAAACATATCATTCTTTTTTTTTTCTACACAAGCCATATGGCTAGCTTATGAAATTTTGTTTTAGCCAACTGGGATTTAGAATATGTTCTTGTAGGTTTTGGATATCCAGTTAACTTCTCACATTTCAAGTCCAAAATTATCTAAAATGATGTTTCAGAATATAAAGAACTTGCCAGATTCCAAGAAATCCTTGCAAAAATCAAGCCTATATCATTTGATCCAAAGCCAACCGAATAATTTCACACCTGATCTTGTTTCTGAAATGTTTACTGCAAAGTGTCATCATATGTGCCTGTGTTCATCAGTCTAGTGTATTGTGAGGAGAGTGGTACACACAAACATGTGTGCATTGCTTGGTGCTATCTTAGATCTTGCTGTGAAAGGTGTGACACTAAGTGTGATTTTGGTGCTTAAAGTGAAAAGAATCACACATCTCTCTGCGGTAACACCTGTCAATCAGATGTCTAAAACTAACATCACTGGAGATCATGCTTTATACACATTACCAGATGTTTTTAATCATACAGGCAGTATTCACATATTATTAAACAATTAAGCTAAACTAACATAACATACAAGTCCTCTGTAGATGGAACCATGTTTGCAATAGTTCTTTTGAGATACCAACAACTCATCACCATTTAAAACTGAATGCCTATACCAGCATTTGTCGGAGGTGAAGAGTTTTTCCCTAACCTTTTTCATTGCATCTCCAGTAATGCTGATCATTGGACAAAACAAAGTAGAAATGTTAAAAAACCTGTGAAAACTAGCTCATTCATTTGATATAATTGCAAAATAAAATAAAAAAAGTATTTCCACTGACTCATAGCTTATGCTGAACAAAATGTACAATTCTTCACTCTCTACTACACAACACAGTGATGAGGGTGTTCAGGCAGATGCTTCTTCAGGTCCCCCTGTAACAAAGAACAAAAAAGAGGTCATTCCTGCCAACGGTAATAATCATGCAGAACAAGTAACTAAATAATTAGAATAATGTCAGTTTTAATCACAAACATAAACAAAAGAATAAACAAATAAAACAAGAACTGAGAACAAACAAAACTACTACTACAACAACTACTACTTTCCCCTGGGAAGAACAAAGCATATTTTATCTAGTTTGATTTAATTTGATATTATCTACCAGGTTCCACCTTACATAAAACATATCAAATACCAATTGTTATAATATAAGGAGGATACCTTTACAAATCTTCTGGATGGAACTTCTCTCTCTTTTTTTTTTAGAGCTTTATTTAACATAGTTGAAAACATAAAGCGTGGGTCCAATACACAGACAAAGACACAATACACTCTTGACATGGACTGGTTTACAATCGACAAGAAGAAAAAAATAAGGAAAATAATAGTAATAATAACAATGGGGCAAACAAAAAAGTATTGTTGAGTGAGGACAATGTTTCTTCATAAATGTTAGATTTGTTCATCCCTTTGTAGATGTGCATGTTTGATATGAATTAACAGTTGTCATGGTACCAGATTTTCATTTACAGTCTGCCAAATATGATAAGACACAATCCCGTGTTTCCATCTTCAGTTGTAGCCTTGCAGTGATATTTTCTATACAATTCACCTCCTTCGGTCTTTGTATCCATTGCTCCAATGTTGGTAAATATGTTCACAGTAATCACTTTATGGGCTGTCAGTAAGTTGATAAGTAAACTCTCAGCATATATATTTGTTTTTTTCCCATCAGGTCCGAGGGAAATTTTCTATGGGAGCTCTGATGTTTAGTATTATCTTAAGGAGCTGTAGCGGTATATGAGGCGGCCACTCATGTAGTTGAGCTAAATGCCACCCTGCTAACCTCTGATACTAAATTAGATAGTATAATTGATTAATGCAAAAATTTGACATATTAAAAAATTATGAAGATTTTTTTTTCCTGGTGAGGTTGTGCCTTTGATTTGCATTTCACTCACTGATGAATCTGTAACACAGACTATTGTTTTCAAGCTAAATCTGTGTAAATGAAATGAAAATGAAAAATTGGTTTGAAATTGGTCAGTGTAGATGTGTGTTTTATTATTGTGAGATGTTGGTTTATGATTGTAACACTATTTGTCATGTGTTGCAAAAGAAATCATTGTTAGGGACAACAGGAGCGGACAAAATGAGCAAGTTTAACAACTATTAATAACTAAAATTTCTGTTGTATATGTGACAAGTGAAATAAAGAGAAAACAAGCAACATGTGCTTTTTAAACAAATATAACTAACAAATAAAAAACGTCAACAACTCTTGAATAATTGTGTGTCATATTGGAGCAGCAGTGGCCTGTGGGCCAAATTCAGCAATCCAGAAAAATATTAGCTAATGTTTAGTATAATTATAATTTGCATTTCAAGTTTTACTTGTGTAAATCTGAGGAAATATCACATTGGAACATCTCATGATAGGCATTCATCTGAATGCCCGGCGTATGTAAATCTATGTTGGCACTTCGTTAAACAGCTCTAGCTTGCCAGATGGTTGAACCTAAGCTGACCCCTAAATAAACCAACATCTGACTATGAGCATGCAAAGAGGTTAGCCAGCACATATAGGAGGAAAATGCTGTTTAAGTGGACCAAAATGTGTGCATGTGTGGGTTATTGTCATAAATTGGCCATTGTTGGAACGTCTCTGTGAGTGTGGTACATCTTCAACATCTTCCAACAAAATAAACATATTATCACATTCATTATTAAGACAAGAAAACATCCTTTAGCAAGTGTGACGCATCAAATGAGGATGTATTTTACAACATACTTCTGTTCATCCCCTCACAAACGCATACACACACATACATACACATGTTACTCCTCTTACTGACCTTTCACCTCCTGTCAGCTGTCCTCACTGTCAAAGGGAACAGCCCTCTCTGTTTGATCAAGTTTCTTCCACCCAGAAACGCTGCAGCACCCACAAACCGTATTGCGAGGTAGGATAAAAACACTGACCCTGATATACGTCTTAACATACTCATGCAACTACATTTTATTATTTAGATTTTAATGTGTTAGTGTCGCCTGCAAAATTTGCCTTCCGGAGGCACAGCTCCACCCTTACAGAAAGGGTCAAATCTTTCTAGTTCCTCATTTCAATGGACCCTAACATGTCTTGTGGCACAATAAAATATTAGTAAGGAGGTAATGTGAGGTTCTTTGTTGCCTGAGGGAAACTCAAAGTTATGAGGAGCAGGTTTCAGAGTGAGTTTATGCAGAGTGGTTTGAGTGTATGAAGACAAGCCAAAATCAATCTGAGCGATCGATGCTAATAACTTTTTATTCCGTGTGTGAGTGAATATGATGTTGATTGACAGGGTGAGAGTTGTGAGGGCAGCAGAATGTGAGAGTAGCTGCATCCTCTCTGATCAACAGATGAAAGGCTATGAAGAATATAGCTTGTGTAAGAGCTTAAAGAAGGATGATAGATAGTTACATAAATCAGTATCATTTTGCAAACTGTAAGCTCAGGTGGTTAGCAATCTTATACATTACAAATGAGAGTGGCATTTTGACTCTTTACTAACTTAAAAGTAATTTAGACCTACAATAAATTCTGCAATGTAATCAAGTTGCAAGAATGCAAAGCATAAAATCACATAATTACAAGTCAGGAATTTCCATCAATGGTCATATCAGACATTGGATCATAGTTCTCAAAATGTACAGTTGACTTTATTGGTTGCACAGGCTTATGACATTGTCTGAGAAGTAACAATCCTTGAAATTAGGATATTTTTGCAATAAACCTGCATGGTTCAAAAACTGATATAACGAATTGTCTATTTTGTGTTATCTACCCTTTATACTGATTTTGCAATTCACCTGAATGTGAACCTGCTATGAAATTAGTTAATTTACACCAACAAATTTTATAAGAACTTCAAATTATTTGTATACAAAAATCTCAAAATTTATAAATCATCCAGTTACTAAATCTGTCAAACAAATGGTTGCCTCTGAAATGTTTGGTGGAATCATAAATTGGCATACAAATTATGTTCTCTCATACAGGAAATGTTGCTTACAGTTGTACCTGAGAAATTTCCAGTTAGTTACCTATCATCACTGCTTGATGCTCACTTTAAAGTCCATGGATTATAGATATTTCTCATGGAAAGGGTGACATGTTTTTCAAAGTTTTTTCACTTATCCCCAATGTTAAAACAATGTACTTTCACCTCAAACATCAACTGAGGCTAAAAAGAAAAAGATATTTTAAAAGAGGTATGCAAGTGCTGTAGTGTTTTTATGCAAAATGACTTATTTTATCTGGTAATCCTGAACTCATAAGTCTTTTTTTCATTAACCAGGCCACGATCACATCATAGCTTCCTTGTTTCCATGTTCAAATTTTCTAGGCAGTGCACCCGAACTAAAGTGTGCATGTTATCCACTTCAATGATCTTAAAAGTGAACGTTTTTTGCACTGCAAGGAATGGCTATTACAGAATGGGACTTGAAGGTTATGTAGCATATACTGTGACGAATGAATGAAGTGGAAAAATTTGCCAAAAGCCACAAGAAGATGCCAGCTTGGAGACAGTAGAAACAAGAAGATACTTCCCAAGCCAAAGTAGCAGGCACTAACCATTTTCCACAAGGACTGTGTGAGACAGCTCTTATGCATCTTTCTCCAAACGGTTTAATAGTTAACATGAAAGGAAGAAAGAAATTGCCCTAATTACCAATTATGTTTAATGAAGTCAGTTTCTTTAGGGTGAACAGACACATATATGATCAAATTATAAACTGAACACAGCAACTCTATCAGCCTTATGTGGTGCAGAAGCAGGTTGACCAGCAGAGAAAGCTCTGCTGACACCAGGGATCAGCATGGTATGTGGCTGCGGAAGACAACCAGCTGTTCCAACTCATGACAGTGCACACTTGCTCTGTAGCTCTAACATGGATACCAGGCATTATCCTGTAAGTCCAGCATCAAAGCCAAGATTTAATCAGACCCTGCCGAAAGGTTTTCCAGCCTTTGATTTAATGTCAGTTTTTCTGTCTTGTTGAGGAAAAACATTTTTGTACTTCTGATAGTCTTTTCCCATTTTCTACTTCATATAATATTTCAGCTACTCAACAGTTTAGGGTGTTTGTTGTTTTCATTGACAAAAACTTTCCAGTGTGTGACTATTCTGGACTGCAGATAGGCCAGTTTAGCACCTGGACTTTTTTTATTTATTTTTTTTATTACAGCCATGATGTAGATGAATGTGATTTGGCATTGTTTGCTGAAGCTGTCTCAAAACAATATGCCATTCAACATTAAAAGCGCATTCACAGAGGTTACCCAGGACATGTTCACTAAAACACACTCGTGGCATCATTGGTTATGGTTTTTTCAGAGGGAACATCAGTTGATGGGTAAGGACCAACAGTAGTTTGTTAATTTTCTTTATTTCAAAAAATTTCAAAGCCTAAGTTGTCAGATCACAACACAGTTACTTATTCACCTTAGTCCATCTTACAGGAACTTTGTTGACTCGCTGTAGTTGACCCTCTCCAGTAATTTCCCCTACAAAATCATCTTTAGATGCAGTCCCACCTGAAGGTCTAATGCTTGCAGCCATATAATGCTGATTTTCAGCCTTGTTCTTTTGTTTTGGAAAATATTAAAATATGCTTCTTTCATTTCTAAACCGGTTGCTATCTCTTCTAAAAGCCTTTCTCAGTTTTTTTGTTTTGTTTGTTAATCATATTAGTAGATTTTTGTCAAACAACAGGTATATTTGTGTTTTTGCACTATACCACTTCTTTCGTCTTTTATTGCTCCAACCATTCTTAAAAATATTGCTGTTATAGAAATGAAAGAATCTTGGTTTCAAATGGCAATGTAGTGCCTATCTTTTTTAGTCAAATAGACGTCACAAATGCTTAACAAATTGCTGCATTCCATTTTTGTTCACATTTTATACTCTGCACTAAACTTTTTGGTTGTAACTTGAACTAAAAGCAAATTGTGCAATCAATGTGCTGCTATGAATGGTGGACAGTAAAAAAACAAAAAAACAACAACCTCTAATGACCCAATAATTTAGCTAAATACACTCATATAGCCTTTCATTGTAATCATCAGAGTGTGGCAATAAATCTTCTATCAGTTTAATCATTTTAAGTGGGCTTGTTCTCATTTGGTGTATTTCAGTTTACAAAACTACAACTGTCAATAGTGCTAATTGCTGCAAAATAAACAGGATGTAGGTAAATCTGAACAGGGAGGCTTCTGCTGCCTCCATGTGGACATTAGATAAACACAACTTATTTGGCCAGTCAGTGAATGAACCAGTCTTCTCTCCAGTTCTGGTTGAATGCATTGAGCAGATCAATGTTGTAAATTTCACACACACAAAAAACAACAAACAAAATTACAACCATACTGATTCAACAGTCAATTTTTTTTCTTTTTTCTAATAAACATACAAAAATCAGACATGTTTTACAGACAAAGTGTGTGCTGTAGAACCGGTGATAAAACTAGTCAGCAGTTTATTTAGTCTTTCTGCCTTTTCCTTTTTTGGCCTTTTTGCCTTTTCCCTTGTTCTTTAAGGCCATACGAGTACTGTAACCTCTCCACCAGGATTGAGCAATAATAACCGCTTTGGTCTTCAGCTCCAGCTCCTTCATCTCCTCCCTCATCTTCTCTTCTGCCAGCCTCCGCTTCTCCTGGATCTGGTTGTACTTCACCTCTAGGGCAGGAAACATTTTCTCCAGCTCCTTCACCACCTCCTGTTCATTCGCATATTCACTTTCAGTCAGCTCCAGCTTAGTCTGAGACATGAGATGGTGGCCGTTTCAAATATTGAAAGGATGGAAAAGAGAGACATGGGGGTGAATATATCAATAAGATAAATACAAATGGAATAAACATT
>JBBBVU010000012.1:15925862-15945375 GCA_037177055.1 Atherinosoma microstoma | reverse complement strand
ACTTGTAAATGATCAAACTCTGTGGCCTCCCTGTTGACTACATTTGCTTGCTCATGTAAGCACAGCTTTGCCCAAAACAAATGAAAGTTTGGACATATAAATGTGGCATCGACTTTTCTTAGCAGGGGAATTATAAGTGGACCTTTCATAATTAAAAATGATTCCCATCTAGCAATGAAAGCATTAAAGCTATCACTAAAAATGATATTATTCGGTCAGATTTACCTGCTGCCTCTGTGTGTGTGCGTCTAAGCACAGATAAGTGTCATAACTTTTTTTATTTCATTTACAGGAGGGAGAGAACAATGATAAGTTCTTTACTCATCCTCGAAACCCAAAAGCACTGGCAGCGTACCTGTTTGCCCACAACCACCTGTTTTATATGATGGAGCTCCTGACAGGCCTGCTGCTGATGATGCTGTCGCTGTGTGAAGCTCCCGCTGTTCCTTCACTGCGCCTGGATGTCTACGTTAGTTAACATTTGTAGCTGCAACCTGTTCTTTGAACGTCTTTTTCACTGTTTATACTTTTTGATTCAGACCTGTCCAAATGAAAAAAGACTGCAGCCACTGACTGTTGTCTTCATTTGGCTGATTTACACTCACTTTTATCAAGACAAGCAAAACATAGCTTGGTCTGTACAAGTTTTACCTGAAAATAAATCAGGCAAATAAAGGCAGCAGAATTAGCTGCTGTTACGCTGTGATTAAATGTGAGTTAGTGTTTGAATCAAGAAAAGGACCTCTGTGAAGGTGGCATGGTTTCAAAGAACCGGCTATCACATGGTTAGAATAATGCCACATTCTACACACATTTCCTAAATGTTTGATCATCAGCATCGGAATAATGACAACAGATTTTAAATATAGTTGCCCAGAATATTCTTTTGATATCAATTCAGAATAATGTACCATGGTCAATTCTGAAACTAGATATGCAATCACCTCCGAGACAAAACAGAATAGAAACAGCTGTAACATATACACATAACCATCTTTAAAGGCTCTTGTTTTTTATTTCTCTGCAGGTTCATGCCACTCTGGAGCTGCTGGCCTTGGTTATGATGGCATTCGAGCTATGCATGAAACTCCGCTGGTTAGGCTTCCACACTTTCATACGGCACAAGAGGACCATGGTGAAGGTAGCATACACATTCTGGATATTATCTAATGGAGTAAGAGTGTAATAATTTTACAGTTGCTACTCAGCAGTCTTGTTATTTTTGTGGCCTTGAGTTATGGGAAGGCAGTCATGCTGTCTGCATACCTCATGCCTTGTGATTAAGATTTCTTTGCTACATGTCGTCCATGTTGTCTCCTCTCTTTGTGCAGACGTGTGTGTTGCTGCTACAGTTTGTGGAGGCCATCGTGGTTCTTATCAGGCAAACGTCTCACGTGCGAGTAACCAGAGCGCTCAGACCCATATTCCTGGTGGACTGTAGATACTGTGGGGCTGTACGCAGGTGCAGGATTGTCTAAACAGCACACATCCACACACAGAGGTCAAAATCAGTGCCAAAAGATATTAGGTTCTGTTTTCCTTACTGAAAAATCTGTCTTTGTCTTTTTTTAAGGCAGCCTTTTTAAGCTCTAGCAAACTTGAACCAAGCTAGGAACTATCCACCCACTCCATAGCTGCACTGTGGTATTTTAATTTCACACAATATTAATAAACCTCAACAGTACCAGACTGGTTCACTAGAGCTAAAGAAAGGAGTGATAGTAGTGATAAATGGAGTTGGCTGCAGCGACTTTGTGTAGCGGCACAGCCAGTAGCAGAAAAATCCAAAATGTATTGTGGTGCTTTGTTCACATGCAAAAGTTCAAGGCCCATAAAAATGAATCTGTTTTTAAAAAACTGAGTTCTGTGTGACGATATAGATCCAGGAAAAAGTGGAGACTTTTCAAGCTGACTGATTAGCTTCTTGTAGTCACTTTCTGTCTTCCCCTAAATTGCCTTTCCCCTGTACTTTCAAATTTTTTACTTAAAAACATCCAACAGAAGTCCTTTTTTAATATTGGAATAATGTTTTTAGTATGCGTGAAATGTGTTATGAGGGATATTTGTACAGTTCGAGAATGGCCAGACTCAAAAACATTTGAGACTGTTGGATTTGGACAGCCAGGGTTTCATATGCAACAAACATCCTGAACCAATCATTTAAACTTGTAGGAAGAGACTAGTTAAAACTGATGACAGAACTAAGTCGTTTATCTAACACTAGCAAACATATAATTAGGTGTTAGTTGAAGTTATTGAGTTTACTGATTCAAGAGTGTTTGGGCAGAGTTGAGGGTGAGCAGCTGCAGGCAGGCAAGTGTTGAGATTGAGGCAGAGCCAATTTGCATTTTACAGATGTGCACATTTTAATTTGATCATAAGATATGAGTGTCTGTGGGTTTTCTAAATGCTTGGAGGGAGAGGTAAAGAATATGTTGGAATGTTTTAGTAGCAGAATCTGAAATGCAAGAGCTTTCCCATAAATTTGATAAAGTTTTTCAGACATAGCAATTTACTGACTGAATTTTTATTTTATGTAATTACTTTGTAAATTGGTCACCTGTTAAACGCAATTGTTCCTGACAAGGTGTCTTTCATCCAATCAGAAACTTGCGCCAGATCTTCCAGTCCCTCCCACCTTTTATTGACATCCTCCTGCTGCTGCTTTTTTTCATGGTCATATTTGCTATCTTGGGTAAGAATATGTAATAATTTAAATGCATATTTATGTTCTTCCATCTTTTCTGTCTCCTCGAACTGAGAGGGATATATTAGCATAAACTGTACTGTAAAGTAATTTCTGTATTTGTTAGTATGTGTGTTTAATCAGCCTTTTGCCTACTCCAGGTTTCTGCCTCTTCTCTACAAACACTGCTGACCCGGTATGTTGAGTCTTTACTCTGTCTGACAGTAGTTTTATTTGAACATAAAGACAACAAATTAAAAACAGGAGAAAAAAAAACAAAGGAATATAGAAAAAAAGAATAGTAATATCAATAACAGTAACCAATGAAAATCACTGCCCCTCATTTTATACCTTTGGAGTACCATTTTCTTAAACAATGATTTAAATAAGTGGATATTTGGACATTGCCTGTGTTTGTTCCCCAGCCCAGTCCACAGTTTAACTCCACATACAGAAAAAACTCTTCCTTGTGGTTCTCACCAAGTGCATTTTGAATTTTGTGTTCCCTCATAAATTATAACCCCAATCTCTCTGGCTGAAAAGATTTTGTATGTTGAGTGGTAGTGGTACTTTAAACATGATCTGTGCTGTGTAATAATGAATCAGTTCCTGAAGTTTAAGTCATCTTGATTGTAAAAACAGAGAATTTGTATGAGTTTATTATCAAGTATCACACCAAGGACTTTAATTTTAGTTTTTACGTGTTATGTAAGTGTGGAGACTTGGGTGGTTCTTCTTCTGCCTGTGTAACTCGTGTGTTTGTTAGTGTTTGGTGATATTTCCTGAGTTTAACTCTGTCCTCTCACCACAGTACTTCAACACTCTGGAGAACAGCCTCGTCAGCCTGTTTGTGCTGCTGACCACAGCAAAGTAAGCACAACAGCACATATAGTACTGTTTAGTTATCTTTACACTCATGGCGTGCAGACAGTATAGTTCCTACTTTTCGGCTGGTTTTTCTTTTGCATCTTGTGACTCTCTCTTGTAGTTTCCCTGACGTAATGATGCCGGCGTACTCCAAGAACCGATGGTCTTGTGTTTTCTTCATTGTTTATCTTTCCATAGAGCTTTACTTCATCATGAACTTGGTACAAATTGATTCTTTCTCACCACTTCTAAAATGTCTTTTTTTTTTTTTTTTCTAAATATGGTTTCCAGTTAGCTGCTTTACATAATGTCTCACTAGCATTACTGTCATTTTCTTTCTGTTCCCTTTCAGCTCCTGGCAGTGGTGTTTGATACATTTAATGATGTCGAAAAGATGAAGTTTAAATCTCTTTTGCTTCACAAACGCTCTGCTATTGACCATGCTTTTCAGCTTTTAGTCAGCAGACAGGTATGTGTGTTAGTTTTATTTTGGACTCTGTAAACTTTTTTTAATAATGCTGCCATTCCAACATCGGTTATGTTTCTGTTGTTTTCCCTTCAGAGGCCGATGGGTGTGTCTCTAAAACAGTTTGATGGTCTGATGCGATTTTACAGACCACGGATGTCTGCAAGAGACCGCTTCCTCACGTATAAAGCTCTTAATACATCGGGGGCTCCCATGCTCAGGTTTCTGAGATAATTTTAAATTACAATCTTTTTGTATTTAATAACACTGCTTTATTATAGTACAACATTACTAAATGGGGGTCTGGTCTCTTACAGTCTTCAGGACTTTTATAAGTTCTATGAAGTTATTGGCCTTAAATGGAAGGTAATTGGTTTTACATTTGTGTTTATTGATATAAACCAGTTCAGTTCTGTGTCCCTCTGGCTGATTGTCATAAACATGTACTGAATATGTGTCGTTTAGCCACGACGGAGTGGAGAACACTGGTTTGATGATCTTCCACAGACAACCTTCCTCATTTTCAAGGGTAAGTTCTCTATTTTTTTTCTTGTGTTTATTGCACTTAATCTTATTTTTAGCCTAAGTCATACCTGCTTTCTTCTCTAACAGGCATCAACCTGCTTGTGAAGTCCAAGGCCTTCCAGTATGCCATGTGTAAGTGTAACAATTGACATTCTTCCAGTTGTCCTCTGAAGGAATAGCCATCACAGGCCTTTTAACCTGTTACTGTTACTGCAGATGTGGTGGTAGCCATCAATGGTGTGTGGATCCTTGTGGAGACGTACACTCTGAATAGTAAGCTCTTTTCCAATCATAAATATATAGCACACATAATAAAAGGGAGGTGTTGGACTATGAAAATGTATTACCTTACCTTCTTCCTGCAGGTGGTTATTCCTGGTCCAAATTAGTCCCCTGGAGTTACATTGTGTTCCTGACAAGTGAGTAAAGCCTGTGCCATCTCCTACTCAAACACTCAAATGATGTAAAACTTCTCAAAGATGATTAAAGCCATTTATATCCACAGGCACTAACACTAGTTCTGCCTCTGTCCTTCCACTTTTAGTTTATGGTGTAGAGGTGTTATTGAAAATAACAGGTTTGGGGCCAATGACTTATTTCAGCTCAGGGTGGAATCTGTAAGTAATACCTTCTCTTTCTTTTCTTTCTTTAAGGGAAAAAAAACAAACAAAGCTGAATCAAAACCTTTTAACCTTTACACTGTCACTATGTTTGGATTCAGTATTCTTAATGTATGTCAGTACCTTGTTATGGAAGTATTGCTGTATTTGTACATGAACAGTTTGTGAAAAGTATCTAAATGTATTGGGAAAACAACCTAAACATGCTCCATGCTGTTGGTGGTCACCCTTACTGTGCTCGTCTGTCCAGGTTTGACTTCTCTGTGACAGTATTTGCCTTCCTGGGCCTGATTGCTCTCGCCTTCAATATGGAACCCTTCTACTTTATTGTAGTGCTCAGACCCTTCCAGCTGCTTCGGTGTGTATGCTTCCCATTTTTTAGATCATTGTGTCATATATATATATATATATGCTCAAACCTTTCACTGATGTATTTCACAGGTTATTTAAGATCAAGCAGAGATATCGTAATGTGCTGGACACCATGTTTGAGCTCTTCCCCAGGATGGCAAGTCTGGGACTGACATTGATCATCTTCTATTATTCATTTGCCATTGTGGGAATGGAGTTCTTTGCAGACGTTGTTTACCCCAACTGCTGCAAGTGAGTTATGCCATCATCATCATCATCAGTGAAAATTTAAGTCAGTTATGTTTTGTCGTTTGGGATTCTACATACTAGCTTATTTAAATATGTTGAAACTATCTTGGGTGTCTTGCGTTCTTCTTACACCTTGAGTTACAAAAATCTATAAAAACGTTTGTTTTTGAACTTCATGTTTTTTTTCCCCCCAGCACCAGCACAGTGGCAGACTCTTACAGACAGATCAACATCACTTATGGTAACAAAACTGTGTTGGAAGAGGGCTACTATTACCTCAATAACTTCAACAACATTCTCAGCAGCTTTGGTAATTTCTCCCACTACTTATATATTTTTTTATCAGTACTCACTGCATTTATTAGTACGCTCAGATTTCAAATTATAAATAATGCATTTGTTGTATTTTTTCTTAGAATTTTCTCTTTCTGTGTAAAATGTATTGATTTTTTTTTTCATGTTTTCTCATTCACCTCCAGTGACTCTGTTTGAGCTGACTGTGGTCAACAATTGGTACATCACCATGGTAAGATCAAGTCATTTATCTGTAGTTGTTCTGCTGTCTTACTGTTGTTCACTGGGTCTTGCCGTTTGACTGCTGCTGTGTGTGCTCTCCTAAAGGAAGGAGTCACCTCTATGACAAGCCACTGGAGTCGTCTGTACTTCATGACTTTCTACATAGTAACCATGGTGAGGCTTGTGAAAGTTTTCTGTGCATGATTATTTCTGATATGCTTTGCATATTTCCTCTTTAGCTGTTCCTTCATCTTAGCTTCAGCAGGTTGAGTTTGTTTCTGTGTCCTCATCAGGTGGTGATGACCATCATCGTGGCTTTTATTTTGGATGCATTTGTGTTTCGTATGAACTACAGCCGCAAGAACCGGGAACCAGTGGATAATCCAGAGGGTGTGTTTTGTTCTTTTAGAAGTTATGTGCACATTTGGCATTCAGGCATTTGCTGTGTTCTTGTGTATACAAATATTTGCATAATTTCTTTGATAACTGCAAAAAACTCACTTCTGCTTAAGTTCCCCTGACTAATTTAACATGTGTTATTGTATATGTTCAAGATGAGAATGGGATAGTGTTTGAGGTTGAGGTGAGTCGAGATGAAGCTCTGGCCATTCTCGAACTGTACAAGCAAACATGTCCGGGATTGTCCTCCCTCAGCTCTTTGGCTGGAGTCCTACAAACTATGGACAGGAGTGGGGTAAATACTGGCTCTGGAAAATCTTTCTCTTCTGCTTTGCTCATAAACCATTATTAACTCACCCTCCTCTGTCATAAACAGCACTCGTCACTGGTGTATCTGGGCCGCAGGTCAAGGACAAAGAGCGACCTCAGCATGAAGATGTATGAGGAGGAGATACAGGTGAGAGACTGAAAAAATGATGCTGATAACATAATGGTAGATGGACTGTTGTGCCTTCCTTTGATCTGTTTGTTGTCTCGTTTGTCCAGGAATGGTATGCGGAATATTCAAGGGAAATCCTTCCTCAACCAGACCAAAGCCTGGAACCGGATTTGGACAGTCCAATCACTGAACCATCTTCCCATCCAGAGCCTCAGCTTAACTCACAGACTGGACATTACAGCATTAACTAATGCACATTTTGCAAGCTGTATGTACAAAAAATAATCTCAAGCAAAGAAACCAGAGCACTTCCATTTCCCCAACACTTACCCTAACCCTGAGTAGGGGAGAAAAAATCCTGGGGCCTTTTGGACTGATGTGTGAGTGAGGTGGGTTAATGATGACTCCATCCTGGAGCCAGATGAGAGCGTTGAACGTTGCCCTTCGTTTGGCCTTTTGAAAGACTGAAGCAAATGCTACCAGAAAACCTGTCCCACTACAACCTGTTGTGTCTGTATTCTGATGTAGAATGTAGGGCTTGTGTGCCCTATTGTTAATCATGTAGTACTTAAACCCGATGCCTTAGTTTAACAGCTCATATGTTCAGTATTAACACATTACTTCTACTAAATTATATAAAGACCAAAAGAATAAAAACCAACACTCCTTTTAGCTCAGCAAATTACAGTGTACAGTTACTCTTAACTGTTCCAGCAAACTTATTAAGTATTTTATATAACTTCTCATTCTGTTATGTATTTGAGTTAAAAAAAAAACATTTTAATAAACTGTTAAAATTTAAATGCATCTGTGTTTTGTTGCTGTATTATGATGCTGCTTTCATACAATCTTTGAAAACAAATACAAAACCAATATATATGTTTTTAATTCCCCAAAGGCAGTTTTAAGATCATTAATGTTTTGATTTACAGTACATTCACAATGGTTTAAATTACAGTATTTTGTGTCTCTCCGGACACAAAAGTCAGCTCAAGTGATAGTAATAAGGAGCTGGAAAAAGGTATAGTGCAATTAGTCCCTGAGCAGATAAGTCTTAGCTCCTTGTTGGTTTGCTGCTTGCTTTCACAAATTACCTGTGAGTTGTGAGTAGCAAGCATTTGAAACAAAGTGTACTCCTGATTGATGTTTAGTGCATTAATAATTTATGAAAAAGATATAATTCATCTGCACTCATTTGCATTTTCCTTTCTGGGAAAATTACAATTTCCGTCTGGGATAAATAAAGTATTTTTCATTTCATTGCAGCCTCTGTTGCTGACATTGTTCCTTTTTTTTGTCAAAGAGCGTGGTAAACCTAAGACCGGTTGCAGATCTGCTGTCAGGTCAGGTATGGATCTTGCCAAACTCCGTGAGAAGTGCAATGAGAAGAAATATGCCGTAAAATACGAGGAGAAAGATCCCGTAGCTTCGACCTAAGTGGAACTGCCGCAGTGGAACAATGATAAAAGACAGGACCAAAGACAAACCCAGAGATCCTGCAAGAATCCACGTCAACAGCCCCACTGAATCAAACTGAGGAGGACAAAAAGACAAAGATGCATCATTTCCATATTTGACAAAACCTTCTCATAATTGTGCAACTCTGAACATTAGAAATACCTGCACATCAGATTTGGTTTTAACCATCTGAAACAAGCATCCCGAACCCACTCCAATCAGCATATCTGAAGAGAATATAGTCAAGGACAGTCTTCTTTAATACCTGTCAATAAGTTGTTTTATTATAATGACATAAAAAAGTAAGGATACTGAATATGATGCCCCCAAAGCATGCAGATATAGCCATCCGAGGGTAACCCTGTCGAGCGATGGTGATATCAGAAAAGCAGTCTGTAACAGAGAGATCACATCAGGTCACCCATTTCAAGTGTATATGTGTGTATTCTGGAAAGAATCAGTTGTTGATTCTAATTTATCACCTCCAATGCTGTTTCCCCAGGCCAGAAGCGTTAACCCCAGCACAGTGTTGCTGAGACTCAGCACCACCCCGAGCATGTGCAGAAGACTAACCACTTCTGAAGCTGCTGCACTGATCAACACTGCACTCACCACGAAGCCCAAAAGTGCAAAGAGCTGGAGAGAGAAAGGGACAGAATCACACTTTGTCAGAGCCTGGATGAAAAGCTGCATTCAGAACTACGGCAGTCGTGATTAATAGTAACTGAAATGTCCAAACAACAAACGGGTGCACTGATGTGACTTCTGTGTCCTTCAGTTTTGCTTTCACTATCATCAAATGGTCAAATTCTAACTAGGATGGTAAACATTATACTTGCAACATGTTTGGATGCTGATGTAATCGTTTAGCTCAAAGATGTGTTGTGCCACAGTGGAGCCTCACAGAGCTGCAAGCAAAGCTTCAGAAATTGTTTAAATATGTGATAATATTATACAGGAGAAGATTTTCACCCGCACCTCCAAAGGGTATATATCTATTGTAAGATGTTACCTGTTTATACTTTTAAATAATAAAAAAAAAGATACATACTGCATGACATTTGGGAGGAGAGTCATTGGTGGTTGTGCAGAAAACGATAGCAGCCATGAACAGTCCCAGCAGAAGAGTCAGCAGCCAGAGAGGAAACTGCCCCTGGATCATATACTCTCCATCTAGACATTAGTTGAGAGACAAAATTAGAATTGGGACAGAAGCTCAGTTCATCGCTCAGTTATTTCAGCCGATTATAGCTACACACAATATCATGCCTTTATCATGAAAAATTATGTACTTACATATTCCAGACTGGAAGACGAGCACACACACCAGAGGAGCAGTGATCAGATGGAAGCAGTTTAATGGCCGTCTCCAGTTTTTATCTTCTTTGTCAGGGTCAACTATAGGAATACAGAGCAGCAGCAGCACTTCCAAAGGTGTCTGATGGGTAGAGGATAAAAGCTAAACATTACAAGAGTTTCATGTAGACTGATTCGACCTGTGTTATGAAGCCAGTTTACACACATACTTTGAGGACTTTAAGGACTCTCCAGGTCCATGATTTCCTCCTCCACTTCCTGCAGTCCACTGGATTCAAAGAGCTCAGCAGGATTTGACTTGTGGACTCAGAGTAAGGCAGAAGTGGCCTGTACTCTGACTCTGCAACACAAACATCAGGAAACATTATGGGCCAGATGCATTATATATATATATATATTCATTTATTCCTGTTTGTCATCAAGTTCTTTTTTGTTACCTCTGCAGGTTCATTTACTCTGGACTCACAGAACTGACCATTTGTTACTTTTTTCCATTCAGCAATATTAATCCTGTCTATAAATCTATAATTGACATCACCAGATAAAACTGATTTTATATTCTTTACTTCACTGATGATTGTCTCAGTTTCACATTTGGTAAACCAATGCTTCTACTTTGTCAGGTTAATTTATTTGTGATCGAAACTACCTTTCTACAGTATAATAATGATTCACTTGGGAAGTATTGACAGTCTTTCATGCCTAAAGCTGGGAATGAAATTGGGCTTGTGCATATGTAATTTTTCATGATAAATAAGAATTATATTAGAGAATCATACAGTTTTATAAATCTAGTGGGAAATTGCGTACGCATATTTCTACAGTTATATTCATAAAACAGCATTTGAAGCACAAGGGCCCTTGTGTTGAAGAGTGGTGCACCCCTACCGTATTCCTGCTGAATTGTCCCGCTTGTTAAGCTGGGAACATCATCATCGGAGGAATCAGATGAATGAAACTCTGCTTTAAAGTAAAAGTACAGCATGAATGAGAATGGTGGAAAAATAACTGTGGTCATGCCGCCTCAGTATGTGATGCCTAACCTGGTATATGTGGAACGTTTTGGACACTGGTGTTCATTGAATTTTTTTGCCGACTATAGATGTATGCACTGATGATAACAGTCAGAACATACACCCCATAGAGGCTCAGGTACCCTGGAAAAAGGAAAAAGAAGCAAAGTGAAAGCCTGTAGTAAAACAGCTGTTGAGAGAGGAATGGTGAACATTATACACACACACACAAAGAAACATTCATTCTCTAGAGTATAAGTGTAATTTAGACTATTGCTTCTGATTTTTTATGCATGAAATTTTCTTTCGTTCACAAGTTTTGATTCTCTTGATTTCTCATTTGTCCAGTTTAATGTGTATATTTATTTATTTTTAAAACCTTTAACTTTCAGGTTAAACTGTAACTGTATGAAAGTATCTGTGTGCCAAAGTTCTACACATTTTCAGTTTTACACCACTGATGGTTTGTGCCACCACAGGGTACATAGTTGGAATAAACTTATGGGAAGTTGACTCTTTCAATATGAACTCTGATTTTGTTTTTTTACACAATATTTGAGACTGCAGTCTGAGACAGCTGAGGCAGGCACCACAACAAGAAAACATTAGGTCTGCAAATAAAACCCAAACAAAACACTGAATGTATTTTTTTCTTAATTCAATTTCCATCTAAGATGCATGCCACAGCAAAAAAAAGAGGATACAAATCCTTTCTTTAAGTGAAGTGTAATAAATGTAGCTACTGCTTTAAACAGCAACTTCCTTGACTTGTGTTGTAACAGAAATCTTTATATAGGTCTTTAAACAGCCTGACAACTGGAATACAACAAACAAACAAGACAGATAGAGGTAATAAATTGCTGACAGTGGATGAAAAGGTCACATAGGGATTTTTTTCCCCCAAGTCAACTCAAGGTTCTGTTATGTGTGTTTAAGACAATGTTCCATGACAGATTTTAATTGAATAACAGAGTGTGTGTGTTCATGCCTAATTCATGCGCACCCAATATTTCTCCCAGCGTGGTGGTTCCTCTGTACAGCATGAGGAAAGTCCAAAACACTGCAACCATGTAGAAGATGACGTCTCGTAGAAACGGACGGGAAGCCACAGCAAAAGGTTTGACCATAGCTACGCTGCCCGCCACTACTGTGGTGACAAATATACCAGCTCCTGGAAGAACAGACAGGTTTCACTTCACAGATTTTTTTTTTTCATTTATATACCTTAAAGTGGATGTGTGAGACAAAGAGAGAGTACGTGCATACCAAACAAAGCTCCAACAGCCAGCCCAGCGGTGTGTGGATGGGAAAACGCTGCTATGGCACTGAAGATGTCAGGAGCGCCATTTCCCAGAGCCAGTAATGTCACGCCCTCAGCACAGACCAAAGTCAAGGAAGAAATCCCTTGCAAAAGTTGGGATTTAAAAGTACAGACAAAATTTGAAAAAGAAATGGAAAGCTGAAAACCTACTGTCTGAGTTTAAAGGCTGAGTAGAAAGGATACAGCCACGTTGTGAGTAAGGTGAAGGCTGGAGGAGATGGCTGACAGGTTGGGACAGAAACTGGACAAGGAAAAAGAAATCAGCTCTATTTATGAATTTCCACAAAATATTAACTAAACAACAGCTTCTCTATCTTTTCAAAAGAGATGGAAAATGGGGTAGAAGACAAAGAAAAACTGAAGAGGCAGTGCTTCCTTTGAGGAAATCTCACATCTCAACAATGAAAACTCTCCACAGCCATGTGACTCATATTCATGTGACCGTTAAGCTGAGAGCATCATAATGTGTGTGAAGTCAGCACGTGTTATATTTTGCTTCCTACAGCTGAAACTATGGACTCATAGAGAGGGACATATTCCAACTGGCACCACGAGAGACACTTACAACTTTGATGCAGTAAGTCCAAGTATAACAAACAAGACGAGCAGCCATAAAACCTGTGGAGAAGCAGAAGAGAGTAAAGTCACAGAGACTGTTATCTTAATGACTCATGCACAGTGGAGACACAAGTGCAGCTGAGTCTGTCTAACTTATCCAAGTGCTCTGAAAACAAGAGTTGAGAACATTCACATGGATACAAATGGCCTTGTTTGACTACATTGTTGTCATGGTTCCTCATCTGTAGTGGACACTTTTACATTTTAGCTGTAGAGTTTTGCTTGCACTGTGAAATGGCCTGTCTGACTCACTGCTTTAAGTGAGACAGTTTCATTATTATGCAAAGAAGGGAACTGTGGAATTTCAAAAAATTATGAAAATGCATTATTTGGCAAACAGTGAAATGGGTGTTTTACATCAGATGATTTGATATTCCCGCTTCTCCCACAGTCAGTTTCCTCATTAACTAGTTTTAAGCTGCATATTCCTATGCTGCTTTATGATAACCACTCACGCCCAAGAATAGATGCAAAAACACACACACAGTTCTTACACAGAGAGTTATGGTGAGAGGTGTGAGGTTGGGAGGTAGTAGGCAAAAGGCCACGTCAAGGTAGTTTAAGAAGCCATCTTCCATGCTGCAGTCTGGTGTATTCTTCACAAATGCACAGCGGTCTGCAGCACTGTGGTTCATCACAAGGTCACACTATACACACACACAAAAAACATGGGTTTTCCACGTGCTTGCCTTAACATGTTGATCCAGGCATTAGTGTCGTGACAACAGTAAAAGTATAAACATCTGCATCCATCTTTGTTTCGTCATTATAATGATTTATCAATATGAAGATAACAAATATTTTCTTGTTAAAGCTTTATATATCAAAGTACAACACACATCTGACTACTCGTGGCAGTTATGTAGAATTTTTACAACAAGAAACCTGGTAGTTCATTGATCAAATTTAATTATATTGACAATATGGGGCATGTATTGATAAACTCTTCCACTGCTGTATTTTTGTATTGAGACAATGGATTTAGCAGATATTGTTCATTTCTAAAAAATGTGGTGTATTTCCTTTTCTTCAATGCCTAATGTAACCAAATAAACTAAGACAGCAATCACAGGGGAAATATATTTTTACTACGTACATACAGTGGCTCAAAGGGCTTATGAAAACAATGGCATTATTAAAAGTATTAATACAACATCTGAATAGATAATTTTTGTGTACTTTGTCCCTTTTTTGGCAAATGAATTGAAGAAGTGGATTGATACTTAACAGTTTCAATTCATTCCTTTAATGGACAGTGAAAATACAATCAGATGAAATGATAACAAAGATCCACAAAGCCTCATATCTGCCATCAATACTGTATCAGCTTAAACAAACTTGTGAATTGTATATATGCTTAATTAATATCATATAAATACTTTATTGTTTAATATTACAGTTACCAACTACCCCCTATATACCAGACATACTAATTCATAAGACTGCACAGTTTACAATTATTAACTGTAATAATACAGGTTTTTCTGTTTTGTTTTTTTAATGCAGCTACTGAACACTTCAAGATGACAGATATGAGGAAGAGTCGAGATCCTGACTTTAGTTAACCTTGTATAATTTCTAATTGCTCATATTCTCAAACTTTTAAATCCCGAGATATCCTTAGAATAACACACAATATAACGACCTCAAATTTAAAATAGACATAAATGCATCTGTTCTGTATATTGAAGGATTCTTATAAATGAATCTTCTAATAAATTAACATGTCAGATTAAACAAATCACTTTATCCATAACAATCGTCTCCTTTGAAATAAAACTGACTACAAACCAGAAACCACAGTCAACAGATCAATACATTTCCCAATGTTATCATGTTTATGATGTAGTTATTAAATCTCACCGACCTCATCGCTGCTGCTTTCAGACACCATTGTAAGGGTGGTATTTGACAACTGCCCAGCTCCTCCAACACCAGGTTGGTTTTTGAGGCTCTGGGAGCCTGAAGTAACACTCTGGCTACACAACAACGACACACCAAGTAACAAAAAAATACTGAAAGGCATAATTCTCTATCCTGGTGCCATGTCCATGCTGGTGCTGCGTTAACAGGACAGTGGCAGGTTAGTGTAGTCCTGTTAGCTTATTCCTGTATTTGACTGCTTTCATTAAAACAAAAACAAAAAAAAACAGCAAAACAACTCGACAAACACAAATAAAGAAATAAAACCCTTCTTTGTTGTTACGCCAGTGGTAGCTCTACTTTATCCTGTTTTAACGCTTTGAAGAGCGACATTCAGATTGAGTGTCCGTGTACATTCTGTACACCTTCATCTGAAACTCCGCCCACTGTTTTTCCAACCAGACTTGTGGTGCGTTTAAGGACTGCTAATAAATGTAAGATTTTATTTATTCATTTTTTTAAAGGAATCAGATAGGCTGCACACCTGTGGAAACATTTTAACGCTCAAATACCACACACGATATCTAAGTAAGTGTAAAAGTAATCTCAGAAAAACTAACTTAAGAATTAAAAGTAAAAGCAAACAAACATGAGAACAACAACAAAAAAAGTCCCAATCCAAAAAGTCCAAAGTGTATAATTTTTAAGATACTTTAAATGTATTTCATTATAGGCTATATTGTGAAATAGAAATAAAATCTAGACAAAACAGAAAATATTGCTTTATTATGTGTTTTATATATGATTTTACATTAATTAACCTGTTATGCACTATGACAGCACTGTTAAAATGCTTTGTTTTAACATCACAGATAGGTGATATGAACACAATGTAAAACAATCAGAAAGCAGTTGAATTCAGAAAACTATCACAGTTCCTTTGGAGCTCAGACATCAACCAGTACATGCAGTTTTTCCAGCAGTAATAGAAGTAAGTCTTTCGCATCTCCATCAGTCAGCTCCCCACTTGATCAGTTGAGTTCATCACTGCTCCACTTTTTAGTCCTCCAAAATAGTCGGTTTTGAAACAAAATCAGAATATAGTTGTGTACTGTTCTCAAAATACAAATACTTTAACATATCATTAATACAAAATCTTACAAATGCCTTGCAAAAACAGAAATATTTTGCGTTTGGAAAATTATCCTGAATATTATTGTTCAGCGTATTTAGGATTAAATTTTCATTTTCACCAAAATATGATCTGTTACGTCAAAAAAGTGAAATTCATTGATGTTGAATGCGACTATGTTAGACATGGACTCAACAACAAGAAGTTAAACCATACATTTTTCAGTGTTCAATGATCATTTAGCCTTGAATCGGCTGCTCATAGACCAAAGCAGCATTGAGTGTTGCAGTGCTGGAATCATAGCATCCTCTCTTCTGTTTTGATGCCACAAGACACAAGTCTTGTTCACACCACCTAAGGGAAATAATGAAAACATAAATGTTGAATGAATGTCACATTTGTGTTTTATTCAGACATATAAATAAGTTTTGTTTTGTTTTTTAGTTCTTTACTTGACAGCTGCATAGATGTCTTGTGGAGAGGCTCTTTTCCAACAAGCATGGTCAATGAGAAGGGCACCTGTTAATACACAAGTAGTTAAGACATACCAGTGAGGTGTAAGTAATCAGATGTGATTAAATGTGATTTGGTCTATTCAATAGAATATCATCGGCACAGGGAAATGCCCTCAGACTGTTCAGTAACTAACTGCTGCAGCTTGTATTAGATCTGTGTGGTACTGACCTGCATAGATACGAGCCAGGCTGTATGCCAAATCTCTGGCAGCTAGTTCCAGGTAGCTGGGTGTTCTAGTTGCTGCTACCTGAACAAACTCTTCCAGTTCAGACAAAGCAAGATCAACTGCTTTCACAGCTGGAGAAAGTGAGGAAATACCAGAGGCTCCTGCAAGCAATGACTACAAAGAGACAAAAACAAGCGTGCCTTAAATTCCTGTTCAGCTAAGTCACAAATTACTGAACTAGCTCGACAGGTTTTGCTCTTCACTCTTTACCTTGACATGGGTAAAATAAGCATGAAGAACCATTCCTGAACTACGACCCACACAGCGCAGCACATCCAGTGACAGAACATTGGTTGTACCCTCCCATATGCTCAACACCTGGGAGAGAGAGAATAGATTAGCCTCAACAGCATAAAAGACTGAGGAGTTTTAGGTAGAGACCTCACCTGTGCATCACGAAGTATTCCAGGCAACCCAGTGTCCTCAATGTAGCCCTGTCCACCAAAGCTTTCTAAGCCTTCTGACACGACAGCCACTGCCTGAGACAAAGACAATATCAAAACAATTTAATGATCAAGACACTCAGATGAAAATCTACGCACACATTTGCACAAACTCTGCACCTGCTTCCCTGTATACAGTTTCACCACAGGGGTGAGCAGACGTAGGAGGTGTGTATCAAGCTGGCTAGCCAGGCCAGTCTCTTCTCTACCCAGCAGGCGACACACGTCCATCACCAAAAGAAAGGCTCCACGGGTCTCTACCTGTCCAAGTCAGAGGCAAGTTTGACTTAGAAATGATGGGGAATGGAGTCTGAACTGTTTGTTCACACTCACTACTAGCTTACTTCCATCCTTGCAAGAGTTTGCATGTGCAGTGGGTGGTCTTTAAGAGGCTTTCCAAAGGCAGTGCGGCGGGTGGCATAGTCACGAGCTAACTGGAGCACCCTGTGAATGCACACAAATACACACATTTAATTAGCTTCCTCCAGGCGTGCTTTCAAAGATCAGTATGTGATGTGGTGTAATAGTATGAACGGCGTCCTGCCTTTTCATTGCAGCAGCTGCAGAGACACTGTTGTGGATCCTGGTTATGGTTAACATGTTAGCTATGGATGCCACACCTCTTCCTTCCTCCGAGAGCTGTTGTTGGTGAAAACAAATTTGGATTTCAAGAATTTTTTAAACATTTGATGTCAAAGTTATTGAAGAGATTAAAGAACCTGAATGACAGATTTAGCAACATCTAGAGTTAAAACACAATACTGCAACCAAATGAACACACCCTGCTTAACTGAAGACAGAAGACAACTGCAAATACAGCCTGTTTCAGACTACAACTCATTTGAAGGGCTGCATGACTGTGAAATGATTTGAAGTGTGAGTCATGGGTTAATGAGAATGTTTTTTTTTTTCACAGGTAAGATGCAACTGATATGTGAACAAGCTGCATGACCCAAATCATTTTTTCAGGAACAACAAAAGTTGCTCTGAGTATCCATAAAGTGACATGAAGATGACACAGAATGCAAAGTTCTGTTGGTCTCTAGTTTACTGCTAGGCGTTAGTTGTTCATTTTGACAACTACCACTGATGTGCAATAGTCAGAGAAACAGTTTATAGTTTCTCATTTCTGTAATAAACAATGACTGTGTGTGTAACTGACCCTATATGCAGGCAGGCCATCCAGCAGTAACTCGGCAGTCGGCATCTGTCGCGTTCCCAGCTTGTCTTTCAATCTCTGAACCTCAATACCCCTTAGTAAGCCATCCTTATCTCGACTCACTTCCGCATAAAAAAGAGACAAACCCCTGCTCCCCTGTCACAAAGAGACAAGCACACACGCATCCAATGACATAATTCATTTGGTGTGATAACAAAGGAATGCAGCTGAAAGAATTCAGCAATACCGGTGTTGTTGCTCCTGTTCTGTCCTGCACTCTGGCCAGTGTGAGAGTCATGTCTGCATCTGTGGCAGATGTAAACCACTTGAAGCCATGTAGTTTGTATGAGCCATTTGTTTGGGGAACAGCCACTGTCTCAGTGCCGCTGCCTGAGGACAACAAGAGGCAACAGAAAACCGTTGCTGTGTGAATACTTACACGTAGAATACAAAGACAATTTATGCAAAAAAAAATTAAATGGGACATAAATTACTTATCAATATGATCGAATAACACTTTCCAGAGTTTGAATTTAAAAAAACTTTATAGCCCTCGTGAGTTTTGAACCATCTCAGTTACACAGTGCCCACTGCAGCCTTCCTCTGTAGGATGAAGGTGATCCTGGTTCACATGGAGCAAATGTGTTACTACTGACCCACATCAGATCCTCCTTGTCTCTCAGTCATCCACTGTCCAGATGTCCAGAAGCGTTCCGGTTGACGGGTAGTCAAGCGGCTGTAAGCTTCTTCTACTGGCCATGATACACCTATGGACTTCGCACACATAGCACACTAATTATATCCGCTAAAGAAACAATGACTGCTCCCACTGCAATAATCACATAAGTTTAAGATCTGTGTTTACATGCAGCAGAAGGGATTTCACTGACTATGGACCACATTTTTAGATGTGCAAATTTTTACTTAATAGTGAGAGGGCATAGATTCGAACATTTTACCTTATGGTGAGCATTAGTTTGTGAACTCTAAAAGCTGTGAAACATTTTCATGACCAACTACAGAGTCCTTTGGGATTAAAAAGTCAGAAAATGTCTAAAGGAATGTTTGGTTGGAAAGTAAATATCATGTTTGTATTGGATTACAGCAGACTATGTTCAGCATGTTAGTCTGACTTGTGTGAACTCACTTGGATGACTTTTGCAGCTCCATCAGTCATGGCCAGAGGGCAAGTATACAGACCGGACGAAGGGGAGAAAATGTACAACTTGCTCATCTGGTACACACGACTGTAACATACACACACACACACACACACACACACACACACACACACACACACACACACACACACACACACACACACACACA
>JBBBVU010000012.1:15888069-15922797 GCA_037177055.1 Atherinosoma microstoma | reverse complement strand
CCCCCCCCCCCCCCCCCCCCCCCCCCCCCCCCCCCCCCCCCCCCCCCCCCCCCCCCCCCCCCCCCCCCCACTAAACATTAATAAATGCAAATTGTTCATGGTCTATTTTCAGTTATATAATTCTTTATGCCTGGTTGAGTTTTGGTCCTCCGCTACCAGTTGATGCTTTAAGAAAATCATATCAATATGGCAATCGGAATCAGTGGTATGTTGTGCTGGTTGTGTTAATAGAATTGTAAATAAATTATTTGTGATTGCACCAAACAGATTAATGGAAATAAAAATGTGTAAGGCTCACTTGCTTAACAACCAAGTCTGCTGCTTTAGTTTTTATGACACTAATTTGCATATACTCCAGAATGTTATGAGGAATAATCAGAGTAATCGCGAAATCCATCTTTGCCAATCTGTCATGCTGATTGATTAAGATAGAATAACAAACTTCAAGGAGAGAGGTTCATTTATGGGATATGCTCCCTCACAATTTTTTCTAAGAATACAGCCATGAATAAAGACTGGTACCAGAACATGCCTTTTCCAGCATGATTGAGCACCTTGCCATAAGGCAAAAGTGATAACTAAATGGCTCAGGGAACAAAACAAAAATGTTGGGTCCATGGCCAAGAAACTCCCCAGACCTTAATCCAAATTGAGAACTTGTGGTCAATCCTTAAGAGGCATGTGGACAAACAAAAACCCCAAAAATTCTGACAAACCCCAAGCATTGACTGAAAGAATGGGCTGCCATCAGTCAGGATTTTACCCAGAAGTTGATTGACAGCATGCCATGGGGCATTGCAGAGGTACTAAAAAAGGACCAACACTACAAATACTGACTTGTTAAATGACCATAAATTGTCAATAAATGCCCTTTGATACTTATGAAATGCTTGCAATTATATTTCAGTATACCATAGAAATATCTGACACAAACATCTAAACACTGAAGCAGCAGAATTTGTGAAAATCAATATTTGTATTACTCTCAAAACTTTTGGCCACGGCTGTATTTAAGACCGTTAACCCATGACTAACATATCGATCTACAGAGAACTTAGCAGATATTCACTAGAAACGGCATACTCAGTACAAGGACAGATAACAGTAGGCCATAGTCAGAGAGTTTATACACAAAGAATCTTTCAAATCCCATGTAACTTTAACGAGCAGCGCTTGTTTTGTCAGGAAACTGTAGCTGAGGTTTTCCTGAATACACTCCAAAGACTGTTAAAGATGATCTTTAGGGGGTGTTCTCAAGAGTGCTTTCTTGGTGGTAAAAGAAAAAAAAAAAAAAAAAACCTTGTCATGTTACCTCCAAAAATAGTTCTGAAAACAATAAAATAAAATAAAAAACACATGTAATCCTCTGGGAACCATGATGGAAAACTCCTTGAAGGTGAAGGTGGATTGGGTTTGTTGTCTGCAATTAGATAAAAGGAGTAGATAAAATAAACTGAGGAACCTATCATCGGAGTTGATGGCAGACCGTCCATCAGGGGGTCAAAGTGTCATTTCAACAACTTTGTGTCCCGTTAGAAAAACTTTGAGACAAAGTACTCAAGGACATCAATTCATTTGATAAAACTAATGACAGATAATCCAGAAAATACAGTCTAAGATGTCATAAATTACATCACTGATTTAAACTAAAATTTTGAATGCTCTAAGCGTCAACAGGAATTTATGTTATTTCTTTTTATACCTCAAACCATGTGCAAACTAAACCAGTGCAGGGAAAATGTGAGATCATCAACAGCTTGCTCTCTGGTTTTTACATGACAAAATTTCCTACAAACAATATTTTTATTCACCAAACACAGGCATGTTAAAGTAAAAGGTGAATGAACCTGTTTTATTGTTTAAGTAAAGAATTGTCAAAAATACAGATTTTTTTTCATCTGATCAAGACAAGACTGAACGCATGCAGTGTTTGATAAAACATTTTCATAACATGTTAAAAGTCTTTGAAAAAAGAAGTACACAGGCACCGAATATTCCTGAATATACAATTTTGCACTGAACCAAGATTTGTTTTCTTTCCAAAAAATAAACAAAAAACTGTTGTATCTCAAATGTAGACAGTATTTGAAAGGATATACTGATAAAACCCAGTAAGTAGTATGTGTATGTAGCATCTCAGACAGCTGTAAAAGGACAACTTGGTTCACCGACCAGGATGGAGAAAGATAAAGGGCAACAGTGATGTTTTTTAATGTACAAAATAAAACTTACAGTTTAAGTAAAGAGCACAAACCAGTTAAACCCAAGTACTGACACACTGTATGTTGCCACTTTCAGTATGCAATACTTACCTTATGGAGAACCAAAAATGAAGAATGGATATTACCCTGTCACATAAGCCGACAATATAAAAATGGCATACATTAAACATTCACAAACCATTCCAAAGCTCAGTTGGGATAACATGTATTAAACCTAGATAAACATTTAGTCTATGAGTAGGTACAGTATATAAAAAGAGATAAAAGGAAAACCACAGGTCAAGAGGCTAATCAACCATGTAGAAATAAATCAAACTTATGATTTAACAAGAGGGAGAATCAAGAAATGAAGTAATTCCCAAATAGTCACAGCCAATTGTACATAATCATGGGTCCTTGGAAAGTGATAGCCGGACAATCAATCAGGTCTATTTATGTCTTCATCCACTTATGTTATAGTTCTCCATATTTTCTAATCACCCTTGGTGAGGAGGTCTTCTATGTAGGCATCGAGTTCATCATCTGTGTTTATATCGATGTCCTAAAAGTGTCAAAAGATAAACAGCACTTTGCATTAACTTGCACACACAAGACTAATGATGAATGTTTATTTACTTTCTGGACATCATCAATGTACAAAGTAATATGCAGTAAAGATTAAGAAGCCTTACCTCCTGTACTTTCTGCAGGAGTGCAACAATATTTGTTCGCAGTTTCTGCAGTTTCTCATCTGCCTCCTTCAGTTTGAGCTCAGTGTTGTTACTCTTTTCCTCCACAGCTTTGGCCCTGGCATCAGCTCTGCTCTGGTATGAATTACACAACGACTGGAGACCAGACTCATACTGCTGGAAATACTCTTTCTACAGGGAGGGTGAAAAGCAAAATGATGAAAAATAATAAATAATTGCAATTATGCCAAATGAAGATAAATAAGTAGCCCAGGAATGTGTTGTGTTAAAGATTTTCTTATCGACAATTTTCCTTGCTGTACTCTTTTGATTGTACTCTTTTATTTTTCTTATTTCAGTTAAACTTTAGGCTGTGGATCAATGTGTTAAATCATGTATTATCTCACCAAAGGAAAAGCCACCAACTCCTCAGCTGTCATGCTGTTTACATCATCCTTTGGAATGCGAAAAGCAGGAGGGAAGAAGTAGCGCAGCATCGTCCTGGAACATGAACACAGTAAACGCAACAGCACTAAAAGACTTCAGTAAGGAATGACTCTGAAACTAATATGCTAACAAAACACATTCATTATAATCAGCTCACCTCAACATGGTGACCAGACTGTCCGTCACCTCTCGACTGGTTCCAGGTTGAGTGGTGTCTGGCTCCATGGGTGCTGGGCCTTTCTCAGTCTCCTGTTGGGTGTCAGGTGTCTGAGAGATTGGAGATGGTGGCCGCATCAGCCGAACTTCATCACTACCCTTAAACACCCTTGAAAGACACATACATACATACGTACATGTGCAGGACTTTAACTTTCTGCCAAACAAAGCCTGTTCAGAATACAACAAGGCAGACGGGGTATCTTACCATCGGTCTTTGGGGGTACACCTTGGAACGTAATCAAATTTAACTTTCCAGCGAACATTCTGTTTATTTGTTTCCACAGCAATAACTTTGCCAGTGTACCACTCCTTATTGACACGTACTTCAACCAACAGACCCTTATCTGTAGGGAAAAAAACATACATTGTTAGAAAATGCCTTTTTTTGGTCAAGACTCATTTATAGCAGTACATGATCTCACCTTTCTGAGCATTTTTAGTGTCACTTTCCAGCTCCTTCTGTGGAGTTTTCTCAGGTACCTGCAAATTAAAAAGAACAAGTATAACCTCCAGAGCAGCAACAGAACTATCTTACTGAGAAGATAATGAAATCATACATAAGCCTTTTAATAAAAGAGGAATAGGTCCCAAAGCAGTTTCAGTTATTGGTAAACATGCTTGCTTCAGAAGAAGTGTTAAATGTTAATGAAATTCTTGAGATTTAAAGAGGATTATTAGAAAAGAAAATGTTAATCTGGCAATACACCCATGAGCTGAAAGATGAGTGGTCTTTATAGTTAAAATTTGTGTGAGTAGCAACCCAGATTAATTTGAAAGTAGTAGAGGGACCCTGTAAAGCTACCTTCTCTTTAGCCCCTTGCTGTTGCGTGGAAATAGATTTAAGAACAGAGGTCGGTGTGGTCGGCTGCTGACGTGCAGGAGAAGAAATCCCTTTCTTCTCAGGCTGAGATTGTGTTTTAACCTGCAAGGTCAACATCAGGTTGGTTCTAATTGGAGGTTGGATCTTCCAAATCTGCAAAAATGCTGTGCTTGCCGCAGTTTTATAAAACTGCAATGAAGTTTTGTCCAAGCAATAAATCAGAAATACAATCTCTGGAGGAGACATTTTGCTGCTGTTATAATGTTCTGTTAAAGATGAATATTTAGTCCAATCTGCCCTCATCAAGTACATGGCACATGAGTGAAAATGAAAATTATGCTTTAGCTTTTTCCATAAATACTCATCAACTTATTCCCTGATGCTTCTTACTTTTTCCTCCCTCAGTACTATAAGTTTCATATGAGAACCGAATTTCAGGAAGTGAATCAGAGAGTTGAAAAACAGAACTAAAAAAGCAGTTTGTTTAGAGCATGTTAAAGCCTAACAAATTTCCAGGTGAGGAAAAGGTCAGCCGTGAATAAATGTGGGTAAAAAAGGAAATAGCAGGGTGGTTATAGTACATCATTTGTAAAGAAGCTGTGCTTTGTGCTTTAATAAATTATTATAATAGATGGAATTTTTTATTCATTTTAGACTAATGTTATTATATGGACAATAACATCCCCTGTTGTGTTTAGTACAGCAGATTTTTGCATATTTCATAAGAATTATTCACTTAGTGATGCAAGCATTACATTTGGTACATGTACTCTTCAAAAATACCGCTGGCCATGCAAAAATCCAAGATGGTGGTAATTTTTCAAGATGCCTGCCATGCCAGACCACATTTTGCTTCAATTAACTTTGTTATCATTCCCTGATGAATATTTTCAAGATAAAAATGTTTCTTGGTAACTGGATTCATTGGAAGCCTCACAGTGGAGGACATTGACCTGGGGATCCTGGAGAAGTTTGTCATTCTCATATATGACAGGTCCAGCACTGTGGATGAGACCAGGCTTGACATGTTGGCCAGAAAACAAAAGCCTTATGAGGCCATTCCACCAACTAGAGCAGCTCTGCTCCAGCACACTAGGCATGCTCCCTACCAGGCAGGTTGTGGGTGGGCCCAGGCAACCCAGTGTCAGCCAGAACCAAAGAGCCCTGCTGAATGGGGATGGCAGAAGATTGGTGAAGAGTGGCAGGTATTCTGGACAGCCCACTCCTCCATAGCCAAGAGTTCGTGGCAGGTGCAAATGTAACAGACTGGGTCTCGCCTGCAGAGCTCTGTGCACTTGCAAATGTGAGGTGAAGTTTTTTTATTCTCTTGCCTTTGAGTAATCAAAGTATGACCCTGATGGATTATTGACATAGATGTTTTTTTACTCAATGAGTAATTGTCAGAAAAGTACCTTTTATTGGTAGATAAATAACTTGTTAGAGGGCAATATGCAAGATAGGCAGTATTTTCTATGGAATATACCGCCTATCCTGCATATTGCCATAATACTGCCATCCTTAGTGTCATCTTTGGTACATTTCAGGTAGCGTTTACAGCTTTTGCAACAAGTCTGTCACATTCTCTGACCCAACAGATGTAGGATTACATGAAAATAATTTTTGGCTCTCTCTATTAGTAGCTGAGATATCACCAAATGTGTCTTTCTTGGCGTCCATCTTGGTTAAACTGTAATAGACAACTGCTATGGACAAAATTACCTTCGCTTATTATTCTGTGAAAAAAAAAAAAGAAAAAAAAAAAAAGAGAAAATTGGTCTGTTTTTATGAAGTTTCTCCTCCAATTCTCTGATTTAAAACAATGCTCAGTCAGATGGCAACCATCATGAATTTTCATGTGGCCAGCGGTAGTTTTGGAAAGAGAGGACCTTGAGTACTGTCCTAAATTTCATGCTTGCATCACTATTTGAACGATTGTTTCACTTATTTGCTCCACTATAGGGAGTAGTTTTACCTGGTTTATATTATGGGACCTCAACAAAACAGAAAATAATTCTATATATTCGCAATTCAAGCTTTGATGATGCATTTTTTAGTGAGTATGTTCTATAAAATCGAACCAGTTTATGATCTTTTGAAATTGCACGAATTGGATAGGACAATCATGTTTTACAGAGTGGGTTTATGGGAAGCTTCTTGAAGTGTAACTGTCAAAAAAATTTCAGACTACCAAAAATTGTCAATCTGTGCGTTTTTCCAGGTATGGAACAGACACTTAAAAAGGATAAGATCTGAATCACTGTCTGTGTTTGTGTATAAGCTAAAGCTAGCACCACAAACATGCCGCAGTAGATGCTGACACTAATGTTACATTATAGTTCACACTAGCCTTATGGCTGTCTTCTCCAACCTCTGTCTGGTCAGTGTATGAGAACAGGTAGGAAACTGCTCAATAGCAAAGGCATCTTATCGCCACCATTATAATACATCTATACAATATCTGTGAGAAAAGCTTACGCTTGCCAACAACCTTTAAATCATAATGTTTTTGTTTTCTTACGCTGTATTCATCGTCTTCTGTTGATGTTTTTAACTTTTATCAGATGAGTTTGAAATAATGAATATAGACCATACTGTTTTTTACCCTAGGCCAAGAAAAATCTGTTCTTATGAGGGATTTACTGTGTGTTTACCTCATCCAACTTGCCACGCTTGACAGGCAGAGCCTTTTCCACCACTTTACCACGGTTACCAGCAGCTGTGGCCATTTTGGATTTCTTTGTCTGTGGTTCTTCTTCACTGTCCTCCTCACTGTCTTCCACATCATCATCTTCTTCTTCTTCTTCCTCCTCCTCTTCTTCTTCCTCACTGTCCTCCTGCTCAATTATTCTCTTGCGCTGTCCAGCAGCTGCTGGTTTGACAGATGATGCTTTGGTAGAGCCCTATGTAAGGAAGACAGTTTTGGTGATTTCATATCATATTTGATTTTAACTTGCTAAATGCTTTTACTTTAACTGACAACCTCATGCCTTTAACCTACCCGGGCTGTGCGGCTTGGTGGAGTTTTGGCAGTAGCTTTGGGTACAGGCTTTGCTGAAGAGGGGCTAGGCTTCGCTGCAGCTCTGGATCTGGATGGTTCAACTTTAGGCGAAGGAGGTGGGGGCGCAGCCGTTCGAGTTGTGCGCTGAGAAGCTGTACGTGCTGGAGGAGCACTTTGGGCATTTTTGAGGTGAGCTGGGAGTGGCGGGGAGCGTGGTCGATTTATGGACCTTTCAGAAGATCTAGTTGTCTAAATAAGTGTCACAATAAAGGAAAGAAAAGAATATAATTGAAGCAACAATACTTCAATAGGGAGTCTCTTTGTCCTGACTTTATATACAAATGATATAAAGTTATAATAATTGTGAGTCACTAATGAGAAAAGAGTATGGAAAACTAAACAATCCAGAATAAAAAGTTTCATTCCACGTGCCACTTGTGTATTTGTTCTTTAATGCAATTAAGGGACACAATTTCTTTTTTAAATGTTCTCTTCCTGTTATTTGTGACAGTATTTTGGAATTTGAAAAAAACTTTTTAAATGTGATTTTTTTTTTTTGTCCGGTGTTAAAGATTTTCTCTTCAAGAAGAAATGTTTGCTTCAATTATGAAAAACAAAAATTTAAATGTTTTATGAATTTTCCTCTTCTTAAATGACTGCAGTAGCTTTTTTTGTCATTTCCTATATTTCCAGTGAAATAATCCACGATTTGACATAGAATTTGAAAAATACAAGCAGCAACATGTCTGGAGTGTGTACCTGTGAGGTGCTCTCTGTGGGTCTCATGCTGACTTCCAGGGGTAGCTTTTTGAGATCTGCTGCAGATTTGATTGTGCTTGTTTTCTGATGGAAAGAAATAAAACATTTATGCTCATATCCAAATCCAAATTAAGGAAAAAGATACAAAAAGACATGGCAATAAAAAGAAAAACAAGATACCTGCATGGCGTCTAGTTTCTCCTGCTGCTGTTTGATTTTTTCTGCAAGCTCCTTTTGTTTGTCTTCAGCTGTCAGCTTGTCTTTCTTTAAAACACCACATGGCAAATTCTGTTTCTGTTCTGGAGCATCACACCTTGACACACAAATGCCAAGTTAAGTACACAGTACAATACATTCCACAAAAAAGAAATCCATAGAAAATGGTAACCAAATTTGCACACAGAACAACTGAATTGGTCCCCCCCCTTTCTTCACCCGTCTTGTCCAGCATTGCAGCAAGCAGAATGACTGTCTGGCTGGTGTTTTGGGCCGAGCAAATTTACTTTGTAAAGTAGAGCTTCATATGTATAAAGTCCCTCTTGAAAAAATATTTATTCTAGTTTTTTTAGTTGTTTTACTAAAACAACTGAATATAGCTAAAAAAGCAGCTTTGTGTTTGTACCTGTCCTGGTTGCCGTCAGGGTTCATGAGACACACCCAACTGTCTGGGTAACGTTTATCCACTGCATCCATCTGGAAGGGGAGTGTTCTCCACTTCAAACATTTATCTAAAAATGAAATGCAGTCAAACTTTGTTATGTTACTTTTAAAAAAATACAACAAGAATGTCCATATGTGCACAGAGGAATCATTTACCACACTGAATAGTGAGTGGTATCTCCATTGCACGACGTCTCTTGTATCTCAACTCTGATGATGGCGGAGCAGACCAGCTGGCAGACAGGTATCCAAACTCATCCCAAAACTTGACTATGCCTTTTTGGGCTGCATAACAAACACAGTACATACCATGTAAAACAGCAACAAACTAGTTGTTTAAAAGAAAGTTAAATGAGTTGAAGCGGCAATTTTAACATACAAAGGAACACTTTCACTCTTGTTCTCAATGCAGCTGTGGCCAAACATTTATACTCTCTGAAGTTCTGCCTCAAAAACTCCTGTATATCCCTCTTTAGAGGCATGACTTTTTGATGTCAACTCTAGTTCCAACCTCCAACAGGTTGGTATTTAAGTTTTGAACAGTACTTAAGTTTGTACTGGGGCAGTTTTATCAATTTGGTACTTCTACAGTCATTTAGCAGATGTTTTTGTCCAAAGTGCCTTATGACTGAAAGTGAGAACGCAAGCCAGGATTCAAACAAGAGGGGACATTATGATTAAAGGAACTAGGGGCAGGATTTGTAAAAGAATACACATGCATGTCTAGTTTTTTAATGTTAATGGGTGATGAAGCGTTAAAAACCAAAAAGAACAAGCCCACCCACATATCTCTCCATTGCCTCGAACAGGCTGTGTGCTGCATAATGCGAGCAATTCGGGGCCCGAATTTCCCGTGCAGTCCTACGGATGTGACGTCAATTGACGCTGCATGTGCTTCCTCAACAGCTTTGATATAGGAAGAAGATAGTCGCGGTTTATTCAACTACTGTTTGGGGTAGTAATGGATTCTTCCGCAGCCAGCAAACGACCCAGCACCACTGAAAGCCCACTAAAAAGTGGCACTAAGAGGAAATAGAATTTATCAGCGGCATCTCGTGAGTCCAAACAAAAATATGATAGAAGGCGGGCAGCCAGCCGAATATACAGTGCAGTGCTGTGAATATGGACAGTCTGTGAAGAGTTTGTCCTCGCTGCCATGCCGGCTTGGCTGTGGGCTGCAGTTACCCGCCGTGGCACTAGCGAGTCTCATTTCTTCATCCTGCCCCTAGTGCCTTCAGTGCTAGTCAAACTGCCAAGTCCAATTGCATACAGGTGCTGCTGTGAAATGCTAGAGGCAGTGCCTTTTTGTTTTTTTTCCCCCTTCTCTCCCCTCCCTACAATTGTCCCTTGTTTAACTACGTGATCACTTAAAAATGGTACTTTATATACTGTATAGTAATTGGTGCCACATTGCTACAATGCTTCCACATGTGCCCAGTAAAATGGTTGTAAGATCAATTAACATGTTATTACTGCTGCAGAAAATTCCCAGAAAGGTGAAGGTTTGACAGAAATGAAGAAGTTAAACTTTCAATCTCATGTTTCAATGTCACTTAATTTTGAGGTGCTTTATACGCAACCATAACTACACTCGTGATAACACAGAAGACAAGGAAAACTTACCAATGTTGGTGTCCTTCCAATACTGAGCTAAATGTTCCCCCATGGATTTCAGTAAATGTCGATACTCTTTAGCATCTGCAAAGTCTTGTTTGTTGTGAGTAGGCTCTAGAACCAAATATGGGACATCTACAACTCCAACCACACCACCACATGCCCTTGAACACACACACACACAAAAAAAAAAAAAGTTAAATGTTTATATTTAAGAATTATGTTGCTATTTGGTCTTTTTGCACATTTTACTTACATGCCACCCTCCAGCTGAGGCCCTGTCTTCTCATACATCTTAATGAGACGAGAACAGTTGTACACAAACATCCCATCTAGATCCCGCTGTTCAATATTCACTCCAAATATAAAATTTAGGTCTTTCGGTTCCTTTAGTGCTCTGATAATTAGGAAAGAATTAGAGATTGACAAAAAAACAACAATTATTTAAAATGTTTTCTTTTTCCTTTTTTATTCATAAATTATCATTATTATTAGTCATGATGTTATTGAGACAAAATAACATGCTTTATCTCACAAATGGATTTTGATAAGGGTACAATTCAGTTTCTGAAATAATCCTAATTTTTACAATAAATATGGGCAGGGTGATATTGACTGCCATCTGTCCATGTCCATCCATGTCTATCATCACAGAGCAAAGCTGCTCTGAAAGTGTCAAATGCAGCTTTGATTTAATTTGATTTATAAATTAAATTAGTTATCTAAATGCAGCAACAAATGATATTGACATGCATCATATTGTTGATTTGTATATTCTCAAACAAGATATAAGATAATAGCAAACACCTATCCTGACAGTAAGCACATCTGAAATCAGTTTCTCCACTTTAACATACTTCTGTTTGGCTTCAAGGTTCCTTTTTCTCATGTCAGCCTCTCTTCGCAGCATCATGGCTGAGTCCTGCACTTTTCTCAGAATTGCCTAAAGTAACAACAACAAAAAGATCAATTAGAGATTTGTCAAAAACAATTGAGTGGTTTAGTTTTGTTGCATTTCAGATCTTTTAAAAAAGAGACGCATTATGGCAACTCATATAACACAGGATGGATATATCTTAAACCTTCCTCCAATCTCACATTATTGGACTAGCTTATTAATCGTCAAAAGACTTTAAAAAGACACCTGTCAGTTTACAAACTACATCCTGGTTTTGAAACCAAATACTGCTGTTGCCTTATGATGTTATCATATGGCTCAGATTTACGGTTACAAGTCTATCTACTGTCACCAGAGTCAAAACTTAATACAAAGAATATTTTTGTGATGCAGAAATAAACTTAGGTTCAGATCCAACTCTCTGCTGTGATAAACCCCTAAAATAAATAGTTAATTCACTTTGTCATCATGCACATATGTTGGTTGTGTAAGCTATAGGACATAAGAGTAAAACAAGCAGCCAACACCACAGCATAACATTTCTGCCACAATATGGTGAACCAGTAAGTTTCAGCGAAAAAAGAAAAAAAGACTCTGTCAGGACTTGGTGATCAGGAAAAAAGCTTTCTCTAACTAACAGTTAGCCTGTCTTGCCAAGGAGCCAATGGCAATTGAACAGAGCTGAGGCTGAAGAAAGCAGGTGGGGACAGAGACAAGGCTAACTTGCATATTCAGGTATCTGTACATTTAAATCTGCATATATTAACCACTTCCTAATCTGACAGGACTCCTTTCAAGCATTTGGGATGCCTTTTGGGTTTTTTGCCTCTCGTTCTGTGAACTTCTGGAAAATAGAGTGTCAAAGATCACAGGATGTGCCATTCACAGAAACCACTCTGTTGTTCATCCTTTATTTTCACTTCTTTTTTATGCCGTTCATGCAGTGATGGTGAACAAAGCTGCAGAAAACACAACTCGAAAGCTCCTGATCCATCCCTGTTGGTCCTGCAAGTCACCTTAGCAGGGTCTATCCGAAACAAATTCCATTTACAGCAGACAAGGGACATGCCCTTTCTATCAGGATAGGCTCTGGCCAGCTATTGGAGCCTGCAGACATGCCATGGGGGCTTTACCTTACAGTAACATGTCCATCAAAAGTTAAGAATATGGACAACATTTTGAAATCATTGATTAAGGAATCACTGTATCATGAATTGCTTTACATCAAACAAATCACAAGAAATGTTCACACTGCACGTCTTAATGCTCAACTAACTCAATACTTCATTAACCAATTTTTTGCGTCCTACCCGAGAATCTTTTGACAGGTCCTCTCCCAATTTGGCCTCCATAACTATGCGCTTGCTCTCTGCCTCTCTGGCCTTCTCCTCCGCTGAAAACAGAACATTATAAAGTCAAGATGACATAAAACTTAAGCAAAAGTTGAATTAATAGAATATACTTTTGTCTCACCAATTTTTGCAAGATGATCTGCTTTTTTTACTTCTTGTTCAGCACGGGTTTTAAAGCGAGTTGATGTGTATTTATAAACCCTTTAAAAAACAAAACAACAAATTAATAAAAGGGCTAGTCAATGGGAAAATAGATTACCTACTCTGTATATGCATATTATATTACCTTGGTTTATAAAGACAGCAGGAGAGTCTTTTAGTCCTGACTTTATGACTCTGGATGAAAATCCTCATGCGTGGGTCAATGTACAAAACAGCAGTATATGCCCTGAAAGACCTCCTCTCTGGCTTCCTGTGAAAGGTACATACAATATTCAGATAATTTCCAAGTAATGCAATCTGGTTAAAAAATTACACACTAAATGTTGTTATTTATGTTATTTTGCAAATCACAGAAAGTAATAACTTAACTCACACTCCTTCAAGAGGTGTCCCAGCCATCAGTATGTCCTGATGATCTGTCTCAACATCCAACTCTGGTTCTCCATTGTCCATCAGTTTTAGATTATAGACGATCACAAGGGTACCTTTTATTAAAATACAACATAAAAGTAGAAAATTAATCAATAAGAATCATGTCATAACCCAGAAGTTAATATGACAGAACTTATTAAATTAATGAACATCACAAAAACATCAATCTTCATATACTCACCGCTGCTGCTTTCTATTTTACTGAACTGCTCCATTAGTTGCTGCTCGTTTTTAAAAGGTGAATACTTGAAGATGAGTTCTGTCTCTATTGCATACTTCTCAGGATCAGAAGTCAGGGGTTCCTTGGTTTTCAGATCCCAGGAGGGGAGAGGCACAATAACCTGAAAGAAGATGAGCAGAAACCTTGAGGCACAATGCCATGAAAAGTTAACATTACATATGCTCTGGAGGCATTTCGGCATAAATCTAAATACTGACTTTCATTAGTGTCTTACAGAACAACATTTTACCGCACGTTTGTCAACCTGTTGCTTCCCCTAAACTACAGTGCTATAAAAAACAAACAAACCAACAACAAACAAAAAAACTGACACGCCCGCTCAAGAGCCAGTATTTGATTTAACTTTTCTGTGGTACTGTAAATAATGTTGGCATGGAGGATAACTAGTGGCATTTCTGGATAATTCTGAGAAACAAAGGAACAAAAATTCTGTTATCAAACCATGCTACACTAAACCTGGTTATAAGTTCAGGAGTTAATCAGAACCTTGAAGGGGTATGACACACCACACTCAAACATTGTATAAAACAGTAAACTCTGACCTCATCGAGTCCCTCCTCTTCATGGAAAGTTCTTGACAGAAAAAGGCAAGTCAGTGTATTATCCTTTTTTGTGAACAGAATGAAGTCTTTCCCAATTCGCATTGAACCCCTGCATGATAAATAAGTAAAATAAATAAATAAATCAAATATTATGTGAGATTGTTGAAACACTACGGTGCCAACTGCAAAATCTCATCACAAAAAAATTGGATGAACGACTTACGATTTCAATCCATTTCCATACTGGCCAATCTGTGTGGATTCTGGAGACCGTTTGTTTGATTTTCCAAACTGTATCACATGTGTTGCCTCACCTAATAAAAGAAATATGCTTTATACTCAAAATGCATACCATTCATTACCAGAAAACCTAAATATCAAATCTACACAAAACACCTTTCAATATAAATAATAAAGCTAGTTTAAGTGCTCCTTCTTATTAAACCACACTTACTAGGGTCCATTCCAATACCATCATCCAGAAAGCAGAGCATAAAACCACCACGCAGCTCTGGCTTTTTTACTGTAAAAATAACACAAGGGTAAGACAAAGATTAAGAGTAATGAAGACTTCAGTGTGTTAAACTTGTAAATTACTCTTAACGTACCTGTGTAGATGTCTATTCGTGTAGCATTGGCATCTCTGGGGAAGAAATAAACCAACAGTAAGACATTTTACTTACAAGACAGATGTAGCTAAGATTTGTAGCATGATGTCAATGAGTGTAGGCTCCATCCCATTTCATTATTGATACCTTGAATTGTCCACAAGTTCTGCTAAGGCTCCAAATAAGAACTCATGGGTTGTCCTGAAAATAAACAATTAATTATTTTAATACAAAGACAATTAAAAGGACAAGCTGGTTAAGGAAAAATAATCTGAAATCCACTGAAAAATCCAGTGTTTCCCAAACAGATCACCTTCAGGTGGCCCACCCAGGTATATAAACAACCACTAAAGCATATCTGGCAACCCACTCACATAATTGTTTAGTAATTTTTCTCAATCCAAAATAGCAAACTCTCATTTGGGTCAACATAACTTAATTTGGGGGGCTGTAGGTCAGGAGGAAGAGCAGCTGTCTGCCAAACAAAAAGTTGGTGGATCGATTTCAGCCTTTCCCTGACTACATGCTGAAGCATCCTTGGGAAGACACTGAACCCCACGTTATCGCCTGATGTGTCTATCGGGAGATGAATGTGTGTGTGTATGTGTGTGAAATGGGTGAATGTGACATGTAGTGCAAAAGCGCTTTGAGTGATCAACATGTGACAAGAAAATCGTAATGTCGTACAGTCCATTTACCATTTAATAAGCAAAAAGGACAAGAATAGAAGTGAGAGAATACTGCAAAACTTCCATCCATCCATTGAATATAACAACTAATTCCAGGTTTTGCCCTGGAAAGTTTGCCAGTGTAATGCAGGCCAGCATAGAGAGAAACCACTCACACCTAGGGAGAATTGAGAGACATCAATTGACTTAAAGTGCACATTAGGGATGGGCATAATTAATTGACAATCAATTAATCGATTATTAAGAATTTTATCAATGACATTTCTTTTAATCGATAAAACTAATGTATCTTTAGACTGGTACTGAAGTTGTACGTGAGCACATATTTTCCAGTGTAACCATTGAATGAATCCCGTTTAACTGCCACAAGAGTCGTTCATCTTGTAATAAACATCTAAATAAGGAAACACTGTTTTTTTCTACTTTTATTGCATTCTAATATAGCCTATAAATACTACATTTTAACATAAAAGTATCATCGATTAATCAATAATCGATCGTTAATTCTCCCAATGATCGATTAAGACAATATAATCAAATGCCCATCCCTAATGCACATTGTTGGACTGTGGGAGGAAGCCAGACTACCCGCACATGCAAGTGGAGAACATGCAAAGTCCACACAGAAAAGCCCCAGCTGAGGTTTGAACCAGGAACTTCCTTACTCTGAGGCGATGGTGCAAACTTCCACACCACCATACAGCCTTGCTCAACTTACATTGTGCGTGTTTTTTTTTGGGCATTCTTGTAGTCTTATTCAACAATTCACCTCAAAGACTTGCTGACTAACTGTATACAGTGCAAGAAGTTGTTCCTGTAATTAACTAAATGGTCACAGACTAAATGTGTCTTGTCTTGTTTTTGCTAATCTAATAAACTTTATGCTAATTTTGTGACAGAAAGAACTTCCTTTATGTTCTGACCAGCAGTCAGAAATAGAGACATCGGTTTTCTCCAACTGTTTCTTGGTGTTTATATGTAGTTTGCATATAAACAAAACAATATCACAACAATGACTTCTATCATTTGAAATGAACATAACTGAGATAAAAGTGCATAAAATCTCTCAAAGTGAAGCAAAAGAAAACGTTTTTTTATGAGATAACAATCTCTCTCATAAAAAGCTAGTTTCAGCTTATTAAATCTTTACATGTGTGTTTTACATAAATAATTGATGTGTTAGCATGGAATGTGGACATGTCATGTATTGTTTTAAGGAAACTCTGACTTTAAAAAGGGCTTTGCTGTTATGCCTCACTTGATGTACTGACAAATTTCATGCAATGGGCGCAATGATGTGTGCACTTAATGGTGCCTTCGGTCACTCTTTAGAGTATGTCTAAACAAGGTTGTGAGGTTCATTCATTTTAATAGGGCATGTGTCTAACTGACTGAATGCTGTTACTTCAACAGATTTATAAAAAAGCATTAATGTTGCATATCTCAAGTCTAAAGTGAAGAGCCATCAAAGTTTATGCATTATTATTGTGTTACCATAATGTCACTTTAACACATAAAAATTCTAATCAATGTCTTTTTCAGTAAGTGTCATGCGATTACATTTTCATCAAATGACAACACAAGGAAAAGGATTGAAGGTGTTATGTGCACTACTGTCTGTAGAAATAACCTATTAACTTATTTTAATTTGCATCCTGGTCCTGCACTAGTGTATTATACAGATATATTTCTGCAGACAAAAAAAAAAGCCAATACGATCTGCAAATTTATGATAATGTCAAAAAGTACATACAAATTAGGCACCAATTCTAAGGAACTGAAAAGCTCCATAAAATGGAAATGACTATCAAATTATATGCTTTTTCTCTACTTTGAATTAGTAGCAAGGTTGAACAGCAATAAACTTGATTACATACTCGGAGATCTTTTAGGCTGATCAAGTGCTGATATAGGAACTAATAACAGTATTCTGTCTACTAATAAAAAGCATGGTTGAGCATTGCTTGATGTCAACTATGGATCTTACGAAAACATGAACATGGGCGGATATGTGTTATCTATAACATGCGTTCATTTTTTCAAGTTGGGGATCTGTACTATGAAACCAATTTCAATAGTTTTTGATTATTATTGAGAGCAGCGTGATATAAGCTCCTAAGCACAACATCAATGATGGGAAAGTTTGTACTTACGAATTAGTGTGCAGATACTCAAAGGTTAGCTGAGCCCTGCTCAGATTGCTGTAGCTTGAGTAGGCCATGGCCTCTCAAAGTTACTGCCTATTTCCTTCCTGGTCTCCTATTTGTCTTCTTCCTGACCAACCGAGCTCTAGTCTAGAGCCATTGCCCTACAAACAAAAAAGGAAAAGAAAATAAGGATAACAATATCACGAACATTGTATGTTTTCGTGCACAGTTCTATACTTAATTGACCGACAACCCGGTGAGCAACTGACATCTCATGTAGCCTATAAAACTTTACAATGCATTTCCCCTCAGGTGAAAGAACAACCCATATACCACGTGGGGGGCCTGTGGGGGGACAACAAAATGTTGTGACTGTAGCTATGAGCGTCTTTAGACGCAATGTTCACTGTTGAGCCATTGATGTTTAGACTTGTTCGTCAGTTACTTGTCTAGCTGGGTTATTGCAGAGTGATCTTTTTTTACTATCGTTTGCTTAATACTATACGGTAAAAACAATTTATACTGTGCAGCAAATGTTACTAATGTCCAACGTTAGGCTAGTAGCTAACGGATATTAGCGTCTTCTACAAAATGTTTATGAGGTAACGACTGCTAGCTAGCCCCAAACTGTGGAAACGTTAAGCTAACGCTAGCGAAATTAAGACGTTTTAGCCAATTTTGTAGGCTCATATTATGTGACAACAAATCTAGAATTGCCTTGCACAAGTACAATAATCATTCCAAGGAAGGATAAATACTTTGTAACCTACGTTTTCTATTCCTTGGCATGAAACAACCACACAGGCCGAGCTCAATCCAATCTTTTCGGTATCGATGGCTGGTTCCCCTGCTAATCCCGCCCCTGCTTTGCTACAATAAACCAATAGAACGGCACCATAAAAACATTCTAAACGATGATTGGACGGGACTCCTTGCTACGTAAATGGCGTACATTCCACCGCATCAGAGTTATCCCACTGCACCAGTTTATGGTGGCGCCAAAATCTGCAGATAACCTTACCTACTTATTCTATTACACAAAAACGAGGTACACAAACACCACTAGCTTTGTTCAACAATTTCCAATATTTAATCTGAAAATGTACAAATATGTCCGGAAATGATAAGCAGCACACATGATCATTGTTTCTTAAACTTTCACATCCAAGCTCTGACAACCGTTTCCAAATGGGAAAGTAGCAACCAACCAATCAATAAACAGAAATTAATCACTGACAAAATTCATTAACATAAAGTATTTAATTTGCTTTAACTTTATGAAAAAACATTACCAACAAACTGTAATAGTCATCCTTGGGATTTATTGTAGTTGGCCAATGAATTAAAAAAATCATAATTCTGTGCATCGTTTCCAAAATTGTGTGTGCATTCAGTATGAAGTCAAGCAACAGGTTTACATACATATACTGTATCTTTCGTCAGATGGGAGATGTACAACTGAAACAGGAATATGCTTAACAAAGAAAAGACAAAGAATCTAATTGAATGACAATGAATCTAATTAAAATCACAACAGAAATGAAAACATTCAGATTGTCTCTTTTAAGGTGCTTAAAGCATGGAAACCATGTCAAGAATAGATGACTGCAGTCATGTTTCTGTCTGCATAAAGAAATTCATAATATTGGTCATTTTTATTAGGCCTACTTTAGTTATAAGTTAATATTACACTACTAAATCAAAACAGTTCAATTTCATGTATACAAACAATTTTAATTAACATTACTCCCCTTAATGCATTGTGTATCCCAATTCTAAACAAGAGACATTTAAATGTGTCTACAATGTTACCACCAATTTTTCATTTAGGAGGACATACGAATAATTAAGCTGTAGATCATTGATGCTGCCTCTGGTGAGAAGTGTCATCTTAACTTGGAAAAGCTTACTATCAAAACTGTTTAGTATATTCAAACACATTTTGTCCCAAGAAAAGAAAATCTCTTACATTCATTATTATTATTATTTTTACAATTATTGAGACTTACTTGGAAAGGTGAAGTAGATGGGTTGCTGCACATAATAATGACAATGACATAACAATGATGCAGGCATTACCTGAAGAGTTAAATCATGGGAGTATGGTCCCTTTATAGTTACATATATTGCACATTCATGATGTTGGGAACCTTGTCCTGAAATGATGATTTGAAAGGAATTGAAATTTACTGGTTTTGACATCTTGAATAGGTCAAGCTTGAAAATTGCTGAAGGTTATATTAATAAGTCTCCAAACGAAACCAATCGAACCTGATGTGTCCTGATCATATTACAGGATTAATTTCTCATTATTCAGAGTTTTCACCATAGGAAAAGAAGACATCATATCACTGTTTTCACAAAGCAAGCAGTACTCCCCACAACATTTAAACAAGTGTCTTTTGTAAACCCGGTGGGATGCTAGCTTACAAATAATAATGTATTCTGCCTTCTTTCAATCACTTGCTGATTTCTTCATGCTTGAAGGATGAAACCTATTCAGCTGTCAATCAAAGGCTCCTGTAAATACAACAGAGAGGTCAAACTGGGCTAAACTGTCAGCACATTTCTCAACATACTATATTACAAAAATAAAGACAAAGAGATTCACTAAACATTGTTTGTGTTATAGTAAATTTTAAAAAGACTTACATTTTGGAGGTCCAGTTCTTTCCAGTGGTGGCGCCATGTGAGCGAACGTGACCGACTAGCAGCTAAACAGAGCATCAAACAAACTACAAGCAGACACATGCTGACTTCCAGCACATGTTGTGCTGCCACACTTTGCTCCTCCTGAAATATAAAAGGCACAGAATGAATGAATCAGCAAATAGATAACTAAATAAATGAATAATAAAGTTAAATAAAATACAATAAAAACAGTATTTCTATCGTGGCTGAGCAAGTTATATTGTTGAAGTAGGACACACTGTACCGGTGTTAACATCACAGTAAGTTCAGGGTCATTCTTGGAGTGTAGACTGTAGCAGGTTTGTGATGCTGAAGGCTGCTGATTGCTTGCTTCTACATGGATGGTTGAAATATTTTTCCCTGATGCAGGGCACTCTGGTGGAAGTCTTTATTCAAGTATGTTATGCAAACAAACACACAAAAATAATCTATCAAAATTTCATATAAAAACATAAAAAAAAATTAATTTATTGCTTGACATACATTCCTTTTAGGTTACTGGATTGTTTAAATTAAATAAGCTTTAAAATGCAGACTTTAAAGTGTGAATTAACTTACAGATTCAAGGGCAGGAGGTGTGTTGCAGCACTTATGGAGAGGCAAGTGTGGGTGCTGTTTTCAGACACAATCTCCAGTGTCAAATTAAAATTGTCTTTGTCTAGGAAGTTAAATACAACAGCATGTATTAAACACAGCAAGAATGTATCAAAGACAAATCTTCTTAATGTCATACCTAGTAAGTTGTTTTTTCATTGCAAAACCCACCTTCAAGATTAAGTTGACTTGCTTTTAAGGTAGTGAGTAAACCAACATCTTTCAGTAAGCCATTCGGTGAGCTGGTAGTCACAGCTAGAGGAATCCTGAGATGTAAAACAGTGATAGAAGTAGAAGTCTTTGTTGAGTTAACTGACGTCGTTTGATCCTTCCCCTGCTCCATCAAAGGTGTAGGAACTGAGGAAATCTCTGCAAATGAACTTGCATTTTCTTTCACACACAGGTGGAATTGAGATAAGGAGGAGAGTAGACGGTTCCAATCCTACAAGAAAAATATACAATGTGAAAGTAGGCATACAATGAGCCACAGCCTTCAAACATGCTTTCCCATGTACACCCACATCCTAAGAACAGTGTATGGTAGAAGATTGATTTAAACAAGACATTACCTTTGCCATGTCAGGGTTAGGCAGAATGTGAGTATTGCTGTAAAAGCTGAGGCAGATGAATGAGATAGCCAGACTCAATAGACACAGGAAAAATGTTGCTCCTGGGGGATTATGGGATACATATTCTCTGAAGTTTGAGACTGGCTGCCAGAAACCCATCATAAGTTTTCCACAACTGTGATGCAGCAAGCTATAAACAGAAGAGTTACTAAGTAAAGGAGTTTTGACAACTTTTTTTCTATCACAGTATCTTTGGTAGACATATCGGAGCATCGTGAGTTTGTTTAGCAATTGGTCCTAAAGTAAATACAACTGTTCAGTCTAACCCAGGCTGTTCAGTTTTAGTCAACATTACATCATTTTGGTTATGAATCTCACTGCACACAAGTTCTGAAAATGTATGAGAAATACTGTTACTGCAACGTAAATGATCAATAGTGGAATTCACAATAAACTTCTAAATTATAAACAATCACAAAAAGTTATGCTGTTGATGCCCTTCTTTCCGAAGAGAACTATATCATGTCAGAAAGCATTACTCTATCCCAACAGGAGACGTGTACCAAGCGAACGGGCTCCTTACATTACACTGCAATGTTGCTAACGTATTAGCCAGATAAGAGACATTTTCATACCTAGAAACAATGTTTTGAGATTATGTAGTCAGTTTTGCCGAAATGTGGTAAGACCGTTTCTTTATGGAAAGTAGTCTAACGTTCAGTAATATCAACACTTGGATAGCACGACAACATTGTCGCTTTACGACAGTGCACGGACATGACGCAAGTCACGTGATTGACGCCAGCTAGTAGTAGTGGTCAAAGATGGTAGTGGTCATCCCAGGATTTGATTATCATTTTGAATACCGTTAATATGATGTTAATTTTCAAAGCTTTCCCCGTTTAACCCATTATTGTTTTCTAATGGTTTAGCACAATGTGTCATTTCACGAAATGGAAAAAAGGGACATTTTTGGGGGCCACTACCTACACATGTAGTTGTGTTGCTTATTCCACAAATGCACAATCCTTACAACTTATATGTCGTTGTAAAAGTGTCTAATCATTTTCCCAACTATGTATAATACAACACCAGCTTGAGGGAGAGTGGGTGGGGGTCCGGTCCGACCCAATTTCCTTCCTTTTTGTGCTAAATTTGCATTTGCAACAGACAAACAAAATTGCCAGGGAACTGTTTATTAAATCAAAATTTCAAAAATAAAAATCTCATCAGAAATATCAAAAGAATGACTAGGATCATGATAACAACATTGCTGTCAAATGAAATCAAATGTAAAATGTGTAAATCAATGTGTATGCTAAACAAGAATTTGTATAAGCACAAAACCAAATAAATCAATTTAAACTGAAACCCACTTAATTTACATTATTACACAATGTATGTAGCAAATTAAAGTCTTAAAAACACAAACCAGAGAAAAACTTGACATGGAAGCTCCTATACAACAACAAAGTGTCTTAGTTCTCGTTCTTTTCGTCTTACATTCAAAGTTTTCTGTGCTGTATCAACCTAACTAAAATGCAGTACTTCCAGAATTTCCGAAAATTTCTGAAAATTAATGTATTTTGTTAATCATTTCCCTTTTTCATTATACTTAAAAGTACATTTGTGACTAATTACAGTATGTAATTCGCATCACATTATGATAACAATTAAGTGGTCCATGTGACTTTTATAGGCTTGAAAGTCCAAGTATCAGGGTGACCCATGTGGACCAGGTCTTCGTAGGGAGAAGTGCTCCATTGGAAGGGTGGAACTTGGTCCCAGGTTGGCCCACTAACTGCCACCATGACATACTCTTTGAACATTTCATAGGAGGTCACCTACAGAGACACAAACACAATGCATCAGATACAGAAAACATCTCATTCACAGAAAGAGCATGATGTGCAATGGCAGAGGACTGAAAAACAAAAATTGAGACCTTCATATCTGTTCCTCCATGTGGTCTTTGTCTCAAGGCGCCAAACGGATAGGTTCCATTAGCTGGATTTAGGTCTGAACGGGCTGAGATGGCATTCTCACCATTCTCAGGTGGATTACAACCCTCACACTTTGATAGTGGATCTTCTTTAAAGTTATTATACCTGAGGAATAACAGTATGTCTCACATAAACTTGTAAATTTAAATATCTAACCATTTTCACTCATAATCATACAATTGGTTAGAGTTTGTGTTTTGCAAGCTTCACCTCATGAGACGGACCATGGAGTCCAAATCTGTGACATGCGTCTGGTTTCTCCTGAATATCTGAGCCCGAGGATTTTGGTCCAGTGAAAACCAAGGGCCAAACTCCTCAACCAGTTCATTGCAGCCACTGGCATTAAATATATCTTCGTAGTACCTATGTATGAGCATATACAAACGAGGAAAATTGTATAAAAAGCACAACAGTAAACATGTAATCCAAAGTGCAGATTCACATATTTTGTTACGTTTCGAAAGCAGTCTCTTACGGTATGTTGTAACTTGCCCAGTATCCTTTCTTCAGCAGTTCCTGAGTCTTATCACTGTAAACCACAAGTCCCCTGCAGTATTGGAAAATAAGAAATGTTTATTCTAAATGGATTAGGTTCACTTTTTTATTTGGTAGAAATGACTTATATGTTCTAGGGCCAAAGCTTACGGAATCTGCTCCAACACAACAAAAAGTTCCTCTTTAATGTCAGTCTTTCCTGGAATGAAGTGGTTATAGTTCACAATCATCCACTGGTTGTTGTACCTAAAAAGTGCAAACACACACAAATAGACCAAAGTGACTATAGAACCTTTGACCTAGCAGAATTCAGAGGTTTTCATTTATTGACTTCAGGCCCATGCAATTGATGTTCAACTAACCGATTCAGCATTTCACAGTTAACTCATGATGAGCCTAAGGACCCAACTGGCCTTTCATGTGACGCCTAATCATAACCGGTCTTGTTCTGACTTGATTACTCAATCAACATGACAACATATTTTCCACATGTATGTAGAGTATCGCTTTCTTTTCTTAAATATACAGTTCTATTGTCAACATGCAAACACAATACTACAGTACTGACACACATGGGGAAAACCAGAGACTTTGGTTTGAAAAAGGTTGCAGGGTGTGTCATTATCTCCTTTGTTTATATAAGGCTTTTATTCAGTTTGGTGGATGATGGTTTGAACTGGAGTTGGAAGCGCAATCAGCCACATAACACAAATAAGAAAAACAAGATTCATTTCTAATTTGCATATTGTTGCTGGAGCTTCAGCAGGGGTTTTCTCATGTGGGGCAACTTTTTGAGTCCATGTATGTGAAAAGGAAGGAGGGAAATGGTACGTTTCTTTTTTTAAATTCTGCATCTTACGAGGGCGACTTAAATGGGACAAAAGGTCAAAGTTATCTAAACCTTACTGTTATATTAGCTTATTGCCTTTCAATGGTTAAACTCACGTTCCACTGTTGTACTTGCTGAAAATTTCTGCCCACTCCTTGCCAGTAGTTGCAAGCCGATTGGCAACAATGTTGCGTAGCCACTCCATGACTGTTCCTGTGGGCTGAACAAACTTCCAGAGAGCAGGATTGCTGTTGCCAATGGTGGTTTCCAATGTAACCTGCAGACACAAAAGCATTACAAAAAAGACATAACCCCACATTATGCAGTTTTTCCTTAACTGTCAGTTCTATTAGCGCCACTGCAAAGAGTGCTCACCAAACCACTGCTTAGGATGTAAAAGTCATCTCCAGAGAAGATGGATCCAGGGTAAGATGAGAAGGCCTGTGTTCCTCCAGGAAGAGGGGCATTGTCTGGAAAAAGTCAGAGCACCCAAGAAACTCAGAATGACCTTTATTCAAATGCATTTTTTTAGTCCTTACAATAAGAAAGTGTTGTGGTTTTATGTGTCAGACTAAGCCCCTCTTGAAAATCTAAACGTTTAACTAGTTTTATCAGTTTTCTTCTGTTTCAGGCTCTATGCTAAGCCATTTCAACCTCAGCTGATTTACAGCACAGATATTTATCTTCCCTCTTTATCCCTCAAGAAATTAGAAATATGCTTATTTGCTTAAATGTTAATCTATTCCTTTCATATTTGTCTTAGTATTTCATTCTGAAGACTACTGATGAAATACCTAAAGGAGAAGCTTTAAAGGCAAAGGTGTATTTCTTCATGATGCGCAGCATGGCCTGGTAGGTGTTCCATGTGTCATGTGACACCAGCAGTTCCTTATTATTTGGCAGCAGCTTAATGAGAGCAGAGCAGGAACCAGATCCAAGGGGCCGGGTTTGGGTGGATTTATTTAGAGCGGATTCCAAGTCCTCAAGATCCCCACCCATTTGGAAAAGCCTAGTTTGAAAAAGTAGTTGTAGAGTATGTCCGACAACAGGAGGAAACAAAGTTGATCACATCAGGCACAATTAACATGTTTTATTAATTCAAAATGGAGGTAAGTACTTACAGGAAGCCAAATGGGCTGAGAGAGAAGGGCCCTGTTGGAAATGACAGCTGGTCATTGTAGCCGTCCTCCAAACCTTTCAACTGCAGGAGCGCCAGATGCACCTGAAAAGCAAAGACAGAAAATAAGCGTCTGATTTCTAGGAGCTTAGTATATCTTTCCCAACACGAAACCTAAAAATGCTTTTTGAGTACCTGGTACCAGTAGGGTGAGATTGGTTGCTTCTCTGTTTGCTCCTGAACCCACTGGAGATTGGCTGCGATGAAAGCTTTGAGACGCTCGCAGTAACTGGTTTCAGATGTGAAGGGCCCACAGTAACCCATCAGTGTGTTCATCCAGTGCTTATAGATGAGCTACAAATAACAATTAGTCAGGAATTTAGATGAAATAATATGAAAAGGGGGAAAAAAAGAGATAATAACCTCATAACAGGATGAGGTTTATGCTGACCTGAGATGTGACTGCAGCCTCCACTGCACCAGCAGCATAAGCTTGGATGCTGTCATTGTACTTGCTGCTAGTAGTGATCTCCAGGAAGGACCAGCTAAAGAGTGAACATGTGAAAATAAAAGAAGGATCTTAATTTATCTCTGTTTTAAACCAATTATATAAAAAAAGAAGAACTATAATAAAACAATATGACTGGTGAAAGAATGAAAGGGTACTAGTTAGCAAATCGTGCCTAATCCACTCATTGTTATCTTAGTTAGAGGTAATTTAATCTCTACCGCACTATCACCAGTTGTACTTAATAAACATTGCCAGTCAAGAGTCTGGGCACATTTTCCTATTGGATTCAATGGAAAAGTGGGTCCAAACTTTTGACTGGTATTCTAAAATCAAGTGATAGGAGGAACTACTTTATGAGACCGCTCCTGACCCAGCAGCAGAAATCCAGTCTTTACTAGATTTTAGTCTATGACAAGACATTTCAGACAACTTTAGGCTTTTAATTTTTCTTTTTTGTGTGTACAGCCAAGGTTTAAGTACAAATTTGTGTCCTCCATTTTTTCGAACTTAAAACTTACATTTCTAAACATTCAAAATAGTGTTGAAAAACTCGGTTGACAATAAATCTATTTAGGCTATTTTATGGCTTAATTACTAAAATTTAGATGAGTCGCCTTTCAACAATTTTCCAATTTTAGGCCGATCGTCGGGTTATTTCGAGTAGCAAAGCTGCACCTCAGTCGTAATTCTTCAAATTAATAAAATAATAGTAATAGTTAGACAACACGTAAATATCAACTTACCCTGACGTTTTGATGTCGTCTGTGAAGTTCGCCCAAGCTACAAAATTTTCTTGGTATCCTTCAGCTACAGATAGCTGTCCACTTTGTTTGTCAATAACAGCTGTTTGTATTTCAGCACAGCCACACGCACATAAACAAGACACCACGATTAAATGCACCAAAACAATTAAACCTCCTGTAATGTGTTTGGAGGAGGTTGTCTTGTTTTGCCTGGACGCCATGTTTGAATGAAGAAGTCACATGACAACACGTGAACTCTTGTCATCTGATCACACCCGGAACAACCACCATGGTCTCAATGAAAAAGACCATCCTACAGTAGCCTATTAACTGTATGGTAGACTCAAAAACACAACACAACATATAACAAAGTGACACATGAAGCTTTTAGATAATGTTCTTTTTAAATAAAAACTTAGTCACATTATTTCTTTTTGAGGATTAATTAATTACAAAACAGTCGCAAAGTAGAACATTCAGAAGAAAATTTCCATTAGCTAAATACAATGTATCTGAACTTGCTGCCTCTACAGATAGTACTCCGGTGTGTATTTAGTTCACAGCGCCCCCCCCCCCCCAAAAAAAACCCAGACTGTCACTGATTAGTGACAACTGTTATGTTGAAGGTCTGTCACAGCAGAGAGGCATTTATATACTTCAGTCTTCAACACCATCAGTTTCCATCGTCTCCAGAATTCCTTCCATAACGTCTGCTTTTCTCCGCTTTTTGGCAGCCACTGACATGGGAAGGACATCAATAAATTAATTAATGAATTAAATACGTAACTTTAATTTGTTGAATCACTGTCTAGTGTTTCTTTTTTTTTTTAAATAAAAACAGATTTACCGTGAAAATGTTCAGCTGTTTTCCTTCTCAGTGTCTCAACTGTTTCCTCAGCATCAGCCCACTCCAGTACAAGACGTCTCCCGTACAGATGGGTGCTGTGGCAGAGCGCAGAAAAGGCTTTCTGTAAGGAAAACAAAAGATGACAATTTATAATCAAAGCATAGCACAGTACAGTTAACTATATTTAAGATTCTCACAATACACATATGGAGACTTAAATAATCTAAAATTTCTCTGACAAACCTTAGCATCCTGTTTGGTGAGGAAATCAACAAAACCAAAGCCTCTATGGTTCCCTGAACCAGCTGCTTTCTTTGGAAGACGAACAGTCTTCAGCTCTCCAAATGTACTAAGAAGATGGGGATGAAATACAGTAATTATTGTAAGTGCAATACAATACAATACATTTTTTTTTAAAAAGCTGTGTGCATATGTGACTACTACCAGAAGAGCTCTCGAACTTCCCGGACAGAGGCTTGGAAGGGAATATTGCGCACAAGGATCTTGGAGCCTGTCTGCTTCTTCTCCGCTTGCTTCTTTTTGCGCGATACCTCGGTAGTTCTGCACACAGAGGATGAGGACCAAGTAAGTAGTGACAGTGGGGAAAATAAAATATAGTTGTACACATTTTCAACTGAATCAGACAGTTTAATTTTAGTGCATGTTTTCTTCAGTAAGGGTTAACTAATTTATTCTTCATTATAATAAAAGACAAATATATTTGAAAATACTTTCTAATGCACATCTTACCTTGTGGCTCTCTCAGAAATCTTCAGTTCTAACTGGTGGTCATCAACATTACAGTGCTGGTGGAGTGTTGGGTGAGAAGGATAACACAGATCAGTCAAAATTTAAGTTGTAAAAAACCGCTAAGAGAGATGAGTATGTTTTGGGGAGAGTACCTGCAGCTGCCTCAGGGCCTTCTGTGCTGCATCTGCTGTCTGGTATTGGATAAAACCATAACCCATAGACAAAAGTTTACCTGGAAATAAAAATAAAAAAGGAGTGAGGTTACGTTTGCTGTTGCTAAGTATGAGAGCAGAAAGAACATTAAAATACATTAATTTAATGCTAATAATTAATTCAATGCTATTAGTTTAGTGCTGATAATTTATTATTATCACTAACTATTAACTATTAATATTAATTAATTATTATTAGAACAAAATTAAAAGCATATGTTTTTTCAATATAAAGGAACATAAATGAGCAACTAGATTTTTTAAAAAGTGATCAGGTTGGAGAAAATATTTAAAGAAATAGCTCATAATTTAAGTCAAGGATTAAAATGGGAAATTTAAAGAGAAATAAAGTCCAACATAATGCCACTTCTATGTTAAAAGTAATTATTTGCACGGTCACAGGACTTTTAGAGAAAATCATTATCAATTGGTGTAAAATGATTAAACCACTTTCATTTTGTATCTTTATAGTTCAACAAAATCCCTTCAACATCAATATCTATCTGTTTTAAATCATAGTACAAATTATGGTTGAACTATTATAACTTGGGCTGTATCAAAAATTTTTTATAAAATCAAATTTTCTTGCAAAAATGTTACCACAAATGAAACACTTATGAATCCATGCTCAGTCCCTTTTCACATGAATGATCTTAGATATGACAATCAGTACCTGATTTATCTTTTTTCTTGGAGATGCTGCAGGATTTGACCTTGCCACATTTGGAGAATATCTGCAGTAAACAAAAAAAGGAAAAAAAAACACACAAAAAAATCACTCATAGTAAGCATCTTTAATCTCTTACTAACTGTGACTACATTATCATTAATTCATTATTATTATTATTATTATTATTAATGAATTGATGTACCTCCTGTAGTTTCTCTTCAGTTGTGCTGAAATTAAGATTCTTAATAAAAAGCGTAGAACCCGGAATAGCTTCCTCCTCTTCTTCCTCTGTATCCTCCTCCTCTTCAGTCCTTTTGTCCTCTTTCACTGCTTCCTCTTTATCCAGTACTTGTTTAAACAGAGCCAATATATATTTGGGTTATTCAGACTGTCTTTTACATGTCCAGAAAATACTACACTTTAAAAATATTGTCAGGTGTATTGGTGAATTTACCTGGTTCTGGTTTGGCTGCCACAAACACCCCGACAGGTGCCCACTCCAAATACAGTGGGACATGATGAAACTGCAGTTTGAGAAAAATAGTTTAAAAAAAAACAAACAAACAACAACTAGTCGTCAGAGTCAAAAACGTTGTGGTGAAGGTTATGCAGGTGACGAGCAACACACCTTGCTGTAAGCCAGCCGTGTGAAGGCTCGTTTGGCTTCAGTTGACTCCAGAAACTCGACAATGGCAGAGAGTCCTGAAGGCGGCAGCAGCACTCGGCCCAAAGAGCCATGAGGTGAGAAGAGTTCTTCGAGCTCTGATGCCGTCACTCCAGCTGGAAGATTTTTTACCAGGATCACAGTTGTACTCCTCGCTGCAGCTGCCTGTACAAACAGGAAAGAATCTTTTTCTACTCATCAGATTAAAAGGTATTAAAAGTTAAATATCTCCAGTTTAGCATAAAAAAAAAATCATATTGAACTTACCTGACTGAAGGAATCCAGACAGACACCGTTGTCCAGCAAAAACTGTCGAGTTTCCTGAACAATTTGAGTCTCTCCCAGAGCCATCCTTACTGCAACACTTCCCTTTGACTCCTGCAGAGAGCAAGGACCAAACTCACATAATGCTGTAGCAGCACCAGCTGGACAGCACATGCAGTGGATACACAATGTTGAGGGGTGTAAAAACAGTGCATATAAAGTCGCTCACATGGTCCAGGACTTGGCTTTTAGTGGTGTTGTATTTTTCAGCAATGGCATCTGCCACTGCACTTGTACCCAGAAACAAAGTGTTCCAGTTGTGTGAGCTAGAAAGGAGGGGGAAAAATTATATTCAACTTCAAGCAAAAAAATCACAACATACACATTGGGAAGCAGGTTGTTAAACTGATCATGTATACCTGGAACTTGAAGCTTTATTTTTAGAATCTTTTTGTCGTTTGAATGATGAGGAGCCAGGGCCACCTGCATCTAAGGAGTCAGACTTTTCCTTCTTCACTGTAGAGGGAAGGAGGTGAAGCATTCTGCCCTAAAATCATGACAAACAATAAAATTGTGTATCCAAACAATGAGAATCTATCATGTTGCACAGCTGAATCCAGAAGTAAGGACGCATGAATTGAAATTCCTGGAATGTGAAAAAGATGTGCAGAGACATATCAACAGTTAGAGATAAATACCTGAAATATATGTCCATCTAGCTGAGCAAGAGCTGCCACAGCATTCTCTGGGATCATGTACGTCACAAAAGCAAATCCCTTAGGTTTCTTTGTTAGATTGTCAATAGGGAAAAGCACCTCAGATAAAGGACCTGTAAAGATTACAGATTTACAAAACAAGTGGATGAGAGAAAATGAAGTTTTGTGGGTGAAAACTTGTGCAATGAATGTGTGTGTACTGAACGTCGTTCTAACTTACCGTGTTTACCAAGTAGCTCTTTGATCTCTTCCTCTGTGCAGGTGTAAGGTAGGTTTCGGACAAAGAGTCGGCCGGACTCTGAAACATCCTCGTCCTCTTCATCCTCTTTGAGCTTCCTCGTGAAGTTTCTGTCGGTTTCTTTGTCCTTTCTCTCCCTCTTGTCATTTCCCCCAAAAGAATCCATTCGGAAGACCTCAATGTATCGCCCCCCTGAAAACACAAGCACAGATCATTTTAGCTAAAATAGCTTTTTCATGCACTGGTTCAAGGTGTATTTATTAAGAACCATTAAATACAATAAGCTCAATGTAGATACAGTATCTGTGAAGACAGACAGTGTGCATAAACACATTTTCTTGGAAAAATTTCTAACAGAGAAATTGGTCAACAGGCCTTTACAGCCAAATGAGAAACTTGAGCCAGCTACTTTTAGTTACGCTATAAACTATTTTTACAACTATTATAAAAACAATCTGTGAAAAATATCTGTTAATATTTGTACATACAGTGATATTTCTCACCTATGTAGTCTTTATTCTTCTTCAAGGCCTTTTCCACTTCTTCCTCAGAGCGCAAATCCACAAATACATAGCCTACAATAAAATGGGAATATAACAACCAGTCATGACACTTGTGCCTAAATACACTTTATATGGACCATTTATATATATATATGATGTTACATATTAATGTGTTCAGTAACATACCTGTCCTACTTCCACTTTCATTCTTTACAATCCTTATAGCTGCAGGCTTCAGTGGGGTCATGAACTCTCGGATTTGTTGCTAACAACGCAACATGTACGTTACACGTTGAAATATACAGATTGTTTTCAAATGGAAATATCTTGACTGTTGAAATAAGGAAACTCACCTCTTTAACGTTGAATGGGACTCCTCTGAGCTTCACTGTGAACTCTGTCGTCGGCTCAATCTGCAACAAACAGATGTGGGTGTAAACAAGTGGAAATAAAAAAATGTGGCACTGAATGATGCGGTTTAACATGCAGACAGGGACAAACCACCTGTTTGGGGGGTTTCTTCAGTTGGCTTTGCTTTGTATCCTCAGAGGAAGATTTACTCTTTGAGCTGTTTTCTCTGTCACCGCTCTCGTAGGCACTGTCTGGGTGTTGAATAGGACCATCATTGTCTTCCTCATCCTCTTCTTCATTCTGTTCATCACTCTCCTCCACGGTGTCCTTGGTTTGTGCCACCTTTGAGCGCAGGTAGTCCATATCAGACAAGCCAGACTTCAGAGTCTCTTTAGAAGGAGCTGAAAACAAAAATGTGTACAAGCTTATTTCTATCCATCTATCCTTTTTTTGTACCTGCTTATTCCAATTCAGGGTCATGGATGTGGGTGGGCCAATCCCGCCACAGTCTTGCCAGTTCAACACAGAGCCAACACCGAGACAACCAACCACTCACGTTTACTCGTAGGAAGAATTTAGAAACACCAGTTAACTTAATATTCATGTTTTGGTCTGGGGGAGGAAGACCAGGAACCTTCTAGCTGTGAGATGGTGCTAACCACCACACAACAAGCTTACTTTCACTTCAAATTCAGACAATATATATATACATTGTTTTAGTAATACAGAGTCACAGCAAATTTAAACAGATAAAACCCTAAAACTGGAGCACAAGAAGAGGCTAACCTTCATCTTCATCCTTATTACATTCCTCTTCATCATCCTCAGACTGGTCTGAATCAAAGTTGAGATAATCATCATCAGCAGGCTTCTTCTTGCTCTTGATTTGTTTGCTCTTAAGATCAGTTGTTTCCTGAGCCATGTCATTTGCCCATGTTGGTGCTTGGCTGCGATTCTGATGCACGGACAGAAACTCCTTAAATCCCTGTTCCTCTTCAAGCTGGCATGAGGTGTGAACATGGAAACAGGAGTTGAAAGGGACAGGAGTTGAAAATTAGCGTCAGCTGCAAACTCTGTTTTCTTGCCATCAACTACAAATTTTTTGCAACTATGTACAAATGCAATGTCCCTGTCAAATAAATAAATAAATAATAGTCACATCCATCCATTAATTCATAAAATGCATGATTAGATACACAAGCATACAAGGTACAGTGAATAGTGCTATTCAAATAAAATGATCAAAGTTAAAAATTTAGATTTAATTTTTTTTTTTTTAATAGAAATTGACCAAACAAGCCTGAAAATATCACAATTGATATAACACCAAACAAAATGGCATAATGAGATTTCTTATTTTAAAATGACCCCAGAGGCCAAACTTTGTTACTTGTTTACTCACATTTCCCAGCGCACTGGTGGTTTTCTTTTTCTGTTTCTCTTTCTAAAATTCAAAACAAAGACACATTGATGTACATTCAATTCAAACTGTGAAAATATAATATATATGTAGTCTCAGCATATTACTCTATATAGTTTGGTTGCGGATTGGATTTGCAAACTGTTGTTTTCCCATTTCACATCTTGTTTTCGCACCTTTTTGCTGTCGTTGGAAGCTGGAGCAGAGGTTTTATCCTGCCCTGAGCTCTGAGTGTGTTTGCTCCAGGCTTTCCCTTTAGTGGGGTCTCCAAATGCTTTACACATTTCCACCTAAGGGTAACAGAACTCCATGAATTCACGTGCAGGGAAAATAAAAACAACATGCAGACCCTGGTGGTCTCACCACAGCTCAATCGTACCGTCACTCTGGATGTATCCACGAAGCTCTTGTTGAAATGTTTCAGGGCTTTTTTTGCATCTTCCTCGGATTTAAACCCAACAAAACCGAACTTGCGGAACTTGCCGTCTTTGGTGAATTTCAGGGAGCAGTCTGTCACGGTGCCAAAGGCAGCGAACATGCCCCTGAATCTGTCCTCCTTCATCTGAACACAACATACATTTTCATTCCCACATGGACTTAAGCTACAGTTACTGTCTGCTGACACAAGTTTTTTTTTACTTACCCCATTAGGAAGGTTTTTAACGATGAGTCTTGACATAGTTTTTGTAACTGTAAATCCACAAACACAGCATATGAATGGATTTTAAATAAATGTCAACAAACCAGCATGGACAGACCCCCTTAAGCCGCCATGTTTTGTGAGCGTGGCTTCCGGTTCTTCTTCTTTGTGAATTTTCAGATAGTGGCGTCTTCCGAAAATGCTTTACTGCCACCCCTTGGTTTTACATCTGTCTTGCTTTTGATAGTTCCGCGTTAAATCCATTTGTTTTCACATCTTGATATATATATATATATATATATCATCACCCACGTGGGCATTGAAGTCTCCCAGCAGGACGAGGGAATCCCCGGAAGGAGTGCTCTCCAACACTCCCTCCAAGGACCCCAAAAAGGGTGGGAACTCTGAACTGCCGTTCGGTGC
>JBBBVU010000012.1:15877216-15887969 GCA_037177055.1 Atherinosoma microstoma | reverse complement strand
AAGAATGGAACACCCCACCCTTCACTAAATTAATCACCTTGATCTATCCTAATAAAGTTATAATGTATTCATGAAAGTAATGTAATGAATGTATTCATCTTCCAGTCTCCTCTGCCCACTCATTTTCTGTTATCTTCTAGTACCCACAAAAGCAATTATTATTATTATTTTTTTTTTTGTCTGACTGGTCAAACTGAAATTAAAAGCTCTTTCTATGTTATAAGTATTAGTGATATCTAGCTAATCTTGTTTGAACAACTTATTTGACACTACTGATACAAGTCAAAACACTTGCTCTCTCTTTCTACACTTTCTCTGGTACAGATATAACTGTAGGTAACTCTCTCACACACACAAATGTTTTCTTACTGAATCCAGTTTGGTTGCCAAGCATTACAACACCTACCCTTCTCTACTTTCTTCATGGATTCTTTGACTTGGGTAAAAAAAAAATGTATATGATAAACACATTTTTTTCCCCCTCATTATTCTGGAACTAGATCTGCTATCTACTGTGAAACATCTCAATTAGTCTCACAGGTCACAACTTAGTTAGGATTAGATTATATGATTAATGTGATGCTATGTTTAAATGTATAATAGAGCCACCTGCTGGATTGGGGAACACAACAAGAAACCAACAGCTGAGCAGGGGCTAAAACAGCATTACTGAATATCACTTGAGTGGTATAGCTTGAGAAGCTAACAGTTCTGTAAACTGAAAGTCAAAATCCAGTGTCCCATGTTACCATTTAATTTCAGGATAAATAAATAGAATAGGACTTTACTGCCATGCAAATATATGGTCTAGATTTATGTATAGATTATGTCACAATTACAAAGCTTCACTAAAAGGCATTCATAATTGCACATGATGGGAATGTGATGAGACACTGTCATAACATACTGTAGCCACATAGATTGCGCAGTTTTCTTCTTTTTCATCTTCTTATTGTTCTGCTTTTTAAATTTTTTATTCTTTGGAGTGCTGAATTCAAATTTGAGCATCATCTAAAATAATATGCAGCTTAAACCTACTTTAATACTTTCCTTTGTGTTGTGGTTATCAAATAAAGTCTGACCTGCAGCCCGTGTAATACCTCAACATAAGAATCCTGTTTCTGTAAGTGGGGAAAATATCATTAATCTAGCATGAGCCTGCAGTCTGCCCAGTTAATTATATTTTCAGGGTGACTGAAGACAACAGAGTTCATGGCACACACAGTGCAAAGAGAACAGGATGAAGACCGCACAACTTGTTTTGTCAACTGTTTATTTCTTTCCTTCTTTTTGGTCTTTTTAGTCTTTAAAGATTTTTTGTTTCATCCCCTGTGGGTTAATCTGAGCTCAGTCAAGAGCTTGTTGCTTAAAATCAGTAGCACAGATAATTTGGCTGCCTACATTTTTTCAACTAAGTGAAGCATATAATTTCAGTCAGGTGTTAGTTCTGCTTGTTTTGGTGCTTAACCACTGAGCTTCTGCATCACATTGGGTTTTATGTACAGTAGTGCTGTCAGTCGATTAAAATTAATCGCATGAGTGTCCTGAGTTAACTTGTGATTAATCGCATATCAATTTAAAATCTTTTTTTTTTTTTTTTTGATCTATCTTATTTTAATATATATTTGACAGGGTATATATCATTACATAATACTTATTAAAGCTGTTTGGAAAGCCACATAGACTCTAAACAGATCATTTATCCTTATTTGTTTATTTCTTAATATTGTAGTTGACCTTGTGTGAGGTAGACTGTTAAGAGTTGTGATTTCCGAGCTACCCTGAGTGCAGCATAAGAGCGCCTGCGAGCTCTCTGTCTCCGTAAGTCGAAGTTACTTTTCTATTCCTCGACCCGCGGCCGGCTTGAATCGACTTTTCCTGCATTATTTGGAGAATTTAGTTGATAAAATACCTCAGTATTGTCCAGAGAAACATCTTGCATACCTTTAAAGCTGAATTGTCCGTGTAAAAGATCAATTCAGCAAAAAACCTGCTTCTGCATCACTTTCTGATATTACCCTGACGGTGTGTGCGATTATCGCGCGTTAAAAAAATTCACGCAGTTAAAGGGAAGTTGCGTTAATAACGTGTTAACTTTGACAGCCATAGTTTTATGTAGTCTTTTTTGTTAGTTTTGCTCATAATAGATCACATATGTCCTTTAAATAAAGATGTTCCATTGGCTAGAAAGAAAAAACAAATATTCAAAGATAAAGTAATTTAATCACAACTCAGTCAATGTTGTGCTTTGAAGTTAAGCCCATTAAGGGAGCCGAGAAATGAACCAAACAGACCAGAAAGATGATTGAAACTGAGTCCCAAGTCTACTTTGCTAGTCTTTACTTCAGTGAGCATTATAAAGAAACTTCACTTTCTGAACAAACAAAACCTCTGAAGCGGTTACATTTCACTAAAGAAGTCTAGTAATATATACTGAGCATGTGTATTCAGACTGATGTCAGATCTGTTGCAACAACCATGTAAATAAAAACTTTGTATTGGTTTGTTGGTTCTACTGTTGCTTATTCTAATTAGCTACTATTGCTAATACTCTTTATTCCTATGTAACTACTGGCACAACATACACTTCACTGAATGCTTTGTTCAACAATCACATGTCCCCCTTGAAGGATTAGAAAACGGAAATATCAAGTAGCTTCAGTGGCATGCAAAGTTCAGATTGCAAAATCTTTTTTTCCATAAGCTGATCTTTTTTGAAGTATCTTAACAGAGGACCCTTTATAAAAGCTGTACAAATCAACATTTTCCACATTAAAATGCACTACATTGGGTTTTTTAATGAACAGAAGAGACTGAATTACAACTACAAATATATCTTTAAAACAATAAGTTACAACTCATCTTGTGACAGAGAATGAGACAGAGAGTGATAAAGAACCTTTGTTAGCTGAATTTTTGAATGAGGTACATTTCAAAAATGAGTTGATATGAGCAATGTCCCTGATGCATCAGAACCCTTGGCCTTTGTCTTACTGGACTGGAAGTCATTCTGGATTTCCACAAAGCTTTTGTTCTTAGTTTCAGGAACAACAAGCAATATGTAAATTGCTACCATGGAACAGACGAAAAAGAACACCAGGAAACAGTATTGCTGCAGCCCAATCTGTGAAAATGAGATAAAAGTGAGTCTGAGACCTTCAAACATTCACAATTGTTTGTTTATTTCCTGTTAATGTGGAAAAAATACAATGAAAAACCTGTTAGGAAAAATAAATAACCCTCCTAGAAACAGAGACTTTTGTTAAAGGTAAGCAAGTAAAATTTATTAATATAGCACTTTTTACCGATAAAAATCAATGAGTGCTAAAATAAAATATAACAAGTCATAACAATAAAAACAGATGAAGAAGAATCACCAAGAGTTAAAAGCTTGTCTGTATAAAAATGTCTTTAGCTGCTTTTTAAAGGAGTGAATGGAGTCTGTACAGCGTAAAGACAGAGAAAGAGCATTCCACAACCTTGGTGCTACTACCTGAAAAGCCCAATTAACACAGGTTTAAAAATGAGTTAGGGTCATCAGCAAACTCTGACCTAATGACCTAAGAGCTGGGGAAGACGGGCGTGGATTCAGTAGGTCAGAGATATACTGGGGAGTTTCACCATGGATGGCTCTGAAGGTTAAAACTAAGATTTAAAAATTTACTGCCAACCAATGAAAAGAAGCTAAAACAGGAGTTATGTGGGACTTTCTGTTGGTACCAGTTAAAAGTCTTGCTGCAGCATTTTGCAATGTCTGAATGTGATTTAAAGCTGATTTGTTAAAACAAGTAAAAAGACATGTTACAATAATCTAAATGAGAAACACGGATAATCCTCTCTAGTTGAACCTATGGAACTAATGGCATACAAGTTTGTTATTATGGAGTAATTTCCATTATTTGAATGTGTTCGAGCTCTAATGTCACAATTGGTCCTAGTTTTGATTTCTGAAACTCCCAACTTTTCTTGGCCTCTTGTTAAATTTAATGCTCAACCCCTGGTCATGGTCTACAGGCTCTTGGTTCTGCTGAGTTTAGTTCTTGTCAGATTTCTATTTCAAATGTAATTTCTCTGTCCATTGGTTTTTAGAGTCCTCTGTATTATCTTGTTTCTTGTTTTGTTTTGTGGAGGTCATTCCTGCCCTTATTACACATGGTTATTACTTGCTGATTACCACACTTGCTCCTTATTTGTCATTATTCCCTCAATGTGCTGTTAGCTTTTGCTAACAGGAAATATTTGATGACTGTATGTAGCATGGAAGATCATTTTGGACAAGGAATTGGTGTTTATCTTCCTTTACTGAAGATGGCAACAGCATTGTGGAACACTCTAGTGCCAGTGCAGACAAACTTTTATGTCCACACCAGAGCCAGCGAGGAATTTAACAATCTATTAATTTGACAAACAGGGGCCTCAGTAACATGCGAAAGAACCATAAAAAAATGGCAGCAGCCTGGCACCTCCTCCTCATGCTGGTCACCAGCTTGGTCACATACTGCTGTGGGATGCATCAATGCAAAACAAACCCAATGGCTACATCCTAGTCTCCAAAACAGTCCATAGTCTTATTTTTCATCACTAATTGTTCAATGTGTATTCAAGATGTTGACCTTAAATCCAACAATAACTATCTGAATAGATTGTCACAGCAGGATCTTACCAACCACCGGCCAGACTTCTCCAGTAAAATGTAAATGCATCTGAAGATGAACCATCCAGTTCAATAAGCCCTTCTTGTCATTTCTAAAACTTTGAGCCAAACATATTGAGTGACTGTAGTCAAATGTTCAGTTGCATGATTGCACGATGACTTTCTCCTTAAAAAGAGGGCACATCCTGCATATCATTACAGATTTGAACATGCTACTTTATAGGAGCCAAAACAAGATCTTGCTGTGGTTTATAATCCAATGCCAGAATTTTCCTGGATGCTGTCACTAATACACAAAATACACAGATGCTCTGAAAGCATCTGTGTATTCCTAGTCCAGTGGTGATGCATCAGTCAGCACACAGGATTCCGCAATTACCATTTGAGTGAAAGAAACTTTGCTACCATAGCTTCCCTTAAAGATAGGTTTCAAGAAAACCCTATAAAAGGACATCAGCACATCTAACCTCAACACCCTTTGTTGGTGTGGAGTCTTTTAAGTCAGCTGTAGATCTAGAACTCCCTGAAACTGCAAGGACACAGTGTTCCTTTCAAAACCGATAATGCGTACATTAATAAAAGGTTGCCTGAACACAAGGGGAAACATTTTATAGGTTTCTAATTATACTTCTGATTGGACTGTTGAATGTGAGTGAATTTGATAAATTCAGCTTAAAACAGACAGCTGAGAGCATAAGAATAAATCTCCATGGATACCAAAATCTGCAAATGTTTCTTTCTTTTTACACAAAAGGAAAGACATCTATTGACATTTAACTTGAGTTAATAACCTAATTGGAAAAAGCTCACTTAGTGTTTCATATTGTTCAACAACATCATCCTTATTCATGAGTTATGTGTCAAAGATTAAATGCTTGTCCAAATATCTCAAGAAAAAACAGCTCCATGGGACAAGTGTCAATGTATGAGGTTGTGACAAAATTTTTCAAAATGAAGAAAAATTCTCATTAAGCTAAAACACTTACCACAATAAACGGGAAGACCAAGCCAATAAAGAAGAAGCTGAGCCAGTTCACTGATCCTGCAATCATGAATGCTGCAGGGCGTGCAGTTTGTGTGAACAGCTCAGTGGTTAAGATGTTTGTCACACCACCTTCACAAAAGAAGAAGCAACGTAAAAAGCTTTGACTGCAGAGTATAGTGACAAGTTCATGCTTAAATTACTAACCTGGTCCTAAACCAAAACTCAAGACAAAAGCAAAAACACAGGCCACAGTCAAGTATGGAAAAACTGGGCTGACATCCTGAGAGACACAGAAAAAATGTCAACACGAGCTTGAAACTGCAGAATAAATATCTGGTTCTGAGGTTAATTACCTGGAAAGTGAGCGTCAGTGTGAATAAAATGCAGCAGATACTCATCAGTATGTATCCTCCTGCGATGAGTATTTTCCTTCCAAGACATTCAACAAGCAAGCCCTGTGAGACACAGCTTGTCACAAGACCAAAAACACTACTGATTTTTCATAACATGTTATTGAGTGAATTCCATGAAATCCCACTTAATGCTTTACCTCTTTAGATTGATGTACAGTAATTTTTCACATTTTTATGGCCTATATCCTCAGATGGTATCATTTTTAAAGTGTAAAGTACTGAGCATTTAAACACGATACCTCACCTGTCATCACTCACTACCAAAGTCATTATTTGTGTTTGATGTGGCAGCAAATAAAAAACAAATGGAAGTCTTGCTGAATAATCTACTTAAATATATGAAAAACTTATACTCACACATGTTAAAGCAGTGATGCATTCACAGGCACCAGTGCCTACAGTCGCATATGGAATTTTATCAGTGGGAATACCAGATTGTCTGAACACATAATCTGCATAGAAGTACATCTGTGATAACAAATGAAGACAGGGGCACTGAGTTAGAAAGAGATAGAAAAGCAATGAGCTTATAAAACTTCTTCCCTTTTTTTTTGCAAAATCATTCAAGTGGTCACTGTGAGGGAAGTCATACATACAGCATTGACACCATTCAGCTGTTGTGCAGCATTGAGCACAATGATGGTGAGAACCTGCCAGCGTAGGCTGCGATCAGCAAAGAGCTCCCAGGGTTTCTTGGCCTTGAAACCAACTAAATTATCCTTCTCTCTCTGGATATCCTCCAGTGCACCATCACTGGCTGCTACACCATGCAGCTGATTCAGAGCTGCAGATAGGAAAAAAAAGTCTTCTGCATACACCATTTGTCTCATGTGATCAAACTGCGACAGGCTTAGTATCTCAATAAAACCACCTTCTTTTCCATCATTATGAAATAAGAACGAGGTCTCGTGCTTTAACCAGAAGCCCTTAGGGAGTTCTGAGAAGTTTCTGACCTTTTCAGTGACACAAACACGTGCACTAAGCCAGAGAAAATGTTAATGCCCCATGAATTTTAAATGGAAATGATGAAGCACAGCTTGCAGAGACATTTTACCTTTTCTACATCCCTCCTCATCTCCTTTATCAATAAACAGGTAGCGTGGGCTCTCTGGGAACCAGGGAAGGATCATGAGCTGCAGAAATGCTGGGATACAAGTGGTGGCAAGCAGGAATGGCCAGTCCCCCTCTTTGCCCAGGATTTCTCTGTAAAATCACACAAAGTCATTGGACATACTTTTTTCAATAATTTCCATGGTAGATAAGTATTTTCTTGGTCTCATTTTGAAGTTCAGTATTTACTTAAGGCCCATCACTTGTCCAGACAAGATCCCGACAGTGAGAAAAATTGAGGTTCCCATTCCCATGACTCCACGCAACGCAGTTGGAGCCATTTCTCCCAAATACATAGGTTCAACACACAGAGCAATGCCTGCAATGATAAAAAAAAAACAAGAAGAGCTTTTCTGATTGGAGTAGCTCAGTGTGAAGGATGATCAAATTATTATGATGGTGGAAAAGCAGCACAATAAAACCTACAACAGAATGAACAATACAAAAATACTCAAGAAATTTACAACTTCAGCTGCTCAAGTAGATTCATTCATATACAGCTATAACATAGTGTTAAATTTAACATTGATAAATCATCTAAGAAGCACCAAGTGTGTCAGTTGTTCTCTGCCACAATAGCATCCATAATAACTTGGTTAACAGAAATAAAGTTCTAAAGGGTTTATTTAATTTATCAAAGCCAATAAATCAACCTAACCAGCTGATGAAAGGTTAGTTTGTTTTTATTATTTTTTTTTCCTTTCCTATATTTTTTGAATATCTCTTTCAGACTCTATATTTTGATTTCTTTTGATCTTTTTTGGTGTCAAAATAGGGCATACCAAAAAGTCTAGTCCTTAATACAAGTACACTTAGTTCATACGTCTGTTTCAAGGCTCCACATGTGATTCTGAATATTTACCTGCATTTATTCCAATGACAAGTCGTCCAATGATGAGTAATTCAAACAATCCTGCAGTAGAACTCAGACCCATCAGCAGAGCAGCAGTTAATGAGAATATGTTGTTGGTCAGCAGTGTTCCCTTCCTGGAACAACCATATTGCAATGTCAAAACTTTTATACAGAAAACAAAAGATCAAACTATTTTACACAGCATATTATTGCTAGCCAATACCTCCCCAGCTTTACCGACAGTGTCCCACCAATTGATACTCCTGCAAATCCTCCTAAGGTGAAAATGGATACAATAGTGGACCAAAGAAGGGTAAGAACATCATTTGATATACCAGTCTGGTAACGCTCAATCCAGGTGAGGTTGATGAAATTTTGTACATACTGGAGAAGAAAGATGAGGAAAATTAATAACAATTACAACAATAAAAACAGTTAAATGATAAAGAAAACTGTGTGGCATTTTTGTCAGGAGTGTAAATGAGTTCACACATCCAGTATGAATGTAACACCCCACCCCACCCAACCCCACTCTGCATGGTGACATGATTGAACTTATTCTATAGCCTACAAGTTAAATCATGCCACCATGTTGTGGAACACCACTGATTAACATAATTCTAATCGCTGTCAAATTGAATTATGTGGTTGTTAGACAGGCCTCAACAGAACTTAGATTGATACAATTTGGCCATGCGCAGGCACCTAGATCCCCAATCATATGAGGACAAAACTAATGTAGACTTCTGTATAAAAAAATCCCCTTTGCACTTAGTGCACATGCTGTTCTGGGCCGTTTCTACAGAGTGAATCCATCCTTTATCCCTTTGGTATCTATTTTTATACACAGGCAGACGCAGTACAGTAAGAATATTACCGGTGTGGGCGCATTGATGACAGATATATTGTATCCACATTGAAAAGTTCCTCCTATGCATGTACCAAACATTGCCAGGAGAAGAGATTTGTTTGGAAACTGTGAACAGAAAATCACACACATACGCGCACACGCGCACATCATTAGGATTAAACAGTCCCATAAAATTTTGAGCACAAAGCGTGATTACACAGAGATTCAGTTCTAGTTTGAAAGTAATCATTCATAACAATTCGCATACCTTTGATTGCTTTGAATCTTTATATCCTTTGAGCAAAGGCTCGTATTCATCCGCATATTCCTTTGGCATATTGTTAGCTCAGTTTTCTCAGTGTGCGCGCAGAGACTCCTTCATGGAAGCGCCCACTCTCCCCAGTAAACTTGAATTAGACAGAGGGACAGGTTTATGCTGAAGATGATACAATTGATCTATTGTAATGAAGTGACCCTAGGCTCTGAAGAATCAGCTGCATTATTTTATGGTTGTCGGATTTTCACGATTGCTGAATCCGAACTTCCCCTCAGTTTAGAAAAAAGGACGTAAATATTTTGACTACTGCAGATTAAAAACTACACTGGTTACGCAAACTAAAACTTTTTTCTTTCCCCCCCCCCCTTTTTTTTAAAGGTATACTAGAATAATAAGCTGATAAAAATGAGTGAATAAAGCCAGGTGGTAGGTAAAGTAAGTGTACAAAACAGAATGAGAGCTCACAAAATAAACCTAGAGTTGAAAAGACGGTCAGATGACGAATAAGGAAACGTCCGTGTTAGCCTGGGCTACCTGTCACAATAAATCAATCAATTCTCACCTGGTTTTACCCTTATTAGCCCAATATTTCAGTAGGCTAAGTGTACCGTTTATTCATTCATGATGCAACACATTCACGATTACCTAAATGCAACACAGATTTGAAAAGGCTATGAATCCTAAAGCACTTTACAATTATGTGTAAACAAAGTAATCCCCTGTACAAAGGAGAATAGTAAACATGCTTTGTGTTGACTCCCCCTATGTTTCAAATGTTAGAAGAGCATTAGGATTTTGTGAACAGCAACTGCAGTTTGTCTAGATAATCCACTGAAACTGAAAAATTAATTAGTTATTTTCATTTTTTTTAAATTGTTAATTCAGTAAAACAGGCCACTATAGTATTTTTTGTAAATCTTTTTCTAGGACATGCAATTATTGTCACTTCTGACCACTTTTCGAGTTTAGAATTAAGACTTCTTTAGAGAACTGATTGTAGTTTCTGTTGATTGTGGTTGCTTTTCGTTGGCACCCAAATGTCAATGTCAAACAGTAAGTATAGATAGATAAACATAAAAATGAACAAATGAAAAAAACCTACTAGAATAAGTTTGCATGCTTTTGAGCCACATTGAAGTGCATCTTTATCCAAAACTAAAAGTCATTGTCAGCAGAATCCTATTAGAAATATTAGAAAAGGAAGTAAACTTTGGGATAGATGAACATTGAGCGTCATTCACTCTTAAGAAGCAACAGACCCTTACCCTTGCATGATGAACTCATTGAGACAACAAGGTGCTCATCTGTCAACACGATTGATCTGATGATGGGTCATATCAATAGTGGCCCGTACCCTTCAGTCTTTACAAGTCAATTAATCTCCAAAGAGGATCATAATGGCCACATCTCAGTTGCATAAAGGTTAAATGAATATGTACATAGTTTGTTTTTTCTCACTATGTTTTCAGAAACATATTTCCGCAAACTATTTCAGTCTTTAAAAGGAAAGATTACAAATATACTTCCATGTTGGTGTCATGATCTTGGGCTGAGTGTGGTTTTTCCCAGCTGCCCCTGAAGGCAATCTACCTCAGCTGATTGCTGATGTCT
>JBBBVU010000012.1:15866098-15877116 GCA_037177055.1 Atherinosoma microstoma | reverse complement strand
CTGCAAGGATCTCATTATATCCTCCGAAGAAGCCAGCAGCCTGAACCTGACATTTCCCGTGAACCTGCCTGTCTGTCCTAAATAAAGCTTTATCTACCTGATCCTGAGGTCTCTGAAATCTTTGTGGGTTCCATCTGCTTGACCGTTACAGTTGGAGCTGTTAAAAATCTTCCTTTGTGATACTGCCAAAGGACATGCACTTCAAGCTGCCTAGTAATGACTTCTGTCCCCAAACAGCCCTGTGGACCCACACTATTAGAAGTTTAATGGGTCTGACGTGTAGTTTACAGGCTGTTCCTGGTGAAATTTAGTTTTCTTAAAAGGATAACCTTGTAATATCTTTCTTATATGCAAGGGGGAAACTGTTGTACACTCAATAACTATGTAATTAATCACTTTAGCAATAAATAGAAGTAAAAATCACAGTTATCAAAGATAGGGGCAACCTGGATGAAAAAGTTTAATCCTGAATGTAAACAAAATATATCCATACTGCTGGGTTGCTGTTTGTTACCACAGTTAATGAGGCCACTGTCTTCGCCATAGGTTTTGTTTTTTCTAAGTTTAGTTTCTGGTTTATCCTGCCTTCACAGTACTTTTGGTTGTTCCTGTTATTTCCTCCATAATGCCTCTTGCTCCAGTCCAGGGCATTTAGTTCCCCCCTCCTCATATCTGTTACCATGGATCATGACTGCGATCTGCTTGTTGGTAATTTTTTTAGGTTTAGGATACCGTACCGGCTGACAAGAGAAAATGTGAAAACAGATTTGCTCAAATAAAATTAAACATTTTTATAGAGGTTTTGATTAATTTTGAAACTATGAAGTTTATTGTAGAATTGCAGACACTAATCAGCTTTTCAAACATTTGAAGGTCAACTTATAAGTTAAGTCTCAAATATTCAATTCTGCTGCTTATCCTGATCATTATTAATAACACATGAAAGGTCTTCTGCTTTCTAAAATCAACTACTATCTCTTTAGTTTTTGATACAATGATGTATAAGTATAACAACTTTCAATTCTGTCTCTATAGGGCCATAATTTGGGGCATCCCTATCAAATAAATACATGATCAAAGAAATGAGGAAATTACAATTTGACGTGGACATATTTGGACTGTGACACAATTTTTTATTAGAAAAAACCACCAGATCTGCTCGACCTTAGTGGTGCTTTGGATACTGTGGACCAAGCCATGCTGTCCAAAGACATGCATGATAGGTTAATTGGTCTAAAATTCTCCCTAGGAGTGAGTGTGTGTATGAATGATTGTCTGTCTCTCTGTGTTGGCCCTGCGATGGACTGGCGATCTGTCCAGGGTGTACCCTGCCTCTCGCCTGATTATTGCTGGGATAGGCTCCAGTCCACCGGCGACCCTGAATTAGACTAAGCGGTACAGAAAAAGGATGGATGGATGGATGGACTGCATCCAGATTATATAGTGTTTATAGAGTTGTAACTCTACCTAACTAATTATTTTTGCAATTGTGCTTCTCCTCCCCTATAAATGTAATACATGCAGGAGCCTTTCTGTTCTCCTGATCACATGCAGCTCTAGAGGATTAGGAAACTAAGATCGGGCAGCTTTGGTAGTGTGCAAAGTTTACTTTCAACTTGTTCACAAAAAAAAGAAAAAGTTTTTCATTCATTGATCTTTATTGAAAAAATCTCAACACAACACTCTAGAGATGTAACACAAACCAACATTTAAAATGATCAAATAATACATTAAGATAACTTCAGTTTATGCATATTAATGAAAAAAAGTTACACAGTACACTTGTAGCTCAATATTTTGCAACATTTTAAAAAATGTCATGTGGTGACAATGAATCCTTATTGCTTTGTGACATTAATGTGACAAAATGTGTTTTTAGCTGTCACATTTCACATAGAAGTTGATAAGAGTATTGTCCCAGCACCGTCAGAACTGCAGAGCTTTCTCTTGTTGAGGGACTGGAACTCATTCTGAATTTCCACAAAGGTTTTATTCTTTGTTTCAGGAACAACAAGGACAATGTAGATTGTCACCAAGGAGCAGACAGCCAAGAACACCAGGAAACAGTACTGCTGCAGTCCGATCTGTGAACGTTTTAAAAAGTCAGTACAAGAAACATGCAAGCTCGCATCTGGATCTAATCATTTCAAAAGTTTTGAACACTTACAACAATGAACGGGAAGACCAAGCCAATGAAGAGGAAGCTGAGCCAGTTCACTGATCCTGCAATCATGAATGCTGCAGGCCGTGAGGTTTGTGTGAACAGCTCAGTGGTTAAGATGTTAGTCACACCACCTTTATAGAGGAAGAAACAGTTAAACAAATCATTGATGCAACACATGAAGAGTAATCTGTGATGTAGTTCAGCCATGTTACTCAAGCTGCCCTGATGCTTCCCATGTGATCTGCTTCACAGTCTACATGCTACATATCAAACGTACATATCCCATCTGGATCCTGTCTTGCTTGCTGCCTCACATGTCATTGCATTGTAACATGATGCACTGCCTGCACTAAATGTCCCTATTCCCTCTGCTGCTACTTCTCAACACAATAATCCTGTATGTTTTTTTTCAGCTTCTCCGCCACCCCAATCATATCCCTTTCATAAACATTCAAGTGAGTTGTCTGACTGAACTGAGAATAGGGTAGAGGAAAGTTACCATCTTATTCACTTACCTGGTCCTAAGCCAAAACTCAAGATAAAAGCAAAAACACATGCCATGCTCAAGTATGGAAAAACTGGACTGACATCCTGAAAGAGGGAAATCAAACAGAGAGGATGTCTACACAAGCTTGAAAATGTGCTCTGAATATTTGATCTTGAGTTTAATTACCTGAAAACTTAGCGTCAGTGTGAATAAAATGCAGCAGATACTCATCAGAATGTATCCTCCTGCGATGAGTACTTTCCTTCCCAAGCATTCAATGAGCATGCCCTGTGAGATACACAGCATGTCATGAGACCAAAAAAACACTCCAGACTGACACGTGCTTCCATGTTTAATCTGACCTTTATGCAATGGGCTTGCTTCTTACAACTGTATCTTTTAACATTTTACTCTTAATTCACAGTTCCAGTTACAAACAGTCAATGTCTTTCATTTTGATATTTTTGCTTTGACAGTAAAGTTATATCATAAGCCTGCTTCAAAAACTGTTGTGTGAAATGCAAATAAAAACAGATGTAATTGTTAGCAAACCTTTTAACGCTACTTTTAATTGAAAAAATATAGTACATACAACACTGCATATTAAAGAAAAGTTTATGGTTTCATGAAAATTATATAGGCTACTAATTTTGAATTTGATACCAAACAGTTTTTAAAAGCTCTGATTAGGGGTGTGAGATGTAGCAGATGCTGAGAGTAGTTGAAGCTTCTATATTTTTTTCCATTCTTATAACATATAATCATTATATTTCCTGATTAATGTGTTTCAACTTGCTGCTACTGAAGAATCAATGATCTATGTTCATTTTCACTGGTTTTCATCCTGAACCCATGCTAATTTTTCCAACACAATGTGCTGCTGCCTAACAGACAGAGGGTTCATGGTGTGACCTATCTGTGCGGTGTTGTAAATTCTCTTTATCCCTGCATGGATTTTCTTTGGGTACTCTGACTTCCTCCTAAAGTTTAAGGTCATGCACTTTGGGTTAATTTGTGATTCTAAATTGACCATGGAAATGTGTGACCCATTGTTAGTCTTATTTTTCAATGGCCCATTCTTGTTTCATAACTTCTGTATTCTAATGGTAAGGTGTCCCTTTTCTTTAAGGGATAGGTCATCTAGCTCTACTTCTTGAAAAAAAAAGAAGAACCTTACTACAGAGGAGTAAGGAAAGCATTAGTTACAAGGGGAGGAACTTGAGTTGTATTGGTCCTGTGATTGATTGATGATGGGCCCCAGGGCCCTTGGACCCTGAACAGGATAAAGCTGGTTTTAAAAAAAATGGATGGGAAACTATAATATATTTCCAAATATCTTCTTAAACATTTTATGACTTTTTCAGTGTTGTGTTTCCACTGTCCCAATTTTCTTACTCTCGAAAATCTATATGAACATTGGACATTTTTCAATGGAGAAAAATTCTCAGTTTTAACATTTGATATATTGTCTATTTAATTGTTTATAAAATCAGATTAGATTAGATGATTTGTAATTCATTTGATGGAAAATTTTCATCCAATATTTTTGTAAAAAGGGCCATGGACTTAACCCTTACTGTCAATTACCTTCAGTATCCCTATTAATTTGTTTGTAAGAGTAACAAATAAAAACCAGACATTTAAGGCATGGTGCAGCAGTGTTATTACAGATTTGATGAGAAAGTCATGCTTACACATGTTAAAGCAGTAATGCATTCACAAGCACCAGTGCCGACAGTCGCATATGGTATTTTCTCGGCGGGAATACCAGATTGTCTGAACACATAATCTGCATAGAAGTAGATCTGAAAGACAAATAAGCAGAAAGATAAATTAAAAAAGAAAATAATGAAACTTTAAAATTGAGTGTATAATTTTTCCCTAATTCTTTATAAAGTCAATAAAGAGAATTCATACCGCATTAATGCCATTTAGCTGTTGTGCAGTGTTGAGGAAAAAAATGGTGAGTAGCTGCCAGCGTACGCTGCGATCCGCAAAGAGATCCCAGGGTTTTTTAGCTTGGAAGCCAATTAAACTATTTCTCTCTTTCTCAATATCCTCCAGTGCACCATCATAGTGAGCTGAACCATACAATTGTCTCAAGGCTGCAAACAAAAAAAGGCACATGACACAGTGAGAGAAATCTTCTGAGGACGCCATTCTTCTCATCTGATCAGCCTACAGGGGTCTGTCTTTTAGGATCTGGTCAGAAGGTTTCTTTTCACTAACGAACATAGTCACATGCCATTAGGAAACAAAGGTCTCCCTCTGGCAGCATGGTTAATGGACTCCATTAGTATTGTGTTTCTCTTGTTAAAAGAGCTTTACAAACTAGATTCAAACAAAAATGTTCACACTATAAACTGAGCACATAACCCTATCATACACACTTGTACACTTGTGAATTAATCAGGGGCAATGTAGGTTTAAGCACCGCGTCTAAAGATACGACCCCAATCTAAGAAGGTGAGAAGCTGTATAAAATATAAATAAAAATATAATGCGATGATGTACTAAAAATAAAACATCTGCATTAACATGTTGCAACTACTTAGGTTAACTGTTAACTGGTCATAACATAATCGGGAATAGAAAGAGAGGCAGAGTCTCTTAGAGGTAAAGCTGGGAAGAGGTCAGCAGTCTATGAAAAACTGTGTTTATGAATCATGAAGCAATTTCAGAAGAGTGTTCCTAAACGTAAAATTGTGAAGACTTTTATGACTCCATCATCTACAGAACATAATATCTTTTAAAGATTTAGAGGATCTGGAGACATCTGTATGCCCAAAAGACATGGATGAAAATCAATTCTGGATGTCCTTAGTCTTCGGGCCTTCAGGCGGTACTGTATTAAAAACAGACAATATTCTGTCATGGATAACACTGCATGGGCTCAAGAACTCTTTCAGGAATCACCATCTGTGAACACAGTTCACCACACTACTAATTCGGTTTAAAGCTCCATCATGCACATAAGAAGTCATGTGTTGACATGATCCAGAAACTTCTCTGAGCCAAGGGAAAGTAAAAAGCTGTTCTGTGGTCAGATTAACCAAAATCTGAAATTCTTTTTAGAAATCACGAACACTTCATCCTTCAGACTAAAGAGAAGAGGGACTGCTTGGCTTTTAACAGTGCACAGCTAAAAAGCCTGCATCTCTGATTGCATATTAGTGACAAGGGAACTTGCAAGTCCATCTGAAAATGCACCATTAATTTTGAAAGTTTTATGCACATTTTACAATAATTTATGCTCTCATCCTGCTACCTTCTTTTCAGTTAAGGCTTTTTATATTTCAGCTTGACAATAAAAATAAAAAAAAAAAAAAAAAAATACAACAACATAAAAATCCTTCTGCTTTTTAAAATGGAAGCAATGCAGCAGTACTTGCAGTGTTTTACCTTTTTTGCATCCCTCATCATCTCCTTTATCAATAAGCAGGTAGCGTGGGCTCTCTGGGAACCAGGGGAGGATCAGGAGCTGCAGAACAGCTGGGATGCAGGTTGTGGAGAGCAGGATGGGCCAGAACTCTTCTTTGCCCAGGACTTCCCTGCATAATCACACAAATTCATCAGATCAGCATAGAATAGAATAAAATGTTTTTATTGTTATTGCATATGACATGCAATGAAATTTGGTGTGTTTCTTTTAATGAAAACTGTATACATTCACATTTACACTTATGGTTTACCAATAATATTTTACTAATGATATAGCAATCTGTGAGTGCAAAAAAAATACGAGTGATGTGAGTAAAAAATAAATACTTATATTTTATGGTCATGGTGCGGTTTTAGTGTTCAGTATTTACTTGAGGCCCATCACTTGTCCGGTTAAGATCCCACCAGTGATGAAAACTGAGGTTCCCATTCCCATGGCACCACGCAAAGCAGTTGGAGCTATTTCCCCCAAGTACAGAGGTTGAACACATAGGGCAATACCTACAAAAATCCAAAAACAATTGAAGGTGCTTCCAGGACATTTGGAAGTCTTATCTTAAATATATATATGTGTGTAGTTCTGGGAACAATCAGAAAGCTTCTATTCAGTATATTTACAACTAAATTGTTAGAAATGGTGGGAATAGCATTTTTTCAGTGTGTCAAAATGTTTTTTCTATGAAATGAAATCGGAAAAATTACCATAACTTACTAGTCTTCAAAAAATCTTTATTTGTTTCACAGCATGTTTTGGTTAATTGTTCATGTTTACCAGGAGGCACCATCCAATCAGCTTTGTTGCATTTGGCAGTAGCTACTTGTACACATCTGAGTGCATCCAGCGGCTTCTGTCATCTGTCACATTAGCAGTTGGCAAGAGATCCTATTATGCTTTGACCACATGTTGAAGTTCCACAGCAAAAGCTTCCAAGTGCAACACTGAGTCAACTCCAAGTTTTGTATCTTCTTAACTGAATTAATAAGGAAAGAAGAGCCCACCCAAGCCCGCTCATGGAACAGTTTTTGAGTTGAATGTTTTACTGCTTTTAGTCCCTCAAAAAAGCCATCACTCCAAAACTCTTCCTGGGATCTGGATGTGAATACCCTCAATTCAAACTCAGTCTTTGCTTTAAGATGATGTTCTATATAAAACTGTAACTTTGATATGTTTTGGTAAACATAACCTACATATGTTTCAAGGCTTATGTTCTTGTAATATTTACCTGCATTTATCCCACAGATGAATCGTCCAATGATGAGTAATTCAAATAATCCTGCAGATGAACTCAGACCCATCAGGAGAGCAGCCATTAGCGCAAATATATTATTGGTCAGCAGCGTCCCTTTCCTGATACAACCACATAACATGTCAAATGTCAAATCTTGAACACAAAAAAAACAGCAATATTACCTAGCACATCTTTTGTGTCCATACCTCCCTAACTTTACAGACAGTGTCCCACCTATGGACACTCCTATCAGTCCTCCTAAGGTGAAAATGGACACAATAGTGGACCAGAGAAGAGTAAGAACATTTTCTGATATGTCAGTTTGGTAACGCTCCATCCACGTGATGTTGATGAAATCTTGTACGTACTGAAGATAAAAGAGGAAAACATTGACTTAAAAAAATAGAGCATCAAAAAACAATTTGCTTATTCACACAAACACCAAATTACTAATTATAAGGCAGTAAAGTTAAGCATTATACTCTTTGGCAGATTTGTAGCATGAGAAGTTCTAGTCCACTCTGATGTGGAACATTTGATGTCTGATAAACATAATTATAACTGCTATTAGATAGACTAAATACTGTACTTTTTAAAGGAGATAATAATGATGCTGAGACTGAGCTTGTGCTGGTAAGTAGGGCAAGCAAAAGGACCAATGTGAACTACTTTAACATGGGACCCTCCATTCTGCACTCTGATAACACAGAAAAGCCAAACATGCAGTGAATTCTTCCTGATTGACCTATCCATCCTCTCTCTATATTCTTCAATGAAGGCATAACAGAGAGATGAAGCTTGGTGATTACCGCTGTGGGTGCATTGATGACAGATACATTATATCCATATTGAAAGGTCCCACCAACACAAGCGGCAAACACAGCTAGCAGCAGTGATTTGTTTGGAAACTGAAAATAGAAAAGAATTGAAACACACATTAAAACAGTTAAAAATATATATATATATATATATATATTGTCCAGAAACCAGGATCGCACCCGCTTACGCATCCAGCTTCAAAAGTCTTTCTTTAGTAGCCTACAGCTCACGTACCTTCAACCGCTTTGTGTCTTTGATTCCCTTAATGAGCAGAGGCTCGTATTCACCCACATATTCTTTTGGCATTTTGTTGCTGCATCAGAGTTCCTCTAACTTCAATAGTTTTGTTTGCGTGCAGGAAATCCTTCTTACAAGTGCTTCTTCAAAACAGTAAACTTATATCAGGCGAGTCAAGGAATTTATGCTTAGGACAAGACAATTGAACTGTTGTCAGAAAAATGAGCGCGGAGTGTGGAGAATCTGCTCCACAATTTGGCTATACCATGTTTATCAAGATTTCATGCCATTATAATTGGATTGAAATCCCCAATTTTGCTACTAAGGCATAAAGGAATTCAATTTAGGCTAATTAAACTTATATCAAAGACATTCAGAGAATATAGAACTCTAGTTAATTCAGTGCAGATAGCATTATCGAAGTAGAGTCAAAATGACTGATCATATCACATCAAAATAAACAGGATCTTACCTTGTTCCCCAAATCTTCACAAATAACTGACCTTAAAAATCATAAAGTGTAGCCTAATATATATAGCCTACCTTTGTGAAGGCTAAAACTGACAACTTCAAAAGACTTAGAATACAAAATCTTAATGGTGAGACAACAAGTCTTTATACAACTATGAGAAATATACACGCTGTGTTTACTCCCCCTTCGTTTCAAACATTAGAGTAGCAGTTACTAAGGCATGGTGTCTGTCTGCATTAAGTCATCATTTCATCTGGTTAATGTATAAATTGGAATTAAGCCATGATATGCACTATCCTCTTTTATTTGATAAATTAGATTTAGAATTAATAAAACATTAAATATTCCCATAAAGGTCCAAAGACCTTTACTATTGGGGTGAACAAAGTGCAAATCGTCCCTCTGGCTGGTATTATGTCTTTTTTTTTTCATAATGACTTCTCATAAGAATGCCGAGAAATGTTCATATAATATCGATTCAGTGCAGTGAACTCATACTCTCATTTTAAGTGAGGACAAGCTGGATAATCATACAATAACATTTGGAACTTAAACAACAATGATGATGAGGATTTTTAAAACCTGGCAACCCAAGACTTGTCTCAAAGAGTGATTTTAACATTCATAAACATCAGGGAAATAATGCTTATATAATGCTTTTTTTTTGCTCTTTTTTTTTTTTACATATTTAAAAGACAGCTTCTGTAAAAAGCAATAGCCTGCATTATAGTCTATTAGACACCAAATGCCACATTTACTTTTTTCCTTTCTAAAAAATGTGATTTATGTACTGACTGATATGTCTGAGCATTAAACATAATGATGAATAAATGAAAAATATGTTAATACATTTAAAAAAAATACCCAATCCCTGCATGAAAACCTGCCATTAACATGCAGACCTTTACAGAAATTGGCTCAAGTTTAAATGCCTTAAAAAAAGTCATTAACACCTGCCCCCCCAGAAAAATAAGCACCAAACATTTGAAATGCATTGTTGCAGAACCAAAGCCAATTAATAAATTATTCTGTTAATCTCTACAGAGATGAATAAGTTTTATTTAAAAAAGAAATTAAAAAAATTAATCTTATTAAGACACACTAAGACAAAAGTTTTGAAAAAAAGGGGGGTGAAATCTAGTGTTCAGCTGGCAAACCCAAACTGCTGTTAAACTTACCTCTTTATTCAATTCTGAGGATCCTTCATTTGAGGTCATTTTGGAAGCTGTAGTAAAATGATGTTTAAACACACCATTAATGATGTGTGTTCCACCTCAGTTGGGGTTTGTCTGCTTATATAATCACAGCCAGTTTTTTTGTGCGGCATATGACCTTAACTCGGGGTAGAGTGGGCTGATTAAATCCCTCAAGCACATTCCTGCTTGGTGCTGAAGTGGAGCTCCTTTGGTAATGCAGGGATTTCTGACCTGAATAACAGGAATATCATTCAGGCTTTGTTGTAAATTTTACACTTGCAACTTGTTTAGAATTTTGCTTTTTGCCCAGAATATAAGGATGTGCTTTCACAATTATTGGGGGCCAGATTAAGAGTATGATAATAAGAGTTGGAGTTGAGCAGTTCAGCTGCCATCAAATTGTTTTTAGTGTAGTTTTTGTGTAATGTATTGTATTCATTAAAAGAAGCATACCATTAACATGTTTTAAATATATCAAATCAAAGCCTATCATACAATTAGTAACCCTAAATATATTGTTATATTAGTAGTGCATTTTACACATCAAAACTGACCTTTACAAAACACCAATAATATCATATAAATCAGTATAAATCTGTTCGCCAACTCAGTCACATAGTTGGTGCTCAGAGCCACAGTGCTAAAGTCGACATTAAACAGATGTTATTTCTATAGCTATAATGTTTTAATTTTGGAACAGTGTATGTCTGCTTCACAAAGAGAAATAAAAGATCCATTCATTTCAATTTCAATTTTATTTTTTAAGCCCTTTTCATACCGAAGCAACACAAATAAAAACATGATAAAAACAATTTTAAAAAGAGAATTTAAAACATTCATACAACAGTAACAGAAATTTAAATCATACACCTCATTTTCTCTTTCACACGTAATCATAAATGTACACACACACACACACACACACACACACACACACACACACACACACACACACACACACACACACACACAC
>JBBBVU010000012.1:15794847-15831990 GCA_037177055.1 Atherinosoma microstoma | reverse complement strand
AAGGTATCCACAAGGGGGCAGAAGTACCAGATTTCATCAAACACGGATTTGAATAAAGTTTTTTTTAAGTTGTTTATATCAAATATTACACAGATAAGCAAATAAGTGGCATGCAATGGCTATTTAAAGGCTAACATGTAATAGTATTGTATGAATTACATCATAACATTGCAGTTTTAGGGACATGGTTGGGTTAAACTTGCCTTAAATAGATCCTCACTGTGTCAAGAAATACTGAGTTCAGATCCACCCTAAAAATGTTTAATATAAAATCAATGAAAAGCTGTTAAATATGATTTAAGAAACTATTCTGTAACACACACTTTGCGCATATCAAAGCCGTCACTAAGACAGGTTTTTGCCATCTCAGCAGAATAAAAAGTTTAGTCTCCCAGAAAGACCAGGAGAAACTCATCCATGCATTTATCTCCAGTAGACTGGATTACTCTAATGGTATTTTAACAGGACTAAAAAGAGCATTAAACATATAATATATATAATATATATATATATATATATGCTTTGAGAATTTTCTGCCTATTAGGCATTAAAGGGTTAACTAACTGTTCTGCCTTCATCACTTAAATGGGTCTTATGGATTTCAGAAATTGGAGTACATGAGCTGCTGACTAAAACTGCATAGAAATATTTAGATGATGCTCAAATGTATTAATTTTGTGAATCATTTGCTACAGGAGTTACAAGCTCAGAAAAACATATTCATACTTGGGGGATAAAAGGGGCAAAGTTAACAATTTTATATGGCACCATGAACAGGGTTGTATGTGCACTTCCAGGATTTAGTTAGTTACACTTGGTGGATTAACTTCTCTGAAGACCAATGGCGCATCTGCAAAAGTTGAAAGACAAAGCACTAACTCGGAAAAATCTTGTAAAGTACTGAGTGGACACTGGATAGGAGCTGATGATCACCATCAATACCTGCCTCATTTTTTATTTGGTAGCAAAACAAACTTTACTTAAGACAGCTGCCATCATTGGATGCACTGCTAACATAGTTTATCACTCGTTCACTTGCTGTCCTGTTAGTGTGCTCACAATGCCAACAGATCAAATATATCATTGTCTGGACATACTCAGGCTTAAATGTGAATCTAAGTTGCAGAATAAAAAATAAAAAAAGCTGCTAACTGAGTCCACAGCTGGAATGTAATTAAGAATAGTGCTAAAGGAATTTCACATCAGTATGGTTCAGTTAAAAAAGACTCAGCTATGTTAACCCTGTTCATTTGTGTCACTCTGGGATCTGTCAATCAGTGTCCTCAGTGGGTAAACCCTCAGCATCTCAAAGCAAAGAATATGATCGTAAAATATAATTTTATATACTTGGCAATTGTTTTTCATCAATCGTGTTGTAGTGATTAAAACCAGATTTTTCTGTGACTTGGGTCTGTATCTCCTACACTGTTCAGTCAAGCATTTGGAACAAACACTAACAACATATCTATCAGCCCTGCAGACAGTCAAGGCTTTGATGTAATGAGTCTCTCTAAATACACAATGCAACATATCGAAACCCTCTCCCAAGCAAGAAGCTGCATTTTCAAACTTCTCTCTCATGTTGTCCTTTTAATAATTTGCTAGCACTGAAGTTTTGATGAACAACACATTGGAATCGCTGAAAGGCTACCATACTGGATTTCCAGCAAACCCAAGATATTTTGTGAAAAAAAAAAAAAAAAACTAAAGTAGGTTAATCAGATTTGGTCCTCACAACATATGACGCAGATCCCGCGCTCTCACTGTTAGGCTTGTCCCCAAGCAGTGCTAATAATCCTGCCTGCAAATAAGCTGTCAGTTTCACTACAAATGTATTACCTGTAACTGGAATGTTGGAGGGGGGGAAATAGCAAAATTCAGCTTCTTGTTGGAAGTCAAGAAGCCCATCTGTTAACAGACTATTAATGGTCTAAAGTTGCTGCCTTTAAAAGTCATAACCATCAGTCAAAATTCAAACTTCAACAAAAGTTGTTTTGCAGGCAGCCATCATACTGTTGCATAAAGTACGTAACACAGTGGTATGCATCAAAAACAGTCATTAATCTTTATCTTCACCTTGCCACAACTTGCAAAAGAGAAATCTTCCTGTGAGATCTGTGTTATATAAAATTTGGAATTTAATTATTTTGCGTTAATTATATGTTACTCTATAAGACTTCTTAAACCCAGAACTTATAGTAGCTCACGAATTAAAGAAGGCCTGCCAATAGCTGGCTCAATCACCTTCTTACAATCCAAAGTTATTTGGCATATATCCTGATGGGTTAGCTGGCAGTTAATGACCAGGGCTCTCTGATCCTCAGCCGATAAAGGGGTAAAAACTTGCAACACTTAATATTTGACAACACCTCTGTCATTCACAGTTGGCTCATTCTCCTGGTTTATGAAGTACAAGATAAGCCTGGGAAATTGTCCTGCGATTGCATAACAAGCTGTTGAGCAAATGTCCTCTTTCACCAGGCTCTTAGTATTCACTTATTTTGTTTACTGTCAACTTAATGAACCTCCAATGAATGTGAGAAGCACAGCGAAAAGTTTGATATCTGTTTGCTTGTGGCCGAATGGCAGCATGGACAGCATCTCCACGTGACTCCAACAACATGTAGGTTTTGCATATTACAGTTATTAAACAAGCCTTGACTGGAAAAGGAGACAAAATTAAATATAGTGCCTGAGATGTGAACCATATTTTCAACAGATTACAGAGGTCACTGTTAAGCTTTAAAAGGAATTCAAAAACCCTTAGTGCTAACTATAATGCACAATGTAGATGCCACGTGGAACTAAAAAAAACATCAAATTCAGATTATTTTACACTATGTAGTTCATCAAAAAGTTTTGAGTGGCTTATGTATACTGTAATAAAAACTAAACAATTCCAAACCTTTGTAATGTGCATTTAAAAGGTCATTTTGTTTCTGCTTTGAGTGACAACCTCTCCATGATGTCATGGAAAACTAGAATTGAGGTTTATAGAGTGAGGTGTACACCCCTACAGAGGAGCTGTGCTTCCATGTAAATGCTCTGCTAATGGCCAATTTTTCAGAAAGCACAAACAGAAGTACACAAATACAAAACCACAACAAATTACTAAAATTGATGATGTGCCAAGACACATTTATTATTGGTTATTATACTGGCTCTTAAATATAATATATGATGAGCTGAATTTATTAGAACTGATACATCAACTATATTATGATAGAATGCTTTTTGTTATTTTTTTTTTTATTATTGTTATTATTATTTTATTGGGATTTCATCTGATAAACTGGAGCACTCCAGAGTGCCAGATAGAAAGCAACTTCCCCCAAGTGCTGGATGTGATAACAATCCAGCATTGCAGGCAAAATGCTTTTGAAGAAATAAGTCTGATTTTACACACACCACCACATAAACACAGCTTATAAACAGTAACAAACCTAGACAACATTTTCCTGACTATAAAAAGAATAAATCAGCTTACCAGTGTTCATGGAGCAGGTGCACTGAGATCCTGTCAAACTCCCTGGGGTTCAGCTTCCCCTGTGGAGCATGGTAGCATATTACCATGAGCCTCCTCGCGGTCCCTCTCCGGGATTGGCTCTCTTCATTGGTGTATTCCCAGTCTATGTGTCCCTCCTCTGCTCTTCTCTTCTGTCTCTTGATGCAGCAGAGGTTCCTGAGAGTGTGTGAGAGTGTGTGATTGTGTGTGTGCTCTGCCCCTCGCAAAGCCCCCCTCCAACAGCAGACTGAGCCGACCGGTCGTGGGAGTTGCTCTCTTTCTCTGACCGAGCTGCAAATGCAGCGCAGAGGACCTTTGCCAGTTTTTCAGCTGTATGCAGTATTGATGGAGTTGCTGAGGGGATGCTAACACAGCATGAATCCTCCACCGGTTCCCTGCTCTTGTCCTCCCACCCCTCCTCTTCTCTATCCCCAGCCTAAACTGTACCATTTCTCTCTTTCTCTCTCTCTCAGCTCCTTTTATTTTCTGTTCAGACCCTTTCAGCTTCCCCCTTCAAATGTCAAAGAGCTGATTTGCTAGTTAAACCTGATCAAAGGCTTGCTGCCTTTCTTACTGCACTGCCTGATCTGACTGCTCATTCACTGCACTGCCTGCATTCTTTGCATGCATTGTGCAGCATGCCTGTATCCTACAAGCATATCAGCTTTTGTTAAAATCTTACAGCGCAGCATTGATGGAGTTTATTCTGACCACCAGAACACTTAAAGAACTGCTGTAGAACTGCTACAAAGACTGACACAGCTTTTACAGTATGCTGCACTTCTTTCAGTGTGATCAGCAGAGGGTGAAAGAGTAAAAGTGCAGTTGTTGCAGTAAATCTCACTTTCAGTCAGGGGGTAGAGTGGAGCAGGATTAAAAAGGTATACTAAGTCTTATTGATATGAGCTCTCAAGATATTTCCATTCCTTATGCAGTCACTGTGGGAAGAATTGTGCCTCCCCTTTAAACAACTGCTGGGACAAGGTCATTCACCTGAGAATTGCACATTTATTTTTACAGACATAATGAAGACAGTATAGATGATATTTTCCTATTGTGGTCAAAATTCTAAATTTTAATGTAGTCAAATCTTTAAAAATTTATATTAAAACAGCTTAGCTTTACAAGATAAACATTTACCAAATAGGGTAATTGTATTTCTACAGGCTGTTGACAAGATAACATGTGTACATGCACTCCAGTGTCAGTGTGTTGGTGTTGCTGTCCGCGTGCAAGCATGTGTAAATGCATGTTTGAGTGGAAGCCAAGATAGGTGGTGTACATGGACAACAATATGACTGATCAGACTCTCACAGTGTGCAGGAATGACCTGCTTATATCTCTTATACATCACTCAGCTGAACTGAACCACAGAGGGGAAGCTCATTTGCAGGGGGCAGAGAGAACTGCAGCATCCAAAAACTCAGGTTAAGAAACAAATGAGATGTTTAAAAATTTTCATTTTAAAAATCTAAAAAATTTAGATTTAAAAAGAAAAACAGCCTGCAAAAGTTTTGATACCAACAGTTAGCAAAGAAGATTCAGCCCAACTGTTCACTAGTAAAGCAAACAAGCATGTTGACCACAGAGAAAATACAGGCCAAGTGAAATGACCAATTAGTTTAGTTAGTTTTGTCATGTGTGACATCTAAAATGTAATATAAAGTGTAATCTATATGTTGTACACATCACGGTGTACACCACAATACATTAAGAGGAGCTGATTATGTAAAATCGCTCTCTGAAAAAAATGTTAACACAGAAAAACTGCAGCACTGGAATGCAACTCTTGTCAAACTATCCATTCCTGCTCTAACAGTGGCCTCAAAGACAGGTTGTCCACTGTTAACACGGCTTTTTTTTCTTCCCCCGCCCTGGATCTGTTGGTGTATGTAGAAAGCCAAGATTATGGAATTTTTCACATATTTTACTGCATCTTTTTCCTTTTTTTGTGAAACATTTCTGGGCTTATTACCCACTGGTGACTCACATTTTTCTATAAGACCGTTAGCAGAACAGTCAACCAATCTGAGTGATTACCAAAAAGACTTAGAATTTTTCCTTGTCACAAGTAACAATATTTATATTATATCTGATAAATGTAGGAGTAACTGCAGCCCACTTGCAGCAAGTACACCTAACATTTGTTTCCACAATGTGTCCTGTTTTTTCTTAACCAAAATGTGGTGACCTTTGATTCATATTAGTGTTACATATTTACTCATCTGTTGAACTGGTCAGTCTACCACTTGAAGCCCACAGTTAGTTGAACAGCCTTGTCATCCAATGATATTGCTTATCTTTATTGAGCTGAGTGGATTGGTGATTAGCTACTGATCAGTACAGACTAGCAAACAATACTGATTACAATGGTTTACTTATTGACAAAAAGTTACCGAGGTAATTGAACTGTTTTTGTATTTTCAGTGTGAGAGTTACTGATTATTTCATGGATGAAGATTTTAACACACAAATGGTTTAAAAAAAGAATTATGACACACTGAGCAAATATTGGGCTTTATAGATTTAATTGGAAATTTAAGAAATGAAACATTTGAGACTGAAAAATGATTTAGGGGAAAACATTAAGACTTAATACTGGGTTAGACACAGTTTGGTTCATATTCACATCCCTTTTTGGTCAAATTCGGTAAAACTGATTGTGCCTTCTTAAAAAATGTGATCCTGACTCCCTGTCCTAGTATGTTTTGATAAATCATAGCATTATTGTCTTAATAATAACATTATGTATCATATATGTATTATATATCATAAAATACAATTAGGCAGGAAATGTATTCAGGTGGGGAAAAAATGCAAGATAGACACATAAAAGCACCATAAAAACAAACAGGTAGGAGACCAAAGCAAGTGTCCCATAGGAGACTTTGAAGGAAAGCAGTTGCGTTACAGTTTGCAATGGAGAAATAAAGTAAAACAGTAAGGAAGTCTTCTGCTAAGACTCAGCCTATTTTGACACAATGAGATGGCATTTGGGAATTTGAAAGGATCTTTACCTTTCATTTCCTTTCTTTTATAACATGGCAACGGAGCTGCCAAAATTTCTTTCCATTTCTAATACACAATCAACTCCATGCTGGGTGGTATAGGGAAAAAAAACACCCTCTCAAGGACTGTCACTGCAAACCAAGGAAGGAGAAATAATGCCTTAACGCCTTGGCATTCCAGTGGATCAAAGGTGAGACGCTTTGGGTGTAACTGTAAGATTTCGGGAATGCCGGGGGGGGGGTTAAACTGAGGTTTGTTTGGCTCAAAGATGTCACCCAACCAGCTCAGTCAGGGGAAGGCCAAATGTTCCTGTCTCCAGCCATGACAAATGAGTGGATTTTATGTTTTGAGGCTGAAATAGCAAATCACATTGTCGATAAGTGAACAGGTCACATTCTCCTCAGTCTTCATAGTCGTTGTAGGACTTTAGACAAGGACTGATTACTTATTTTAGAAAAGAGGTGGTTAAGATTGGGCATCGCCAATAAGTGAAAACATCACTAAGGTCCAGAAAAGTTTCATACATGTATCTCCACAGGCCAATGCTCTAGTCCAGACCTTATACTTTTTAGTGCTTCTATTAATCCATGTTCTCTTTCCACTTATTCTAGTGCAGTCATGGGGGAGCTGGAGCAGCTGCTACACCTTGGACAGATCACCAGCCTATCATAGAGAAGCAACCAACCACTCACATTCACTGCTTGGGAATTTATCATGCATCTCTTTGGACTGTGTAAGGAAGTTGAAGTACCTGGAGAGAACCCATGCATTCACAAGAAGACCATGCAAATGTCACACACAAAAGCCCCAGCAGAGACTTGAACCAGAGTGGCAATGGTGCTAACCACCACTCCACAATGCCAATTGCACTAACTAGCTCAATGCTACCAACCAGCAGTGAGAAACATCTGCCGAAGGAGAGCTGTTTGATGTTAGGATGACGATCCGACATTGATTCAAACTACAGATATTAAGTCATCATGTAATAAATGAATACATTTTTAGAAAATCCAGCATCTAACACATGAGGCATCTAACAGCATGGAGCATTTTCATATGATGATTCTGGATCCCAGCCAATCATTTCATTATTTCGGTCTCCCAGCATTGATATGTTGAGCTGTAAACCTGAAAATAACCTTAGGAATTGTCCATTTTGGATGATATAACAGCTAAAAAAGACGATCCAAGTGAAGCAGCAGTACAGAGCCAATGCAGCATTCAATTCTGCATAAGAACACTGCAAGACTATTCTACATCTTTGTTGAGTCAGATGAAAAAGGGATTCGCTAAGAAGGCAGAACCTGTATCATACTTGATCTCTAGTTCACTGTCTAAGCTCTCTCAGCAGAACAGGAACTTAACCGGTGTCACAATAGAGGATTTTCATTTTTCCAATGTACCTGTGAGATGCCATTGAGAGAACACAGATGCAGTCAAATCTAAATAATTTGTGCAAACTTTTCCAGACCCTCCTGGTGGCAGTGCGTTAATGTGAATGATCTACAACATGTTCGTAGGAAATTCTTACTGGATCTGAAATGGGCTCTTGAGAGGTGAAATAGTTAACTCAGGGATAATGCAACATTCACAGGACGAGTGCTATTTAACAGCAAAACGCTTAAGTACTGCATTCACTTACAGTAGGACAAACTGCTCTGTAAAAATATATTGACTAGAACTGCGTCCTGCCAAAGCCAATGGTCCGTCTTGCAATTTTAAAAAAAAGTGATCACTGCACTGAAATAGAATGAGTTCCTTCTTTGCTTCACCAAAGTCTTTTAAATTTAGCAAATTAATCTTCCTGGCAAACAACCAGCACTTAAAACAGACCTTCACCTTTCATAAACCTTGGCAGAAAAAGAAATAAAAATATTTTCAAATAATTTGGGGTAACTATAAATCAACAAGAAAGAAAGATGTTTTAAAGATAAAATGTTCGCCTGTCTTCTTTTCCTACATCTCGGCTCATTGTGACCTACCTAACTCAGTGCAAGTTCATTAATTCATTCTTAAGTACAACCGCAGGTTAAGGAGCTTGTTTTATACAAAGCATTCATATTATGTGTATGACAATGTGCTAATCATGAAGCCAGGACTGTACAAAAATATTCTATATTTATCTTCTTCATTTTAGAAAAGAGAGAAGACTAACTTTTCCCAAAACATTTTTTCCCCCTAAAAAGTTAGTTTACTCTCAATATAAGTAACCTTGTGATGTACATATCTAAAATTGAAATTTTCTTGGCAAAAAAATAAAATAAAACTTTGTCTTCTTGTTTTGCTTTTTCAAACAACCGCTCACGGTTCAGTCCTATCTTTCTGAACATTGAAGAATTTCATAAGAATAAAAAGAACTTGAATGACTTATGTTATTTTACTTTAATAAAACCTTTTTACTCTCAATACAGTTACATCATTTGACAATATTTCTGCTACAGATCACAGTAATGTTTTACTTCCAGTCATAATTCCAGTGAGAAATGGAAAAAGAAACCACAAATTGCCCTAGAACTTAGCAATACCTCCTTTATGTTTTTTTTAGAACTGCTGAAATGGTTTACAAAGGGATTGTTTCATTATTCACATGCAGTTCAATATTCAATATATCTCCATGTGAAAAACAGAAATGTGCAGAAATTGTACATTGCAAAGTTATAAAACCTCTGTCTTCAGGTAGTGTTTTGTCCCGTGCTTCACCTGCGGGCTGTTTGACACACTTGGTGGTCGCTGGCCATAGTCTCTCATGCACACAGCCACAAAGAACAGGGTTCCTCCTATGACCAGAGCCAAGCCTCCAAACCATCCAGAGAACATTGCCTCTCCATATTCCCACCGAGGCATCACATCAGGAAAACCTTCATCCCAGAAGTCCACCACTGTTGTGTACGCCACAATAGAGACAGGAGCCAGAGTAGTGAGCCCTGATACCCAGGACAGGATTCCACCAAAAATAAGGAGCCCTCTCTTTATGCCAGGCTGCCTCATGCACATCTCAACCCCCTCTAAACCTGGGAAGACAGCTAACACAGCCAAACCTCCGGTGCCTACTGAAATTAACATGAGCACCCTTGAGATCTGCAGATCCATCGGCAGTGCCAGGATAGACTCATAGGCCTTACACTGAATTCCTACCTCCTCTGTATAGAGGCAGGTGTGCCACAGTCCAGAGTACCAGTTCTCCACTTCATTAAGATCAGAGTTCATTGTCTTCCAAAATGGTAGAAAGGTAGTGACCAAGGATGTGACCAAGCCTCCAAAAGTCACAAAGAGTGCAGTCCTTTGCATCATTTTAGTTGTAAGAAAAACCATCTTCTGCCTCTGCATACACAAAGTCTGTGCAGTGATTTCACTGTTCAGGTGTAACAGGGTAAGAGATCCAAAGTGGCTCTATAGCCCGTCCCACCTGTTAGGAAGGCCCAGTTCTTCCGCCTCCTTAATAAAATGCACTTGATAAGAGGGAGATAATCCAGGACTGTTGCACTACAATAGACACACTGTTTTGTTTCAGCATTCAATGTCATCACGTTGGATAATGAAGTCTGTTTTTAGATGAAATCAGATATGGCCAGTGGAATTCTGGGCTGTGTGTGCACAAGTCGACCTAAGCGAATGAAACATGAGCGAGCAGTGTGGGCAGCCAGCAACACACACGCAGAGGAAGAAATTAAAGCTGCCCCAGGGATGTATACTATAGTGAAATAAGTCCATCATTTAAAATATTATTTCAATTCCCTCTTTGCATCATTAAAACTGTTTAAACTTAAGCATTATTATAGCATTTACATTCTACAAATATAAAAAAAAAAAAAACATTTTATTTACCAAGAGTCTCAAGTATCTGGACTATGAAAAGCACTTTGTGCTCACTGCAATGGTCCTTAGAAAAGTGTAAAAGAGTCCAGTTCTTTGTCAATTTCACTGAGTCTTTAAAGTTCTTGCAGTACAAATGCCAGTTCACAGAAAACCCATTGAACTTTCTAAGCATTTAGGTCAGGCAGTTTTTTCTCAGTTTTCTAGTCCATTTACATCGAAAGATATGTTTGAAAACTCCTTAGTTGCACACAAAGTGTCACATTCTTTTTGAATGTTTGTTTTATCCAACTCATACTTTGATTTTTGATTTTCATCTGATCATCTTGAATAACCTAAACACAACAACATTTTTTAAGACATTGCTATTTACTTAGAAGAGATAACCTGCAAAAAAAAAACTATTCTGCTTAACTAAATCGAAATATTCGAAAGAAAAGTCAGGGGCTAAAGTAATCCACCCCCTAAAACATAAGTGCACTAAGTGACCTTATCGTCAACAGATCTGCAATGAAACAGGTCTAAAGATAATTCAATGAAAGGCAAAGGATTAACTTCTGGTTTGTTGAGTGTTAAGTTACATTTAACAAGCTTTAAGTTACAATGATCTTATTTTATATCAATCTATATAAAAATCTTAAATTAGCACCAGAATTTAAAATGAAACCATCAGTGAAAACTCCACTTTGATGATAACTTTTGTTGAAACAAAATTGAAAACATTTTAAACCTGCTTAGAGCTTTGATGTGTCCAATGTAGACTATTTTGAAGTAGCAATTAGAACTGGACTACAGAAAGGGTAATCGCATTTATATGGTACAACATAAAGGTGTGTGCTATGATTTTTATGTTTTATACTTATTTTTTAAATTGTTTTTATGCTGTGAAGCACTTTGTGATGCACAATGTATGAAAAGTGCTATATAAATAAAGTTTGATTTGATTTGATAAAACCAGTAGGACCAGTAGTAGATGCACTCCATATGCCTCAGTGAGAGCTGGATTTAAAAGTGCTTTAAAGATTAGCTCAGAATTAGAGAGAAATTGTTCCTTTCAGAAAGTCAAGAAGGTTTTGTGATGACAACTTTTGAGGTCAAGGAATCAGTACTACGGTAGGAGGTGAACGACACTCGGAATAATACGACTGTTTCAATAAGATTTATTAAGGCTTGAAATGCATGAAACCAATGCAGGTAAATATTTCAAAACACCATACTGACAATCTCATTGCTATGTTGTATGCATAAAGAGATTTTTGTTAGTAACATTGCAACAAAGATGTATTAAATACCTAACAAAAGAACAATTCACACATTCTAATAATTTTATGACTTTGGTTTCTTCGGTTTCATCCAGTCTGTGAAACTGTCCCTATTGAGAATACAAGAAATGAATGGAGATTTAGATACATTTTCCATTTAATGTTATACAACATGTATTTAAATGAAAGGACAAATCTGAGGAAATATCTTAAAACAGCACCACTTACAGATTTATTGTGTCATAAATATGAACATACAGTAAATGGTATAGGTATTTTTAAAAAAAATGCAAGACATATTAAGCAGAGAAAAACCTAGCAATTTTTTTGTGTATACCAAATAAATAAACGGGACGGTAAACATAAACAGGGATTTTTACATTCTTTAAAAATTCAAAGCTAGAATCAGGTTTCTTCAGTGACTTCACTGCTGACTTAGAAAAAGGGTAAAATAAAAAGAATCTGATACAGTCAAAATAAAAAGCGTCTATTGTATTGAGACTGAAACATGCAAAGTCGAAATGAAGTTTTAGGTTGGGGGGGAATGACTAGAAGTGGCAAATATTTATGGCTTCTTGGTAGGGGGTGGGGGGTGGGTCATTCTCAGAGTCATCCTAAATATCAGAGCCCATCTCAGCACATTGTTTGTCTGATATGTGTGTAGCTAGAGACTCAATGATGTCCAACAACAGCAACTGGCTGAGAGACCGCAGGTTGGGGAGCTTGGATACCTTTGGGAGGGGAGGAGAACAAAAAGAAAAGAAAAAATGTGACAAATTAAGACAAGATTATGAGTCAGTGTAAAAATGGGTAATAATCACATGTGGATTGCACATGCATAGAGATCTAAGACAGCAAAAAGAAGCATAACAGAAATAACAACAGCAGAGCTAACGCTCCAGTGAAGTCAAGCGAAAATTGAGTTCTTCACTGTTTCTTTGGATAACAAACAATAATCAGATTGCCATTGTGACCCTCATCGTTATGTGATGAGGTGCTTATACAGCCGGCCAAGCTGTAAACAGTTTCCTCTCTATGTAGAAGATAGAGGATGATCCACTCAGAGGCCAAAGGGTGTCCGTTTCCCCGCAAAGAAGACACAGCTAGAGGGTTAGCTCAGCTGCAGAGAGTGGGCAGCACACCCCAAGTGCTCCGGATACAAGCCCACCCACCTTGATGAACTGGTGGACAATAATGTGCAGGCAGTGCTTCTTCATGTCCAGAGCCTGAGTCTTATCCGCTGCTTCCAGAATCTGTGGGGGGAAACATTTAGGGAGAAGTGAAAAAAAACTGTTTACTCAGCAAGAGAGGGACATCATTGTCCAAATAGGTCACTGTATTCTTGAGTGAAAAACAAATACCTGCAAGACATTCTCCACAGTGACATTCATCTCCAGATTCTGCTTACAGTAAGCCTGCAGCCTGTTATTGGAAAACCCATAATAATATGGTGCTGCAAACAGATAGCTGTTTATCAAGAGTCAAGGTAGTGAAAAAAGAAAAGTTCTCTCGATGCCAAACTTCACAGATCTTTTTCATTTTCAGTGTTTAAAAAGGAGGAGTTCGTGTGTTACACACTCATGTAGTTATTTCTACTTTAGCTGTAATGCAAATTACAAACATTTCCTTGCTTCATGCAATATATACACTAATGTCACTATGTAACAACTGGTAAAACATAGCAAGTAAAAGCTGTGTTGTTTTCAGTGTTAATGGTAGTTTTCATAATTCACCCACTAATTCTAACTTAAACTTCATCAAATCTATATCTAAGAATACAGTGTAAGCCTAAAGTGTTAAATCTAAGTTGGTTTTTAATTGTACCCAATACAAAAGTCATTTTTCTAACATGTAGTTCAAATCTTGGTTATTTTCTTTGGTGGCATAAATTTATGTGTAATAAGGAATACACATATAGGAATATTTATTTCTCATGATCTGAACAGAGAAAATATTTCACAATAAAAAAACATTTTTAGGCACTGCCTATTGATATATTATGTCCTCTTTAACATAGCTTGAAAAGGATACAGGGAATCCTCTGGGGGCATGTTGACGTCACCATAGTAGATATACCGCAGCATGGAGTCAAAGGCCTGCTTGCTTGGAACCATTTCACCAATGGATATATTTACCTGACCATCCTCTGGCATGAAGGAGCGAAACATTGCCTCAAAGTAACTGTGATATATTAATATAAAGAGTCAATCACATCACATTATCAAGATTAAAATGATAAGACTATATAATCCCATCCAGAGGGAAACCTGTGCATAAAATCTATGTTGTTCTACCTGGATCGAGCTGCCAGGATGGCTTTATGTGCAGGCCGTGGGTGACCATCTAACAGCAGAATAATGTCACAGAACTCCAGGCCACCCCCCTCCAGGTAAGCCTTCATGTCCTGAACTAGGGACGTCCCAATATCCACAGGCTGGTCCGAGTACACTCTGGGGGGAGGCTGCTGCTTTCGCCGCACTATCTCCACTATCAGAGGAGTGGAAAGATGCTCAAACTCTTTTGTCATGATCACCTGGTTGAAGTGTGATTCCTTCACCACAAAATTAAGACAGTGTTCCTGGAAAAAGAAATATTTTATGGACATTAGTGTTAAAGCTAATAATTACTAAACTATTTTTAACTTTCTGATCTTGAAAAACAACTCAATACAAAGGTGAGTGGTTGAAATATTCAAACCAGCTACTCCTGTGGACTCAGTCATGTTCAAGTGAAACGGTGTGTAATTCATCCACTAGAGGTCAGTAAAAGCCACATTTTCATGTTCATCTGGATGTACCTTGAGCTGGTCCAGTTGCAACTTGTTGGCATTTTCACAAACACTGAGCACATTCTGCAGATCCACAGATGCCTCGATGTATTGCACACAAAGCTGCTCCAGTCGAGAAAGCTTAAAACTTAAGGCCAATTTGTATACATCCATGATCAGAAGAACATCCTGGACATGACCTGCGTAGAGAGATGAGAGAAAAACAGAAATATATTGAATTTGTTCCTTACTCTGAAATGACTGCATATAACAAAGAAGAGAGAAGCTACCTCTGCGGGGGTACTGGATTTTGTCTGTGTAGAGAAACTGCATTAAGACTTCAAAAGGCTGGGCCTCTGCTTCTCTGATGGATACCTCCAGCAGGGGCTGTGTGCCCGATGGCCTATTGCCTGCTGGGATATCCCTCGGGCCTCCAGCTGCTCCCTCATCACTTTCCTCACTGCTCTCCTGTTTGGTCCTCTGCAAAACAACAAATTATTCAAAGTTTTCTCTTTCCCATTCCAGCTTTACTGAGATAATATTGCACTCCTGCTGTTATAATTTTTCATTTCAGTTCAGACAGCGGCTGTGTTGATTTTGTATCTCAGCAACATGCACACTTTAACTTATTAACAGCCAGTGCCTTCTATCGCTGTAGCTTTTCTGGACAGAGACAAAATATAATGATTTTGGGTATCCCCCCCCCTTTAGTTGTAGGAAAAATATTCCAAACTATACAGGTTGGACTACCACTTTAATATTGTGACACAGTTTACTTCTTAACATTAACAATATAAAGACTGACATACTGGGATATCAGACAAAGTGAAAAGTTGCATCCACCATTAATTAAAACATTTTACTTCAACTTAGCTGCTCTCTGCCAGTTCAACCTCATGAGAGTCTCTAACCGTTTCATATTTGAATAGAGATAAAGGAACCAGACATTAGGCAAATACAGCATGACCATTGTGTGATTTCAAAGACCTCTTCTGATACTCAGAGGTCTCAGAGGAAATGAGGTGTTCTGGCTGCATGGCTCTGACCTGTCGCTGCCTATCCCGAGCCTGCAGGATTTTCTTACGCAGCCACTGACATCTTGCAGTCACTATGGCAATATGCCCCAAGACTCTCTCCTCCCTCTGTAAACAACACAAAAAGGAGGCAGACCAGTGGAAAAAAAACAAACGTTAGGTGGACCATGTGAAAGGCACTCTGTATTTTTAATCCGCACTTTAGAGGCATCACCCCTGTAAAACTACGGACACCCACCTCACCCAGAATAAACTCTACATCACAAAACTGACGGTTCTCCCACAGTCTACCATAATCCTCATGAAGGGTACACTTTGGGTAGCTTGAAAACTGAAAGATAAGCAGTATTCTTTATTACACTAGTTGTTTTGTTTGTTATTGTTTTTTTTAAAAACAGTGTTTAAATTATGTAAAACATTTAGAACCAAATATTTCAGCAATCATTCACACTAACCTGGAATCTGTACATCTCCCCACTTCGCACATTGTTGTCCACAGTCCCTCCAAAGATGTACATGGCATCTTGAATAACAGCAGCAGCATGAAAGAGTCTCCCACTGGGCATCTGAGGGGGCAGAGATATAAAAAAATAAAAGATTAAGGTCACCTACAATATTTAGGAAAGACAACTGAAAAGTAAATTAAAATGAACATTTTCTGAGAAATGTTTAATAGCCTTTACATAAAGTTTGTCTTTTCAAACAGCTGGTATTATCCAAATAAGGAGGAATAATCCAGCAGCAGTAAAAGTACCAAACAAACATTCTTGTTCTCCGTTAAGAAAACACATCTGTGACATCATTCATCCACTTTGATATCTCATAACCCAATTCTTTCTGATTGTTTTTAGTTCATACCTCACTGTCAAGACTGGGATGGATCACCTCCCAGCTCTGAGAGTCCACATCATAGCAGTGCAACTCATTGGGCAGAGTGTTGTCAGCAGCGCCTCCAAATACATACAGGTGGCGGTCGAAGGCAACCATAGTGTGCCCATAACGTCTCTGGGGAGGTGGTGGGGAACCCCGGAGTAAATGCTCAGTTGGGATACGTGTCCACCTAAAAAGATGAATTTATTAGACCTACACAACTATCCCTGCTGTCTACAATAACAGTAACTAAGCTTTGTCAGTGAAAGCTTTGCTTACATGTGACCCTTGAACTCAAACTGAAAGAGGTTGTTAGTGATTTTGGCTCCACTCTGACCAGAAAATACAAACATCTTGTCCCTGCATACAGCCACGGGGAAGTTACAGCAAGAGGGAGGAATCTCACCACTCTGATCAATCTGATGGGCAAAAAGGCAGAGAATAATAAAAATTTTAAAAATCAACACCTTTACAGCATTACTAGGCCTTTTAGTTTGAATTATTTTCTCTTTAAATATAAGGGTGAATTGAACTGGCCTCTTCCCAGCATGCATGTTCTCGATCCTGCAGACTGATGGTCCACATGTCATTGAGCCTACAAACAAAGGGAAAATAAAATATTAATCAATATTCAAACACAAAAACCAATGTTGACGTAATAAAAGAAAATATACTCAAGCATACCTGGCATTTCCGTCGTAGCCAGCAAATATCCACAGCTTATCATTATAGACTGTAGCACCATGTGCAGATCTGGCTACTGGCAAACTAAAAAAGAGACATCAGATTTTATCCACCAAATATTGTTTTAAATTAATTTTACACTGACTATTCTTCATAAACAAAGAATAGTTCAATAATAGCATGTCCTTGTGTTATGATAATCAAATTAACTCAAGAAATCCAAATAAATATATATTTACCTCCCCTCTACTTTCCATTCAGTCCATTGCCCTGTGGCAAACTTGTACTCAAAAAGGTCATTTTTATTTTTCAGGTTTGAATTGGAGTAGATATCTCCAGTGTATCCCCCTGAAATATATATTGCAGTTGAACATTATAGCAACACCACATGAGTTAAAAAAAAAAAGGGTTGATTGATTTACACTATTTTATAAAAAGTTAAGTTACCAAAGACAAACATGCTGCTGCCATAGACCACTGCTGAGTGGTGATATCTAGGAGCTGGAGGTGTTCCAGTGGTGAAGGCTCTGAAAAACACATTATTATGAATTCAAGTTTCAATCATATTCTACAGTCTTCCAGTGTATTTCTTAAAGATCCTGCAGCCTTACCGACACCAGGAGCAGTCCTTCACATCAAAGCGAAGCAAGTCATTCAGCATGTTTTTCCTAATGGGTAGCACAGAATTGTAATATAATGTATGTTGAGTACTTAAAGAAACACGTGAAGAGGTGAAGAGCTACTCACCCATTGTCTCCTCCAAATACGTATATTGCATCCCTGTATGCCACAACTGTGTGTTTGCTGCGCCTGTGTGAGGATACACACGACTCAAGGTGAACACGAGTAAACATTCAGGATTTGTGACGACGCTTCTCACCGGTCAGCATGTTACCTTGCACCAACAAACTCATCACACGGAGGAAGTCTTCTCCAGCGATGAACAGTCTCAAATGGGCCAAAGTTTAGAGTCAAATATTCCACACTGTCGGAACAGCTGTGGTCGAAATCAACACTTGGTGCCACCTTAGTTGATTTGCAGGACATTTTCGTAAAGTCATCCAACAGGATCCCTTCTCAGGGCCACTCATCTACAGGGACGTCCTCTGATAGCGACATCGTCGATGGTGTGAGAGCTACTGTTTTTGCCACCGCTAACTCGGGTGTTGCTTTGGTGTAAATAACAATAAAGTCAGGTTTGTTTATGAAACTGCGGTGCTCTGATTACTGACACTTAGCTACTAGCTATGCTCACAGCTAGGCTTAGCTAGCTAGCTATGAGCTACTGCGTAAAAAAAAAAGCAACAGATACAGTGGATAAAGGTTAACAGTTACTATGTATTATCTGGTTAATCTGTGGACATTTAGTTAAGTTCAATACTTATCGAATGAGTTTGTAGTAAAGCATGAGCCAATAAAACTAAACTAGCATAATAAGACTGCTGTTGTCACGGAGATCTTTTGGCCATCCACGCCCCCGCGAGACTGGTGCGCACTTCACTTCCTGTCATGTCCAAATCGACTCGTTTTCGAGAGGCAGGACGTGATGAGGCAGCTTTAGTGTACAGGGCTACAGCTCCTCGGTGCAGCGGGCTCAGGTTCGAGTCCCGGGCCGGGACCCTTTGCTGCATGTCATATCCAGCTCTCTCTGACCCATTTCCTGTCTAGCTACTTATCATCTAGTTATTTAAATCAGAGGGATTTTGCTAGCCAAATGGTCTTGTAACCGCTAAATTATTTCATTTGTATACATTTTAGCCATGAGGCAGAGGGCTTCAATTATCTGCTTCAGTTACATATTGTTCTGGAGCAGTGGCTCCCAATCTGGGGTCCCTGATCCACCAAGGGCGTCCCCAAAGAGCCCAGGAGGTCTGCAAGGTTTTTACTCTCAAAGCATCTGTGATTGTTAAAATTAAGGCTATATCCATGCAGAGACAAGTTAAGGTGTATCTGTTAATTTTATATATATATAATTTTGACATTTTGTTCATTTGGAAGCAAATATCCTAATCCTAATCCTATCCTAACACCTAATCAACACGGATTCTTCCCTGTTTTTGGGGTTTTTAAAAAAAAAGAAAAAGTAAGGTTATATATTGATACATTCATGATGTAATATTGTGGCAGGACATAGGAGGCCCTGAGCAGGGATTGAACACACCACCTCCCAAGTGAAAGTCATGAACACTGACCAGTCAGCCAAAGGGATATCTTATGGAGTCTTTTACAGAGGTTTATCAAATGAATGCAGTTTCTTTAAATAATGTCACCCTTTTCAATTTTTACAAGCATAAAATACAGTTGATACAATTTGGATTTTTTTAAACTGAAAAACAGACCTTTATGGGCCAGTGAGATATCAATATTGCCTTAGTGCAGTGGTTCCCAACCTGGGATCCCCCAAAGAGTACAGGGGGGCCCCAAGGCTTTGACTGTTCAGAACCAGTGTGATTTAAATTAAGGTCATGTCAACACAGAGACAAGTTGAGGTGTATTCGCTTAAGATTTTTATTATTTGGGTGTTTCATTCACACGGAACCAGTGTTTAGGAAGCCCAAACACTTACTTTGCACCATTTCATTAATGAGACATGTCTGAGAAATGCTACAGTGCAGATGATTTGTCCTTATTCAAATTATTATTTTTTAAGTAAGGCTACTTGATGGTAATTACCTGAACTTAGTTTTTTTTTATTATCAAAGGAAAGGAATCAGTCAGAATGCATCATTCATGGTGAGAAGCTAGCAAATTAAAGAATAAAACCAAGTGGTTCCAACACAGGGCGGACGGGGGGGGGGTCCACAGCTTTTTGGTAGCTGCATGAAGGGAATCCTCAGGTGAAACAGGTTGGGAACCATTGCCTTAGTGTATCATCTGCAACACAAACTTGTTTGAAGACAGCAATCATCCTATATTATCTAATATCAGTTTAAGATCTGATGGTTCAACTTTGACTTTGATTTCATTGAGGCATTCTTTTTTACTCTGTTTAAAAGAACGTGCAGGACCACACACATTAATATACAATAGATCCAGAGCAATCTTTCCCCTTAGTGTACATCTGACAATAAAAATTTAAGAGACAATAACAGATCAAGAGGAAATCTTTATAAATATATTTTTAACACATGTAATATTACATTTCAGTTTATTTCGAGAATAAAAAGATTATCACATTTTGCTCGTAGCAGTGGCAGATTGTATGGAGTAAATAGCAGGTAAATGAAAAAATAACTGATTCTATGAAGAAATGCTGAACACCTTAAGGAAATGGTGACTCCATATAAAATATATCAGTGAATGGATGCAAATGAAGGAATAAGTGAATAACACAGAGCATTAATAGGAAAAATATCATCACATATCTCATTTGGATTCCTCATGCTACTGCAGGCTGTAGTGGAAAGGGGAGAGTTAACTCATGAAGCTAGTGAATGAACGTGCATGTGACAACCAAAGTACTATTCTGGGAATAACTTAGCTTACTTGGTTGACAAAAACTTGTTTGTTTTTTTATTCACATAGCCAATCCCAACATATTACCCATCTACCCATCAAGATAACTGAGAGCATGTGTTGTTAAGGATTAATGTTATATCAGCAGAAGAGGATAACAGCAAAGTGATGTATCATGTAGCAGAGTTCAATTAACATTGCAATGCAATTAACAGGAACAAGTACAGGAAAACGGAAAATAGCTTTCCCCTTGATTGCATAGTGCTGTACTTGCTTTTTAATTTATAATTTTTTTTTAACATTTGTTATTTGTCAGAAATTTGAATGACAAACATTATTTTTATACTTGATAAGCTAATACAATCATTGTTTCAGATCCCATATCTGCAACTTTTAATTCAAAAGTAGCCATCATTAAAGTTATTAATCACAGTCATAATATGATTTAAAGCAATATTTATAATAGAATAATTTTCACATTACTATTAATACTATAGTATTAATTCCATATAGCTTTTGCGGCCCCTTAAAAGGGTGTCATGTGCTTAGTAAAACCGTTTTCTGTTATGAGATGTAACAATGTCTTGCACCACAGAAGTCTACGTTTGGTCCTGTTATTCTAAAATATGGACAGTTTTTCCTTTCATATGCAGTAAAGTAGGATGTAATACTTACATTGAAAATATTTTCATCATATTTAAACCCTTTACGAGGAATCGATGTATCCCAACATACAAGAGTTTGAAATGAATTATTTTAGAGTTATGTATAATTCTCTGCATTCACACACCCTTAAAATTGTGGGATGACAGCAATTATTTCTCATTTTCAACTATATTAGTTGTGAATTTCATATTCTACTTAACTTCTCCATTACAAAACACACATCTGAGAGAAAGAGTATTTTAATGTTTGAAAATTGACTCACAGAGATCAATACTGAGCTTCAGCTGCAAGTAGTAAACTTTCTCAATATTTATAGATTGTGAGGTCAAAGGAAATGTGGCAGGAAATTTTAACCACTCAGTCTATCAGCTGCATCATCAGAATACATTTTCTTTGAATACAGTCTTTCAATGTTGAATTAGCCCCTCTGCCTTACATGTCAAGTCACAAGTTAATGAGATCTCGAACATGGCCCCACAGCTTGGTAATCCACAGGTTCACCCCAAGTTCTGTGAGGTATTGAATCTCTGGCGTCAACATCTTGCGGCACAACTTCCGATGAGCTTTGTCCACATTTTTCTTTAAGTTGTACCCCATGATAGACTTCTCTCCGATTGGCTGCCAGGGCTGCATGGCTGTCTCGTAAATGTTACCAGCTTCCACAGCATGCCCCCCCTCAATGCAGATAGATGCCATCTCCTTGTTTCTCTTCCTGAGCTCTGCAACGTCCTCAGCCATACGCTGCCGTCCATAAGCGTCTACCTTCCTCCAAAATGTTTGGTTGAAATGCTGATACAGCTTCCAGTCAATGGCATTCCACTCAAGGGCCCTGGCTCTCAGTTCAGGAGTAAGCGTAGACACGGTGGATCCTTTGCGGGCATTGAGCTTGAAGAAGAGCAAGTCATCCATCTCCCAGCAGAGAGCGTCCTTGAGCAGAATCAGTGATTCTTCAAAATATTCCACTAACATGACTAGCTGAAAACGCCCAGAGATTAATTTGATACCTTTGTCTACCCGCGGATCATCCAACTCCAGTGTGTTATCATGCCCAAAGTCAAAGAACAGCAGATTCTTGAGGTAGAAAGAGTTGAAGCCTTCTGGATCAAAGTAGCTGTGGGGGTCAAGCAGGAACTCAGTCAGCTTGTCATCGCCTGGTATCTTCCAGGTTAAAGGCACCAGCCGGCCAAAATAGTGAAATGATGACTCAAAAAGTTCAGCAGGATCTCGCAGAATAGTGATGTAAGATGTGTCTGTCGGAAGCAGCTTAGCCACTTCTGGTGCATTGAAACGCATGTGATTACAGATAATATTGAAGCACATTCCAGGTCTGTAGTCTTTAACTTGGGAGCGTTGAAACAGGGACGGATAGAAGAAGTCATTCCGGCTGTCTGGGAAGGCGAATTTTAGCCGGTGTTTCTCTCCAAAGCGGAAAAGTATGTTGAGGAAGGTGCTGCTGGCTGTTTTGTGGGTCTTCATGAACATAATGTCCACTTTAGGAGAACAGAACTGGCCAGAGGGTTTTTGTGAACTGTTAGTTTGTTTGAGGTGGTGCTGTGATGGACGGTGGGCACAGGAGTAAGGTACTGGGACCCTATAGAGAGAAAAATAAGACAAGGAAAAATATTTGCAGATGAAATTTATTGAGCAAAGCATTACATCTGAAATACTGAAATTTAGAAACCTAATGAGAAAAATGACTTAACATAATAATTTATCAATCAAACTACAGTAGAGTACAGATTGAGTCTTTCAGAAGTAAAGATGGGGGGAGGTTCGATATGCTGTGAGAGACTGGGCAAATAGTGCATTTCAAATTTAACTAAATTAATGAAAATTGTTTCTCATAAAACTGTGAGGAGTTTTGCAACTTTATCCTCTTCAGCAGGAAACAAAACCTATCAAAGATTCAGAGAATAAGGAGTTTTGTTTTTTTTCTTAGAATAGGCTTAACAGATTTTAATTGCAGTGATCTTTAGGTCTTTATGCAGCACTGCTTTAGAAACAAATACAGTTCTCTGGTGGTAATAACTGAATGAGTTCAAGAAAACTTCTTTCTACAGAATGTAAATAAAACTAAGAATAACACCACCATCTCTTGTGCTGAGGTGATTTAAGATTGACCGATATCTAAGGAGCCAGAACTTGAATTTAGGTCTGGGAATCACTGACTATCCCACCTGTAGGCTAAAGAGTAGAGGGACCATCCAAATACATGGATAGCTTGTACATCTGTGTGTTTTTGGGGGAGCTTGCTGGCGTAAAGACATGTTGTGCAGAGAAGGCTTTGCTTAGTTTGGAAAGACCATATTCTGCGTGTTTTACAACAGAATGGTTCTGTAAGTAAAACAGTCCATTTGCTGGTCCAGATTAATCACCAACTGGACCATTTAGCACATCAAGAATCAACAATAAAGATGATAAAAGTGACCCTTAACTGCTGAGCAGATAAAATATTTTATATGGTAAAAATGGGAGTAGATTTTGTTTTTCAGGAACTACAGCAATTGTTCTCCACAGTTTCTAAACAATTGTAGTTTAAAAATGTTTTTTATATAAAGCATGTTGTGCTACTTATTGTATGAAAAGTGATATATATATACACAAATAATAATAAAATAAAATTTAAAAAAAAAAGCAATTTTTCATCACATCTCCAAGCTTTTGTTGCCCGTATCCCAACTTTGGATTCAAAATTGGCACCTAACTTAAAAAAATTATAGAATTTTCAGTTTAAACATTTAATTGAACAACACATGTTTAATGACAGGTCTGTACACCAGTATCATGCATCTTACTCAGATGGAGTGAAGTGGATCTGTGGAGTAGAAAGGCAGTAAAGAAGGATCATAAAGCTTGTCAGGAATGTACCCAGGACCAGGCCTTTGCACATGGACCTCCACTGCTTCCCTTGTCTGCCAGTCATGGTCCAGGAGAATCAGATAACCTTAAAGATACACAAAATATCTCATTAACATGATAATTTTTTTATAATCCACCTTCAAAAGTCACATTTCTTACTTGCATCCTGCCCAGACACTGAGACCTCTGTTGTGCTGTAACAGTTTCTTGAATGAGCTTGACGATGAAGACGACTTAACACTGTGACCACACTGAATGATTTATTTGGTAGCTTGAGAATATAATTGGAAAGTGACTCCATATAAATTGCATTCTTTTTTCTCTGGTTTCAAGAGAAGTCGTCAGAAACAAGCAGCATACTGTAACAGTCTGACAGAGAAGAGTTGGTTCATATATATTTGTTTAGAGGTATATGCCATTAACAAGTGATCATCTTTAATTCATAGCTTTATGAGCTGGACTTACAGCATACATGGTTCAGAGGCAATACTGACACAGAGGTAGTGTGACCAGTTATTTTGTTAAAACAACTTACCATAAAGTGTTAATAGCAGCTCCAGAAAGTTATATTTTAAGGTTTACCATAATTCATGGTGCCAAAGACTATGAGCCCTCAGGGAGGACAAATATTCAGTTTGCCTCGTTTAATTTTTTTTTTCATACACATTTCAAGTACAGGGTCTAGTTAAAATTGTAGCATAAGCTGCAAAATGACCTTGACTAAATGAATCTTGTGACTTGAAAAGACTAACCTGGTATTTCTCAGCTGTCCTAGGGAATAAATTATGCACTACTGTGGAAAGTGATATAGTGTTCTCCCCTGTGGTAAGCCGAGCTACCTGCTGACTCAGCTACATAAGTAACAAAGTAGTACCTGTCACCTGGAATTTGATAAATTATATCCAGTGTGACCCCAACACAAAGCAGTAACCTACATATCAAGATGCATTATTTTTGGTTTTGTTGGCTTTTCAAATGACACAATTCATTTCAATCTATATACAGAGAGAGACCAGTCCTTGTTACCTCTTTGTCTTACAAGCCGGAGGACTTGTGCTTCAATCAGAGGTTTAAGAAGTATTGTGATCCCAATTAATGATACCGATAATACAATGTAAAACCGATCTGCCCATGACAAACTGTTGAGTTAACATTTAAGATACACTCTTATAAAAGCTTATTACAAAGATTGCCATAGAAACACAGCTACAACTCTGATGGGTGGCATTAAAGGACAAGGCTGAGGTCTGCTGTGGGGAAGGCATATTATATGAGTAAGTAGATCTCCTGAGAGAGCAAGTGTCTTCATCTGTTCTTCATAACTATTACTGTCAAGAGCTTTTCTCAGTGGCAACTTAAATGACTGTACAGTCGCTCAGGCCATTATGATATTATTAAATCACCAGAACAGTATGAATTCATTTAAAGTTATCTGTTGGTAAAGTTTCAGATGCAGAATCACAACTGATTGGGCTAGATTTGATGATTAACTCGATAATCCTCTGTAACAAACTGATTGCATGATGAAAATCCAAGAAGCTTTGGAACAATGATTTCAGAGCATTGTGTTGCCTGGTGACGATTTTGGTGCCATCGTTCTAAGTAAGGGATTGGGTTATTTGTTCTTCAAAAACATCAAATTATGGGATTTGTATAATATCTGCTATGCAAGACATCTCGAAACATTGATTTGTCACGAATTATTTCGAGATCTCGCATATTTGATTTGATTCAAGATTAGCCTACTTTATTGTCACTGTACAAGGTATGATATTTCGAGCTGTCAATAACGGCTTTATTAATGTGACGCAGTCCAAGCTAGCAATGTAGGTTCAGGTTCAGGTTCAGGTTCAGGCACCAGACTACACCATTTCCAGTTTAGTGACCACCATTGACAATTTGTGGTGGGAAACTACTTCAGAAGGTCGCAAGATTCAGGGTAGAAAGCAAAGATATGAATTAGATCAAGTTTTGTATTATTGCAATGACAGCCAAGCGGCTACCTACATGGGATTAAAGCAGGGCCTACTTACCAGCAACAGGGTCCTGGCGTTCTTATCTCGCGGACAATTGTTGTTTTTTTTTAGCCAGAAGGTTCTTAATATAGGTGGTACTGGGTGGCCTGTTGTTCTTAACGCTTGTAGTTTTTGCAATAATTTGTGTCGCATAGGAAGAGAATAACCGACAAAAAAACCCTCATTTCCCCCCCAGTTTTTTTTATTTTATTATATTATTATTATTAAATATTACAATAATAATAATAATAATATTATTATTAATAATAATAATAATAATAACCTAATTTTTACGGGTTACCAAGGTGACAAATTCTGCCCCTGTGATTGGTGGTCTGAAAAGTAGCGACAATAAGTCCATCAGTAGCCTACTTTACTTAAAAATGAACAGATTTTAACTTAAGGGTTGCACAAGAAAAGAAAAATTTGTCTTTTTCACATTATATGATTGTTAGGAAAACTGACTCTGCTGCTCGGAACCAAAAGAAAAATAAAATCCAACAAAACCAAACAAACCACAAAAACACACACAAAGACACTGAATGCCTCAATAGGTCTTTGTGCCACAAAGTTCAATAGCAGGACTGGAGAAAGATGTCATAGTTTTCACGTTGGTCTGTGTTCATATTGATTTAAAAATTAAGCTGTTCCACACATCAGAGCAAAGACATGTGGTGATATTTCTATTAATCATATTGTCCAAGCTTTTGGAAAAAAGGATTTGATCAAATATTGATATCTTTAAATGTAAACTTATACCTTTTATACATGTCTGGCTTTATGCCTTTTACATTTTTATAATTTTATCCTTCATAATTTTCCAGTTTTGTATTTATTTAGCCATCTCTGTTTTCTGTGTATATATTATCAGTCTCATTTTAAATGTATTTGACTAGATTACATTTATCTCTGTATGTAACCTTTTTCATTTACATGATTAGATTTACATTTAACGTATTTAACTGAACTTCTGTGTGCATTACTCACAAATATATCCTGCTTTTGTCAATCAGTTGTAAAGCACTTGGAGTAAAAATAAAGTTTGATTGTAATTTTGCTTGCAAATGTAAAGTGTTTTTTTTTCTCTCCTAAGCCTATAACAATATTAAAACCCAAGACTATTGGATAAACAAGAAATTGATTTATATTTTTTTTGTAGCAGGTCTCAGTTTGCTTAAGGGTGCATTAAGAATAAAAAAGTGCTTTCCTTGAGCTATACTTGGCTTGACATCAAATAGGCTACTCAAAAGACTGGAGTTTTTCTTACCCTTACGCATTAATCCAAAGAGAAACTAGTAGAGGAGTTTCTTGCCTTGCTGCATCATGTTATCCACTCAGTGCCAAAGATTCAATACATATTAATCTCCCCTCTGAAGTTACTCCTTTGTCTGATCTTGACATACGCATATTGTTATCAAGCAGAGTCCTGCGCTTGCCTGATCACATGTCCAGCGCTACAGATGTCATTCATTCGTTTGCCGTCCCTCTTCTCTCGTCTTTCACTCCTCTGCATGAACACCTGATGCCCTTTAGGCTCCCTGCTGCCTCCTCCCAATTCTAAAACTGATCTAGCTGAATTAAGCACTACTGGGAGGCTCATCCAGCACTTGACGTCAGGGTTTCTGCCAGGGGACATGCACTTGTCAGTTAGTGTAAAAGAGGCGGGGAGAAAGAGCATGAGAGAGGGAGGGAGGAGAGGGGCTGTATAGTCCCTGTTCTGTTTTCATACAGAAGGCTATTGAGAGTGCACACTGTAGTTTGAGCTGCAAGCTGATAGGATGGGTGGAAAAATGGCATAGAACAAATGCAGAAAACCAAAGCACAAGGGTTCTAATTGTTCCAGCTGATCAAGACTGCTCTATTGTATGAAATGCTTCTTTAGCAAGCTGTCTATACATGTGGTAGAAGGAATATACACAGTAAAGCCTTAAATACATGCACAATAGATCAATTATCTGAATAAATATATCTTGGATGATCACAATCTCATGTTTGACTTTGTATCTTGTCCTCTGTGGCAAAGGATTTATCTTTCACACAATAATTGTTTTCTAGAAAAGTAATATTTTTGCTGTGGTATACTACAATATACAACATTCATTAAACTGCAGTTGAGCAAGATGACAGAAAATAATGAACAGTCCCCCTTAGTGACAAGTCTATTTGGCCCTTTATAACAGGATGTAGCAATATGCGACCACAACGCCTCATCCAATACAGTACACATGAACTCCATCTCCCTTTATACTGAGGCCTGCATTTCTGGAGGGCACATTGATCTGCGCTGCACATCCCACACTTGTCATGCAGAAGAACAACACTGCTGCTTTTGTTAAGCAGAGTGCCTTTGCCTACAGGCACACCGAGTGCCAGGCTGAGACCCGAACTGGGTGGGCATGTGTGGAATTTAAATCTTGGTGTAAAGACAGGAGGGTAGGAGGTGGCAGCAAGTGTCACAACTGAATGAGGAGGTTTAGGCGTGCAGAGCATGACTGGCCTGGCCTTTGGCCCGTAGATCACAGAAGCTCTCAGGCAGTAGGACTAGTGCTCATTCGTCATCAACGCCCACTGTGTGGACCAACCGTTACTGCATCCAAGAAACAGCAGCTGCACAGAGACCCCGACCTCTGCAAAGATGTGAACTCCTTGGCTTGTGATGAATAATCTGCATGTTTTGAGCATCCATACACGACTGTAGGAGGTTACAAGCAAGGGCAAAGAGACAAATGGCTTACTTGAATCATAATCATTGAAAAAGCAGCCTTGCATGGAAATCACTGAGCATGAAAGTGAGAATCAAACTGTTTTTACTTTAAAATACAACTTGTTTAAAGCAGATAGTAAAATGAAGTGGAAGATGTCTCAGACAATGTAGAATACAAGAAATCATATAAACAAGATGAAGATGAAGGCAATCACTTTTACATCCATAATTATACAATTGGCATATGCAAACATCCTGCATTTCTGTATGAAATTATGCAGGTCAATTATAGTGCATGTACCTCATAAACTCACAAAACTTACAGGGTTTATGATGTTAACCTGTAATGTACTCTATATCATGAAGTTTTATACATAAAGTCAGTCTGAGGGGGTCATCGTGAGAAGAGTTATTTTCTGGCCTTTTTCTTCTTTGCTTTTTCAGCATCATCGTAGGCTTTCCTCTTGGCAGCAAGCTTGTTAGCCTGTTAAAAAAAGATTGGATCTTGTTAAATAAATGTTCTATTCCATTCACACCAGCACGTTTGAAATTAGTGAACTCAGGTGGTCATTGCTGGGCTTGTGTGTTCTCCACACAGCACCTACACAACAGCAACATTCTTAGATAACATTCTCCGATAATCAAGAAGCCAATAGTTAAACATTTACAAATATAACATAGCGTAACTCTCCTGTTGAGAATTCAATGGAAAACAGAATGAAAAGTACCTCTCTGGTTTTTCTTTTCTTTCCGAACATGATTTTGTCGTAGAGGTACTTTTCTTTCTTCTTCATCATCATGATGGCAAGACGTTTCTCCTCCGCCTTCTCCTCTTGCTCCAAGCGTGCTTGATTTTCTGCCTTCACTTTTCCAGGTGTCACTTTCACTTGCAAAGACTAACAGGAAAACAGTCAATAGAAATTCCAAAACATACATACAACAAACTACAAATAGCAAAAGAAAATAGAATAAATACATTTCCTACCTTGCCCTGGGATCTTCGCTCTTCCATCTTCTTAAGGTTCTTCTCTTCTGCTTCTTCCTCCTCATCTTCCTCATCATTCTCCTCCTCATCTTCGTCCTCCTCCTCTTCATCCTCATCCTCTCCCTCCTGGTCTTGAGCTATAAAAGAGCAGGGTGGGGAAAATAAAAAAATATCTGTTTATGATTAAAAAAAACAACAGACAGAAAAAAAATCCAGAAAAACTATAAATTAATTAACATAACAAAAATCTAACAACATTTTTCACAGCTAGGTTTTTAAAACAAAAAAAACTAACAAAAGAGCACATATCAGAACAACGCCTAATCCGCACCAGGTTTTTCTCCTTTCTGTAAAGCCATTATCTTCAGTCTCTCTGGAGGCACATAATCTCCATCCTTCTCCTCAATGAATGGAGACAGGTGAGGGGGCAGAGTCACTCCGAGGAAATAGTCTTCCACGGGCAGCAACATTTTGGCATTGACACAATCATACACCCACTGGGGCTGGATGTAGTACCTGGAAGGAGAAGTAAAGAATATGAAAGGAAGCTATAATGGTAGTCAATAAAATATGAAATGGTCAGAACATTAGCTTGATTTTTGGTGGGATTTGTGTGTTTGGACATGATGAGGAACAGTGCTGCTCTGAGGGAGCAGACAGTCAACTTTGAAAGGAAGCATTGTAAAGGGTATGTTAATGCATGACGATCACGATGAGCAGACTTCCTGTGTTCAGGATTCAGATGTCTGTACAAGACTTGTTGTTTTTGGAACTAAAACAATAACAAAATTTTTTAAATTTTGAAAAAGTTCTACCTGTTGATGTACTGTTTGTCAACATTAGGTCTGTCAACAATTTGATGAGTGATAGTTTCATCTGTTACATCGTATGTGCTCCCGATGCAAACAGACTTGTCCCAGGACACCATACCACCAAAACACCTGAAAGGAAGCAGAAAATAAGATTAAAATCCAATAAAGCAAAAAGACAGAAAAGAAAGACAGATATACATCAGTTTCAGATTAATATAGACGGTTATTTTTAATTGTCCAGCGATATAAACTTCTACATGTGTTGCTCACCGGATGACAAAGGCCAGCGACTCTCTGGGCACTTCTCTGTTGAGGAAGAACTTGAGCCCCTCAAAAATTTTCATCTGGGCTTCCAGCTGTTTTTGTTCCTTTTCCCTGGCTTCCATCTTCTCCATGTCTTCCTAGAGAAAAGCAAGAAAGACACACATTCAGTCTTTGGTCTGTTATGACTGATACAAACTTGAACTTGAATTAGAAAATAAAAAAAGTATTCATATCAAAATCTGGACCTAAGAATGGAATAAAATGTTTGATTAACCAGGTGAAGAAATGACCCAATGACTACATGCCTAAAGACTGTTACAAACTCTGCAAGAACAGTGAACTTTCTTCTTGTTCTCAAGGCTCCAAGAACAAACAAATACGAAAATATATACAACATGTGGCATATAAAGACACAGAGACCGCTCAGCTCCAAATCCCCGCTGTGGACAGAGTTTAAGTTGAAGAATGAAATAACAAAATTAACTTTGGTCTTTTTCATTACTTTCCACCATCAAATAACTCACTCTACGTGCTCTAGTACCACAGCTGTTAGGATTTACATGGAGCATCCAGGATTAATCCATTTGATCCGCCATTGATGTACACAGGGCATTAATATACAGCAGCGTTTGGAACAGCGTCACATCACTTCCTTAAAATATGCAAAAAGGACTACCATTTATCGCAGTTTAGGCAGTTGCTGCGACATGTATGACGGGCAAGCTAATATCACAAGAAATGTAAATTTTCAATATATTGTGCAGCCCTAACATATTATTCCTTGCATGGCAAACACAAATGGAACATGTCTAAAGGGTCAGTGCTAACGCAGTTTACACTACAGCATGAGATCTAATATTGGGGAATCATTTGGGTTTTATAAGGAAGGACAAAAACCTGTAGACTATCAATAACACACATATGAACACTTCTCTGTTGAGACATCATGGCAGGTACCTGATGCTAATGCATCAACACCACACAATATAAAGACAGAGATATTGAATGTTTTCCCCAACCACAGTTTGGCTAGGTCAAAGGTAATTACAGCATCTATTATCCAATTTAGAATTGAAGGCTGAGAACGACTGCTATGTTGACATATTGTGCAGACAATGGAGCTCTGGTGAAAGATAAACTGAAAAGAATTTCCCCAACAAGTGTGCCAGACATGCAAACATACACCATATATGGATGTTTCCAGAAATTTTGAGCAGTAGAAAAAAAAAACTTTATAATTGTATTATGGTGCCCAGCACAAGATGTAAGAGGTAAGAGCAAGTTATTTTGTTAAATACATTCATTTCTGTCCCAACCTGATACAGATAGGGATGGGTGCCTTTTACATTTAAAATAATTTAATTCCTGGTACCTGGGAATCGATACCCAATGGTACCAATTTTCGGTACTTTTGTGTGTTTGTATGGGAATCACAAATTTATTTCTCATTCTCAACATTTTAACTTAATATTAAATATTAAATCAATACTGTTTCTATTCTAACACTAATTCTGTTTCACTAACAGTTAACTACAACTGAGCAGTGTTTTCTCATAATGATGCACGAATTGGGCGTTGGGGATTTATGGGGTTGTGGCCTTTGGGGACGGGGCAGGACACTCCAGCTCAGTGTTTCCTCACTGCTTAATGTTGAGAGTGATATAGCGCCTCCTCACTACCACCATCCCAATTTCATTGTTCTTAAATATATATTTGCGTGTATGTGTACCTGTATGTCTGAAACAATCACTATTTTAATTTTGTAAAGCACTTTGTGCTACAATACGTTTGTATGAAATGTGCTATAGAAATAAAGCTTTTGATTGATTGAAATTAAAACGCAGCTCCTCATACTGAAAATAGTTTCAATAGGTTAAGAATCAAACAATATGTTGGAGTGAGATGAGTTAAATTTAGTTCTAGAAAATCTGTCAGTGAGACCTCTGTTCAGGTGTCTGTTAGATGCTCAGGTTGTAGCAGAGAAGCGCAGAGATGGCAGAGAATTCACTGTGTTACTGAAATCAAGGTCTCTACTCCAAAGAAAACTCTTAAAATATGAAATTTACGGTACATTGTCGTGCATTTTCCCCCCATACATTTTAAGACCTGTATTTAAAAGAATGAAACTATATTTACTATTATAATAATTTCCCCAATAATACCCATGCCTTCATTCTGCAGTGCACTACGCTTTATTGCATGTTGGAAGGCAGAATATACACACTTTCTGAGAACCAAAACTAGTCAGGAATTGCTGCACGGCACGTAGAGCAAGGATTCATGGTTCCTAGAAAGATTTATAATGTTACTCGGAAAGTCCCTTGGATGAAACTGTCCCATGGTTGATAACATCAAACCACATCATTACAACAAGTTTCTCAGGAGAAACACTTTGTCTGTAGCAACCAAACAAAGCTGTAAATCCCAAGTTACATACCACCAAAGGTTTGACAAACAAAAGTGACATTTCACCTTTGCCTTTAGAGACTAATTAGTTAATCAACAGTTGTTTTGTGAATGTTTTGCTATTTTCCAATCTCTTATAAATCTTTAGCACAATTAAAACCGATACAGTAGAAGATAGTCTCCAAGTTTTCTTACGCCTTCAGCAGGAAACTGGTCAAGTTGATTCTCCTCCTCTTCTGAAGATACAGCACGTGCAAGACTGGCACTCAGAGCTGCTAGTTTCTGCGTGGACAAAAACAACAGGAATAAAACCATAATTTGTTCAGTTTCGTTATCTCTGCATCACTGCCATGAATAACTTCATTAAAATAGAGGTTCTATTTAAAAAACTTCTCTGACAACACAAATTGTTAGTTAAGAAATGTTTCTTTGTTAAAGTAAAAAAAGCTGTATGATATCCAAACAAAGGCCTTGTATTAACATGTATTGTTTAAACAAATTTCTTTTTGCATTGCTGCTAAAAAAAAAAGCCTCAAGATCTGATGCAAAGATGTTCTGCTTTGCATCAGACATCAAAGATAACCCTGTCTTCCATGGAAAAACCTGAAGTACCACCTCACAGTTAGCTGCCTCGGGCAACCAATTAACTTCATAAAACCGCTGAGCAATCAAAAGCAGTAAGGCACTGCACAAACATACAAGAGCAAAACACATGTACACAAGTAGGCCCCATCTGTCAGATAAGGCAGGGGATAAGTCAATGGACATAAACTTCCTCATCTTTTCAGATATGGGATAAATGTGTTACCTTATTTTTGTGACTGTTGGAACCAAAAATCTGAAATTCAGACCCACTTCACGTCATGTTTGACCAGCTGCAGTGTAACGAGACACTTGATATATCTCTATCCATTGACGACTATTTTTTTGCACCCTATTTCAATGCTATCAGTGACTGCATGATAAACAATTCGTTCTGCAATATACACTGCTCAAAACAATAAAGGAAACACTTAACAAATCTTAGATATTGATAAATTAAATATTGTAGTTGAAAATCTTTATTATTATTATTTATGAAGTTCAGTAGTGTGTGTGACCTCCACGTTCCTGTGTGTGCTCCCTAAAACATCTGGGCATGCTCCTGATGAGACAACAGATGTTCCCCTGAGGGATCTCCTCCCAGACCTGGATCAGGGCATCAGTCAACCCCTGGACAGTCTGTGGGTAAAGTGGCAGCGATGGATGGAACAAGACATGATGTCCTAGAGGGGCTAGAATGGATTTAGATCTGGTGAAGGGGCAGGACAGTCCATAGCCAATGGCCAATCCTGGTGTTCTTTGGCATATGCCAATTGGGCTGCAGTGTTGGGACTGTAAGCACAGGCCCCACTTGTGGACATGGGGCCCTCATACCACCATCATGGAATCTGTTTCTGACAGTTTGAGCAGAAACATGCACATAAGTGGCCTGCTGGAAGTAATTTTAGGGCTCTGGCAGTGCTCCTCCTGTTCCTCTTTGCACAGAGGAGCAGATAGTGAACCTGCTGCTGCGTTGTTGTCCTCCTACGGTCCCCCTCTACGTCTCCTGGTATACTGTTCCGTTTCCTGGCATCTTCTCTGGGGTCTACAGCAAACCTTCCTGGATGATCTGCACTACCTGAGCAACTTCTATGGGTTGCAGACACCGTCTCATGTTACCTCCAGCGGTGAGGGCACTGGCAAAATCCAAACACGACCAAAAATCAGCCAGAAAAGATGAAGACAGGGAAATAGTCTGTGGCCACCATCTGCAGGACCATTCCTTTATATGGGTTGTCTTGCTGATTGCCTCTCATTTCCACCTGTTGTCTCTCCATTTGTACCACAGCAGGTAAAATTGATTCACAATCAATGTTACTTCTTAACTGGAAAGACTGATATCCCAGAATTGTGACTGACTGACTGACTGACTTTCAGACGTTATTATCCGCTCTTTAACCGGAGTTGAATTTTCAAACATATCGCTTCCTCACGGACTTTTTACATCGCGGCTACATTCAGATATGGGGAAATGTTCCGGATAAGTTGATCAAAACAGGGTAGGATGTCTTTGTGTTGCAACTTTTCTGGAACATTTCTAGTGCATTCAGGCAAAACGACGTGCCGCAACATTTCCGCTCTTATGACATGGGGGCTAGTCGGTAAATATCCACTACAGCTCCGAGGTAAAAGAGCAGAACGTTTGTCTAAATGTAAACGGTATAAAAGACGAAGTCCGCAACAATTCCGCTTTTCAGAGCATGTCTGAAAGGGGCTTAAAGAGCAACTTGCAGGTTAAAAGCATGATTGGTGATTTGCATGAAGCATTTTTTATAGATAGTATCTATATTGTGTTTGTTGATGACTGTGAATTGAAAAATAAAGAAATTAGTAATTCACTATTGAAAACAGCAAAACACCTGTAAAAACCTGTTTTGCCGAAAGTGACGTAGCAGCAGGTACTCCGAGATGTAAACAGACATGGCTAACGGCATGGACGTGAGAGAAAGGAGGAGGGAAATATAATCACTTTCAGAACTGAAGGTCCTGATTCCTAAAGATTTTAACCTGAAACTACCAACAGGGTCTCCACCATCCAGGAGAGGAGACTGTTGATTGGAACAAAAGTTTGATATCAACCCCTCCGTCACACGAACACGGAATGCTACTCATGAAATCATGAAGCCTGCTGCTCCCTGACCTTCCCTAAAACTACATTAATTTTCATTTAAACAAGGTTTAATATTTATGTGAAGAATATAAATGTCTACTTTTTTCGGCAACAGGTCTTTCTCACTGCAGGGGATTTTGCTCAGTTCAACTTTTAGATTCCCAACAATGTGGATGAGATGAAAGGCGTGTCTGCAGAGGGACATCTAGCAGGGTTTATGAAGGGAAAAGCTATTCATACGGTTACGAAAAAAAACATCTATTATGAGGTTAAACCGATTATTTAGAAGTTGAAGTCAAAAACAGATCAATCACTTCTGCAGCACCGGGGCTTCCAGTGACTCGAGCTGTGGCTCAGCTGCGGCGCCGCGGCGTGACGCTTCCGTGTTCGGTGGGAACGAGAGGGAACACTATTTATACCATGATCAGGGAGAATTCTAAACGCATTTGGCATGCATTATCTTCGTACATATGCACACGTAGTTCGGCAACTTAAATCACTGTTATATCACTCTGTTACCGGCGCCACCATAGCAACAAGTACTCAACTGGCCCAGATCAGCTGGCTTTAGACATGTGAATGAGAGAATTGCCATGTAGCATATAACGGTTGTTTACCAGAAAATTACATCAATGCCAGCATAAAATAGTTCCGCATACCTCAGCATATTTAACACGTTTTGTAATATATAAATATAAATTGTTTACTGTGTGGGACCAAGCAGATTAAACAACGCAGACCTATGCATTACACTGTTTTAATCAACCACTTCTGGCCGTGACATAAACAGGCACTGCATCCGTCTTTAAACTACTCTGCATATTTCGTTATCCCATCAAAAAGCTGTTAAGTCACTTGCAACACAAAGTAGAGACTGAAGATGACAAAGTGTCTGGAGGGAACAGACTTTGCAGAGAAGTCCTGGCGCTTAGCCTGGACAAATCTCCCCCAGGAGCAAAAAGTTGGACTCTTCCTGTTTAGGAACGTGTGGATACGATGTCCAGAGAGATTTGAGTTTGTACATCCTGCACAAACAAGTAATCACCATGACAAAACCTAAGATAAAAACAGCCGACGACCACGATAAACTGATACAGTAAGCAGCTGGCTCTCGGTGTTTACCTGCAGCGACGTCACGCGTCATGTGGTACAAAGGGTGTCGTTTTTTTGAAGCAGTAAATTCAGACGAACTAGATTTGGTGTAATTTTTTATAAAACCCTTTTTAAAACCTTGTATTTATGCCACTGTGTCCCTCGAACATGTTAAAACCCGTTTCAAACAGTTTATTGTGGAATATTTAACCTGAAAGTTGCACTTTAAGTTACATGGTAATGATTAT
>JBBBVU010000012.1:15763888-15777992 GCA_037177055.1 Atherinosoma microstoma | reverse complement strand
TAGCAGGAAGCCTTGTAATGGAAGCACAGTGTAATAATCTTGTAGCTGTCAGTATAAGGTGCTGCTTACCTGTGCCACTGATGGGTCCTTGCAAAGGTCAAGGTCCCGACAGAAGTTGCAGTGGTGGCAGATGACTTCCGGCAGGATGTAAGAGTTACAGGGATCGCGGAACTGGGCTTCCTCTGAAAACTCTCCAACATCAACGAGACGCAGGAGGTCTCTTTTCAGCTTGTTCACCTGATTGACAATATTGGCATCAAGTGAAAGAACCTAAAGAGAGAAAAGATGGAGAAAAAAAACTGAATAAAATTAAACTTAAAATGATTAGTGCAGCAAGAAAAAACCAACATGCCCATGAAGTGGTACCTAGCAGCATACCTGGCAGACGTATTTGACAAACTCCAGTCCAGGGTTATTGAGTGGCAGGTGTGACCCAGGCAGGATCGGGAACATCTCTGAAGTCTGGGTCACACTCCTGGTTCCTGTCACCTTTTTCTGGATTTTCTGAGTGATGGTGAAAATGTTCTGCGTCAGCTCACTGGCCACATATTCCTGGGAGAAGGAGATCATTCCTATAGAGGGAAGTATTCATAGTAGTTAACAAATAACCAAATTCGAGCTTGTGGAAAGTGTAGTAAGCATCATATGCATTGCAGTTCCTGAAAAAAAAAAAAACCCAGCAGCAGCACATCATCTTACCAGGAAGAGCACTCAAGTCCCCGAGCGCCTGCTGGGAAGCCTGGCTGCCTCCACGTCTTTTGATTGGCGTTGCTCCAGGAGTGTTACGTCTCAGCTCCTCTTTCATGCTGTGGTATACCGCAGCAATGTAGGCTGGCAAGGGAAGGATGTGTGTTAGACTTAAAACAAGAAAAGCTAAAACATGAATATACTGACGTGTAGATGTTACTTTTTAAATCATTATTAATCCATTTTACCCGAGACGATCATGAGAAAATATTTTTGACAGGAGGCTGTTTGGGGAAGATATTGCATGATATTCCAACTGCTTTCAATAAGCTCCTCCACTTCATCAGTCTCTTCATCTGCATTTTCTTCTTCAACATTGTCCTCATCTTCATCATCACTCCCATCTTCATCTCCCTCTGCTCCGCTGCTTTTCTTCTGTTTGGCTCCTCCCTAAGAATGGCAATTATAGTGGGAGAGCATTCAGCGTATGTAACTTTAATGAAAATAAAAACAGGTAACGTTCAGTTTGTAGTACCTCTCCATACAAGATGCTGGAAGGCAGTTTCCCCTTCACGCCTCCATAGTTGGCTGGGTCCATCCACATCACGAACTCCCAGCATCGTGAGAAGGAGATGGACAAGGAGTGGAAGATTTCTCTAGAATGTATACTAGAAGGGAAACAAAAAAGGTGATTTGTCAGTTCTTCAGCACATATAACAATAGATAGATGAGACTGTAAAAATCAACTTTCAAGGAATATTTAAGGGGATAAAAATATCTACCATGAGTCAGAAACATTCAGAAACTTCACCATGTAATTATTGCTTCCATTAGAGTGATGAGCTCATCGTTAAGGCTCGCTTAATTGAAATCACTTCCTGTGATGGAGACCACAAAAGTATCTATGGCTTCTACATGGGTAAGTATATTTTTCTTGATTTCAGGGTTCTGGCTCTCATTTCAGACAACAGAAGCTATAGACATAAACATCCGGTGACTCAACTCATCATCTAAGAATAGATATTAATGTAGACACTCAAGCTAATAGCAATAATAGTAAAGTATTTTACAAACACATACATTCATGTGAAATAATAAATCGGAGGCTGGAAAACAATAAATGAATACAAAGTAGTAATATTTGTGTACACATAACAGATGTAATCTGACCTGTTGGTGATGTATTCTACGTAGGCAATGGCATCATCAATCCTCCGTTTTTTAGTGCACAAGATTATCCTGTTGAAGTTTCCGTACACCACAGTTGAACCCAGACGTTTAAACTCTGCCACCAACCTGACAGAAGAATGGGAAGCAAATTAATGAAGGAACAGGACCCTGCAAATGTTGTCCATTCTTCAACCGCTGGATACATATATGTATGAATAGTTCAATCATCATTGTTGATTAACAGTCTGCACTTGTCAAGGTTTCTATCAGGAACCAAAAAATTAATGAATAGGTCTAAAACCATATCTATAGTATTATGAAAAGGGTAAAACAGATGATGTCTTGAACTATGCAAAAACTCAGATTCTTCATTCTCATTTGAATCCCCGCTTTTATCAAAAACAGCCTAAAACTATAAACAGAAGATTTAAAATAGCAGAATTATTACTTGTTTATAAAAACAGATTTTAAATCAATCATATCAATAAATGACTAGATATAGCAGATTTCCTAAAGAGAGAGCAGAATTTCTATAACATGAGCTATTTAGCAGACAGAAGGACCACCATGGACCGCTGTTAATGAAGTTATCAGCAAAATGAATTCAAACCACCTGAAATTATCATTAGATTATAAGTTTGGTTATCAAAACTAAATGCAATCAACTTTAGGTAATACACTTAGTACAGATACAAATCTCACACTGATCCACATCTGATGAGGTCAAATTAGTTGAAAAAACCCCAAATATTAAAATGGGCTTTAAAAAAAAAAAAAAAAACATTTTCAAGATGCAGCCTGATAAATTGTAAACATGTTCATAGTACTAAATGATTTGGCTCTTACTGCAGAAACACTTTCTTCATCATGTTGTGCAGGGTGCGATGCAGTGCTGGGTCGTACAGCAGAGAGCTTGGAGAGCGCAGCCAGCGGTAGAAGTGCATCACCTGGTTGTCTGCATACACATTGTGGTACTGTGTGATCTCCCTGACCCATCCAACCACCATGCTTTTTAAGATCCTGCTCAGACAACATGCAGATCACAGGGGTTTGAAAAACATGTTAAGCACATGCTCAGGATGGGGCATTGAAACAAAGTCAAGATTTGATGCAATCCATTGGTTTCCTTAACTAGACAATAATGTTTTTTTTTATGAATTGGCTTGTATGAATACTGATTAGATCACAATGTATTGGCTCGAATTGATTCGTCTGTGAAGTGCCCTGACATTGACTTGGTGAATTGGCTCTATACAAATAAAGCTGAATTGAATTGAACTGAACTAATCACAGCATGCTTTCTTAAATACAGAAATAAATAATAATGGATTAGATTTCTATAGTGCATCATTAATGCATCTCACACACACACACACAAACAAAGGTTGATTACACACCTGAAGGTGTTGGAGCAGAGAGCTGTTTCATCGTAGCTAGCCAGAGCGCTTGAACCCTGATTTCCTGACATCATGTCCTCCAGCGAGGCCTGCTGAATCACATCAAAACTGACGCCCAGACTGGCTCCGCCCTCCATGTCATTGACATGCTGTGACTGGAGGATGGTGTTCACTGCCAAGCTCTGCAGGTCCAACTCCACACATACTAGGAAAGAAAAATAAAATAGAGAAACTCAGAAAGGGAAACTTCCAAAAACAGCTGTTTACTAAAAGCTGGCTGTATTTGTACCTGTGGAGTAACATCCTTGAGAATTGATCTCCACAGAGCACCTGTCATCGTTTTCCATGACCAGTCGACTGTCATCAGCTTCTTTCCCTCCAAGGTCCGGCCTGGCTGTGGGTGAAAGCCACAGCAGGTGGTTGTGTTTCCGTAGATGTCGTGCTAGAAACAAGTCTGAGCCAAAAATGGACACATCCTGTGGCAAGTTTCCCACAGGTAAGTGGTAATACCTGAAAGTGAGAGGTATTATATAAGTTTTAATAACTCATAACTATGCAGTGAAAATATAAATGCAGAAGCAGGCAGAGTGAGCTGCTCATACCTGGCCATGTCAAAAGCCTGTGACAGGCAGCTGTCCAAGTTGAGATAGTGTCGGATCATGCGCCGGGCCCCATGGCGTTGCCAGTCCAGCACATTATAGCTGATCTCATCCACCACATGTACTGGGACGACTGGGAACTCCTCAAGCACCGGCATCCCAGCTGCCAATCGACGTAACTCCCAGTTTGACTGCACGGCAATGAGGGTAGGCCCACGCCGCTCCTCCTGTAAACAACAGACAAGCAAACACTTGCTGATTTAGTACATTTAATATTTATCTCTCATCTTCAAATTTAGTTTACAGCTTCAAAATCGTGTTCAAGTGAGAAGTACCTATTTGATAATGTCAGACGTTATAGTTTTATAAATGAGCAGTGTATTTTACCTTGTAGTTTAGCAGGATGCGCTGCAGTGCACGGGAGATAGCCTTCATATCATTTTCAGCTCGAACCTCGAAGGTGTGTTTCTCTGGAGGCAGAAGGTCTTCTGTGGTCTTCTCCAGGAGGGCGATGCGCTCAGCTGAGTAGAGGTTACTCAGGTTGGGCATCTGGTTGCTTCGTACCTAAAAAAAAAATTTGTAAGAAAACCGTAGCACATATCTTTGCAGCTGGAGAGCAATGCATTGTGATATTAGTAGTGAGAGGAAACATTAATATTCGGTCTCTCAGAGATCAAAACCAACACACTAAGATACCTGTAAGAAAAACAATTGTTTTATACTCACTGTGTCCAGGACAAAGATATTAGCTTTGCGCTGAGAGGGGATGAACAGGCCGAACAGAGCCTTGTGGCCCTGGGCGTGATGGTACAGATACATGTGGCGAACACTCCCTGAGAGGACATAGCAGTCATGTGAAAATTGTTACATGCAGTAAAATTCACATGCAGGTTATCAGAGTGATTCTTGCCATCAGTTTCTGCCAGCACAGCACAATCTTAGGACAGAGACAATGTGGGATAATGAGTTCAAGATGATGGCCGTATCTTAAACAAGTCTTACCAGGTTCCAGGTAACTGAATTGGGCCAGAGACCTCATTTCCAGATGATTCAGATCAAACGTGTCAGCCTCCCTGCCGGCCAGATCCCTCACAACATGTCTGTTGACCATACACACACATCCGAGATGTACCAGTGCACGAAACAGCAAGGGGACCTGAGAGGAAGAAGAGGAGCTCCGTTTAATGCTGAATTCAACTTAATTACAACTTTTATATGGTTTATAAGAGATGGTCAACACAAAAAGCCAATTCATGCTGCACTGAACTCACAGAACGACCCGTGAGAATGATGTAATAAAGACACTGGAGATGAATAGATTCTAGCATACTAGCCTGTGTTTCATAGACCCCTTCAATGTCTGGTGCAGAGAGGTCTGCATTGATCTCATTGATGTGCTCCTGGTACATGTCCTCTGGCACAGAGTACTCATAAAGGTAGTACACCACGTTGGAGCGAGGCAGCATGCGATTCACCTTAAGTCACACAATTATAAAAAATTATGTGATGACCTTATAGCAATTTCAACATTTGTTGTGAATGTATATTTTCTTATTGCTTGCCTTTTTATATGTGGTTCCTTCCTCTTGCTTTGGGACTTTCTGGTTGACATAAAAGACTCGTGGGATATTGAGTTTCATGCAGTGGAGATCATTTCCAATTACGGCCCACAGCTTGTACAGACCAGGGTGACTCGTCTCTGCAATCTGAGAGGCAGGGAAATGGACTTTATGTCACATTTGATCATTTTCAATAATGAACTTAAACTGTTTTATATCAACTTAAACTGTTGGTGTACCTGAACGATCTGCCATGGCATGTCCAGGATGCTGCGTGCTGTTCTGCGGAGGAAGCTTCCCAAGCCGGTGGTTGGGCCATCTCTGATCACCCCTCCACCAACAGGTTGAGCTTCACCATCAAGGAGCTTCCTCCTCTTCTTTCTTTCCTTCCTTTGCCTGAGCTGCAACTCCCACTTTTTCTTATGGTAGCGCAGCCACACTAGACGCTCCTCCTGCATAGCAACACGATCGTTAATAGTACCTTTTCTGCCACTGACATCATCTCTGTGTAACAACATGCTGCATTGCAAGAACAGACTAAGACTAGGTGCATTGGCATTGCTGCTTTCCCACCTTTGTCCTTCCTGTAGGTGGAGGAGGTCCCAGGATTTCTCTCCAGGACTGCGTAAGCTCGACATCCTGAGACTCCACTTGGCTGTCGCCTCCCTGTGAAGCACGTTTCCGCTTGGTGCTGATGAGGATGGCTGGCTGCAGAGGTCTGGCTGGCATGCCAAAGTCCTCTATGTCTGCAGCTTGGCCTGCTTCTAGAGGTTGATGAACCACCTGAAGGGAATAATGAAGCAGCAATATAGGTTTATGAGTAAAGACGTTGCTTGAACCAAAGAAAACTTTCAGTGTTTTTTGCCTACCTGTCTCTTTCCTTCACTGGTGAACAGCTCGCTTATTTTCTTCTGTTTGTAGATATCGTTTTTCTCTAGAAGTTTCTTGTGAAGCCAGTCAGGATGCCTCACTCTGGGAACTGGATTCTTCACCTTAAAATGAACAGAAGCCATTTAAAGTTATGTCTAGACGAACCTCTGTGATTTCTAAATAATTGTCAGTTTGGAATTTAATCTTTAACCTGCTGCAGAGCTGCAGGAATTGTGATGATTTTCTGGACTGCACTACCCAACCTCTCGATATAATAGCTCCAATCAAGGATCTGGAAAAGCCCAAAACAAGCAAACATTAGAGTTAAAAAAAAGATGACACAACCAAATTCACAACGTTCATGCTTAGTCTGCTTTTCTTCATAAATTCAAATCTGTTCTTTAGACTCACAGAGCGGATGTCCAAGTCATGCAGACTGGGCATCTTCAACCACTTTCGAAGGAAATGTTTCTTTACACTTGGCTCTGCCTGGAAGATGGCCAGAGGAATGGCCCTGATGGAGAGACACAAGTATTAATTGTTGCGGGATCAAAGGCTTTTATGTCCCTGCTAATACCATAAAATGATTGTTCTTTACATTTATAGGGAAAAAATAAGTCTAGCATAATTTTATTTGGTGCAGTTTACACCAAGAAATGCATCATATCTGCCATTTTTATTATCATTTTGCCTATATAGTATACAAAAGTGAATGACAGGCAGTAAGTGAACTAATGCTGGTAGGTGAAACAGTATCATTACAGACTTAATCCATACAGTATTCTTAAAAAAGGAGTAACACAATTTCACAGTTTATCAGCAGAAGCTGCAATGATTAGGGACTGTCAGGAATCAGGTATCAGATTAGTTTGTTAAAATGACATTATGTTGCAAACACTTTACTGTGTACAATAATATGAATTCTTATTTTCAAAGCTGTTGCACCACCTTTCTGTAACAGGAGAACCCTCTGGTTTACGCGAGATGATGTAGCGACAGCTCAGACCTGCATCTTTCACCATCTGATCTCCCAGGAACTCTGCCAGCCTCTTGGCTGTGCTGATGGACGTGGATTTCAGCTCTCCGTAGTCCTCAAGCTTCTTGGACATTGAACGATTCTCTGAAATCAGTTCGAACAGCTCCGCATCTGGCATGTTGGCAGCCTGAACAACAAGTGAAATTAATTTGCTTTTTGTGATAAAGATTCAAACTGGAATTGCAAAGGGTTTTTTCTTCCTGAAGAAATGTTGCCAAAGTGAGAGTACTGTAATAAACAACCTGAAACCCTGATATAACACAGACTTCTGTTTTCCAGTATCTCTTCCCAGAGATTTACCTTGCTATAAAGCACATCCAGCCAGTAGTCTGCCACTTTGGCCACAGATGCGTAGACTTCTTCCAAAGTGGTGCCTTTGAGGAAAGCTTCAAACACAGATGACTGAAAAATCTTAATGAGCTGGAGCTCTCCTCTTCTCTTCACCTCAAAACCTTTCAGCTCGGCCAGAGAGCCATCCTCATTAAACACAGCGTACCTAAAAAGAACAGAGATGTTAAACCCCTATTTTAACATCCTCCAACAAGAGCAAGTGGGCTATTTGATAAACTGCAGCTCAATTATCCAATAACAGGAAATAATTTAAAAAAAGAAAAAGAAGAAAAAGAAAAAGAATTAAGTACTGGCATACCTCTTCTTCAGCTTCTTGCCTTCCTCTTTTGAAGCAGGCAGGATCATTGCCAGGTACGGTCCATCCACTTCAAAGAAGATACTGTTCTCTGATCTGATGTTGTAAGTGAGAGATGTGGGGTCGACCAGCTCATGGTATTGGTCATTGGTGAATCCCTCCTTCACCATGATGTTCAGCATGGCCCCTGGGTAGGAGATGGTCACTTTGGACTTCTTCTCATTACTCGTCTTTACCACAAAGTTCTCAGGGAAGGTGTTGGGTAGGACACACCAGATACCATCAGTGTCCAACTCAAGGGGCCGCCTATATCACAAAGAGGAAGCAGAATGTGAGACAAAAATGGAGACTTATTGCATTAAAAAAAAGAAAAGAAAAGAAAAGATGAACTTCCACACATGGAAATTCAACTTTATATATTTTATAAATCAAGCTTAAGATGTGACATTTTGATTCAAGCTAACATGTTTGGAAAAATCTGCAGATGAAACAGTCAGAAATGAAACTGTAGATCTCAGCTGCACTTTGCACTGACCAAGAAAAGACTTTTTGTGATCTGGTGTCAAATTATCTGTATGACTCTCACCCTATTTGTTCGATGAGCTCTCTGGCCTGAGTGATAATGTTGGCTCCAGTGTAGCACACGATACCAGCCATCTCCATGGAGTACCAGCGGGCCCTGATGGAAACACAAAGACAGCATGTACAACATCAGCATAGCAGCATCGACTGACTTCACAGTAGGAAAAAGCTAAAGAGGTCAGATAACAGGACAAGGGGATAATTGATGATTGTATAATGAAAACTCCTACCCTTTCCTCATGACGTAGCCATAGAAAGAGTTAAGAATACACTTGTGAGCCAGCTGAAGAGACTCGTAGAGAATCTCCATGTTTTTGCAGCGCTTCACCTCAGCAGCATCTCCGTTGTCCTGAGCAGATGACAGTTTCTTCTTCCACACCTTCAACAAAAGCAGCAAAAAAAAAAAGAACTACTTTAGCAGAAAATGACCCTGATGAACAGCTGAAATCCAACGCAATACATAAATAACAGCAGTGAACACCTAAGGGGAAAAACATAATTTTTCTTAAGATTACTTGAACATACTTTATGAAGTCCTTTGAATTCGTAACGCCGATCTCTGAAAGCTCTGACTGTGTCGACATAGAAGGAGTTTTCTCTCTGGCAGATGGTGGTAACTCGCTCCTCCAGCTTAGTGACGTGCGTCTTCTTATAGGCCTTCTTACAGTAGTCTGCAACAATATAAAGCCATGTTCAACCACGCTTTGAAAGGCAGTAATTTAGACTGATTGTTACCAAAATCTGCTACAAAATATAAAGATGTGACAGTACCTGCCAGACGTTTCTTCTCGTGTTTGGCCTGGTCCTCCCTGCTGAGAGTGTGGAAAGCCCGAGGGGGACCATTGGGGAAAAATGGTGGAAACTTCTCAGACTCAAGTTGCTGCTGGATGCGGTGGAACTCACTGCGACTTGCAGGCACTGCAGACAGACAGATTCTTTAAAAATCAAAGTGAATTTGACCTGTTTGATTTTCAAGTGGTCTCAATTATAGAGCACTGCCTTACTGATTTCTCCTCTCCATTGCCAGGCCATCCTCCTCTGACAGCCGGCACCAGGTTTGTTAAAGTCGCAGGCAGCACATGTGGCTTCATCAACCATGGCTGATGGCTAAAAAAGATGAAGACAAGGTCAGGCATCTTCACTGAATATGCTTTTTCACTTTAGCATAATCTTTTTCACTTCTGATTTTAAAATTCTACCTGCAGGCGGTTGGTCAAAATGATATTTGGGTACATTGCGCCAACATCCAGATGGTAGATGAGGGGGCATTCAATCCTGTTTGGAACTTCCTTTAAGGAAGTCAGCTTCGTTTTGATTTCATCACACACCTAACACAATACCAGAGTTATTCCATGTCATAAAGATGACATTGCTGTTATAAGTCAAAAAGGCAACACGTCAAATAAAAATCCCAACACACCTCATTAAAATTAGTAACTTGCTCCAGAGGGATTTTCTCCTCTTCCTCAATAGCATGACGCATTGTTCTCTCAACTCTTTGCAGGAGGAAGTCAAAAGCAGCTGGGTTCTGTAAAAACATTGCACCAAATGGTAACTTTTAAAGCACTCAAACATGGAGATAACACATTAAGGATGGCAGCTTGACTACCATTCTAAAACGACAGGGGATGTCACTACGAAACACTCCGGACTCCAGCGCCTCCACATGTCCGCCCACATACGTCTCAGAGTCCAAGACATGGCCGTTATCTGTCAGTTTGTTGAAGACCTGCTCCTGCTTGTTGGGGAACACAATGTTGGCATGGAAGGCCTGCACCATAAGCAAGGCTTCGCATAGAGTTCCTGAACCTTTGCGCAGCACCTGTTAACAGTTGGACAACACAAGAAAATAATAAATCATTAAAATGCATGTGTTTTCTGAATTCAAGTCTTCTTTTATCATGTACAACTGATGCAAACCTCGTCAGGCTCCATGGGGATGATGGTGCACAGTGCAAAGATGAATGGGTGAACATATTTCATGTAGAGGTAATATGTGGCCACAGCATCTGACACAGAGTAGGTTGCTAACGTCTGATAGAGAGAAAGAAAAAATATAGTCATAAATAAAAAAAAAGATGTGCATGATTAAATGGGTTGAATTCTTAAGTTTTCCCAGCTGTAAAACCTGAATCCCATTTCTATACCTGTGGCTCCTCAGTTGCCATGCGGCACATCTCCTCTGGGTCCAACTCCACTGGGTCGTAGCCCAGTTTAGCCTTTGCTGCTGCCTTCAGATTGTGACTTCCAACTGGCAAGTAGCTGTCTCTCTTTACCCACCTGACACACAAGGGACGCAGGTTGGAGGGATGAAAATAATTATGAATACAACTAAAAATAAATCTGTATCTCAAAGTGTGTATTTATATATGGTACAGTAACATTACTTCAAGAGTGTCAGAAAAATTCAGACCTTAAGCAGTCCATGTGGATGGCTTGACTGGACTTATACTCCCCCTGGCTGTCCTTCTGGAAACCGATCTCCTTGTGCATGCTCAGTCCATGGAGGGTAGCCCGAGTCTCAACGAAAGGCCTGGAGACAATCAAAACATAACAAAACCCGATGACTTCGCAGTTTGACTTTTTATCTTTGTACTATTTTCAGTTAAATCTAGTGCTAAATGATTAATCATTACATTATGTTTTCATTTACATGCATCAAAACTTAGCTGAAAATAACTACTCACCAATCAAAGAAGTCTCCATTGTAGGTTACAAATATGTTTGGTTTGGTTTCTTGAACATGATCAAACCACCTCTGAATGAGGGCAGCCTGCAGTCAAAGTCATGTAATAACAGGTCATTACACGAACAGAACCATACAGCAATGCTGAACCAAAAATAAAGTCTTATAGTTGTGTAATTTAATTGAAGCATATCTACTGTAGTGGAACTACAAACCTCATCATCCTCATTAAAAACAGTGAAAGGCCCTTCATATTCAGGTTTAGGAGTAAACTCAAAATCTTCAATGTTCTCAGAGACAATCTCTCTGTTTGTAATTAGGAACCCCTGTAAAAAGTAAATAAGAGTTAGTAAATCCGACCCAAACAACATGAACAGAAAAAAACTTGCAGAAATAACCCACCTGTCCATCGATCATGTAGGAGATCATCATAATCTGATCCATCTCTGCGTCTGGGAATTTCAGTGGAAGTTTGGTGGTCTCGATATCAAAAGCCAAAACAACCGGGTCCTAAAGAAATAAATGAGCAGAAACAGTTAATTAAAGAAAAGCTCTGTGATAATGTCATCTCTCTGTATAGTTCTAAATGAATTACAGATTTTTATATAACAACATAAATAAAAAAATATTCCTACCGGTCGCTCCACAAGGTCGTCTCTACGTACAATCTCTGGTGGATAAGCACTGCCTCTGTATCGGATGTTGTACCAATGAGCCTGAGCAATGCAAAGATAGAACAGATCAGCAAGCATAAGGGTCCAAAGAAAATCTCTAAAACACAAGCAGGACTGAAAACTGTTCTTACCACGTGGATCTTGAGGTCAATGGACACTCGTACATGGTAAGGCACATCATACTCTCTCATGTCCACTATGTTGTCCAACTGATCTGCAATACTCTTCAACATCCCATCTTCATCTGCTGAGTTCACACTGCCTCCTGCTAAGGCACTGAAAACCATCAACAATGATCAGACATCAGGAGAAAAGTGGAGATGCCAGCGTGAACCTCTTAAGTACATGAAGAGATTTACAGTGATGTTACCTTGACAACATTGAGGTGTAGGCATCATTGGACTGCTCCCTCTCTCTGTTCTTGCGTACAGCCGGAGTAATCTCACGCCTGACTTTGGTAAGGTCATCCACAGTGTTAAATGACAGCTTGATGTAGCTTCTCTTCAGGCCAACTAGGTGGTTCGGCTGGGAAGAGCACGCTGTTGTTTTCAAATCTCACTATTTTTGTTTTACAAATCAATAATAAATCATTTGAGTGCTATAAAAAGAACACTAAAGGTAACACTCTCACCAGGTCCAGGTCCTCTTTTGGGAGAATTTCAAGCTTTGCAACCTTTCCTTGGAACTTTTTAGACAGGTATGAGATGACTTCTCTATCACAGTTCTGGAAGTAGTATAGTTTTTAAGGTATTTTAAAACACGATTACATGACAAAATGCAGGCAAAACAGAGACTATGATCATGACTAACCTTTTTAGTAGCAATGTAAAAGTAAGGCTTGAAGGGAAGAGCCACCTAAAGACAATAAATATCAGGAAAAATATGTAAGTACAGTGTGAATGCCAAAGTGTGTAAGAGGCTGTCTCTAACCACTGGGCTTCTTCACGTATACAAACCTTGAACCTGCTTCCGTCCTCCTGGATGAAATAATAGTCCACAGCACTGATCATTCTCTTGTCTTCATCCAGGATCTCTGCCTACAAAAACAGAGTAGTAAACCGCTTTTTAGTGGTGGTAAAAACTCAACTCAATCGATAACACTCTGCGTGGACTTACAGGGTGCATATTGATCAGCCATCCCGTTTTCTCCCCCGGCTCCTTCATCCTGTCAAAGCCGAAGCGGGCGTCTATCTCGTCGGTGAACTGGCTGCGCTCGAGCCGCTTGAGAGCCGACATCGAGGAGCCATCATCCCTGGTTAAATCATGGAGCTACATTAAGCTCTTAATTTTTCTTTTTCAACTACTAACCTTCATCGCATCCACCAGGATAATTAATCTGCCAAGAGCCAATGCAAGGGAACTTACTGGTTTTCCTGGTCTCCACTTTGTCCTCGGTCCGTCCTGTACCGTCCACTGTTTTGCAAAACCATCTTCTACTGCGGTGTTCCCGGCTGCAGTGGAGTGAAATTAATTTAACAGCCACTCAGCTTTTATAAACAAAGGCGTAAAGCCGCATTTGTAAAGATGTTACTGTTGTTTGGAAGGCTTATCTTGTGCTTTCAGTCAATGACGCTGACACGATTTGTGTTTTTCTTGTTTTGGCGCGTTTCTGCAGTTGCCGCGAGAGCAAAGATGAGAGAAGGGAGAACAAAGATAATTTATTAAAATAATGAATAACTCCGCACCGCTTCACGTTTATATAATATTGGAGTCTTCCCCACAGACGCTTGAAAATTAATACAGGCAATTTAAACGAGGAAGCCATTTCTACCACGATAACAGTGTAAAAATGTAGTGTGCCACATGAAAGTAAGAAAAAACTGTTTTGAAAAGAAGTTTGAAAAGAAATAGAGAACGTTCACATCCTGAGATGTATTTGGGCAAGAAGCTGGGCTGGTTGTGTGGATATTTTCTTTTTATGAAAGACTTTATCAAACCTAAACTATACACAAGTAAACCGCTAATATATAATTGGTGGTATATTAACGTGTCTGAAACATGGTCATGAATTCATTATGATTGCCAAAATATTTTGAGTGTGAAACATTTTATTAAGCAACGATCTTTGGTAATATCTTCTTCCTGGGAGGAGCTTGAGATCTTCCTTCCTCCTATGGGTATGTTTACTATGTTAGCCAGGAGAAGGAGGTGTTGGACGGCGGTGAGAGGATGACAGAAACTGGACTAGTGGTGGTAGG
>JBBBVU010000012.1:15746497-15758237 GCA_037177055.1 Atherinosoma microstoma | reverse complement strand
GTTTTTTTTTTAACTGTAACATGTACAAATCATCATAAAAAGGGAAATCATTTAGCAACCATTTAGATATATTTAAAGTGCTCACGGTGTACTCGAGCAATATATCTGTTTGTCAGATACTTTTCATAAATTCAGCCACTTGACTTTTTTAGTAAAACGTTTTCTACTAAGCTCTTTCTAAAAGTTATCTCTCGTTTAAACATACTGTTTCACCAGGAACACAAATCAGATTATTTTGGCTGCAGAAAGAGAACTATTTGGTCCGAGCTGTAATGTTTATACTTGTAGAGCAGCCAGCCAGCGATCTGTCTCAGAGGATCTGAAGATATTTCGCTGCACATGTGGGAGGGGGGAAGGGAGGAGGCAGGCACCCAAAAAGGAAGCACTATGTACAGATCTCTTTTGTTATGGTTTCAGATTTTTCTTTTAAAGCGTTTTCTGCTACTATCGAGCATAACACAGCGAAACTGGATGTAAAATGGAAGGGAAAAACTTATTCCCATATCTTCAAAGGTAAGTCCTGGAAAGAGGTTTGACGTCGCTTTCTGTACTTTGACACTTTGATAGCGGCAGTGTTTGGTATGTGGACAATTGGCTTCAGGTTATAGCGACAGAAATAGAGGAAAATGACACCGATACTTAGCGCCAAGCTCTTACCAAATGCTGTGGCAGCTTCTGTAGACATGTTTGTGAGTAGGAAGTATTGCTCGTGTGGCCTCGCTGTTTACTGTACGGCTCATCTCAGCTTTGGGTTCAGGAAATTGAAAAGAAGAAAGGAAAAAAAAAACCCAACAGTTTGTAACTTTTTGAGCAAGACTGCGTAAAAACGGGCCGGAGTAACTTTGAGGCGTGGCATGCTATAGCTCAAGTGTTTTTTTTCTTGAAATCCCTAAACCGTGACTACGATTAGATTGACCAATAAAGATTGTGCCTTTTAAAAAAAAAAGAAAAAAAAAAAAGAACTCTGTCTGGTCGTCCTGGAAAAACATCAGACGTTTACCTCGGTCAGACTGAGGGTGACGCAAGGCCAGAAAAAATTGTTCAGACCCGAGTTCAATAGCAGGTTGTATATCCTCAGTGAACTGTACTGTACAGTACAAGAGTTAAAGTTCACTTCAGCCCAGACTGAACTTCAGTTTTAAGGTAGAGCCCACTGATGCAGGTGCTTTTCTTTCCTAATATGGGACAGACTTTACATGATAGGGAACCGGTGCAAATGCAACAAGAAGACGACCCAGGAGCCAGCAGATGACAGTGGTATTTGTTTATAAAATGTTTTTGCAGTCCTCTATCTGTCTGTTGCTAAACATGGAAGAAATACTTTGCCTGTTTTGGTTTAGTCTGCAATGGCAAAATATCCTTGTCAACAAAGTTAATTTTCAAGCATTTCACTGTAAAGGTTACAAGAATCAGCAGAGAAACTAAAACTTATTTAGATGATTTACAGTTTTGTATCTTGCCAATTGTTTTCTTTGTGCGTGTGTGTGTGTGCGTGTGTGTGTGTGTTAAATGATTTATGTCTCATTCTCTGCTCATGCAGCCAGATTGATGACAGACTTATTGATTGCACCAAAGTTTATTGATTTGATTTATAACTTCGTACAGAAAAAGCTAAATCCTTTCATAACATATAGTTTATGTTATCTAAACTAAAATTGTTTTTATGCTTTTCAGACTTAAAGATTGTTTTCTTGTTCCGTACTCCCACACAGGTGAGATTGATGAACAGTTTAAGAAGAGATTGAATCAGTAATCCTCAGATTTTTATAGTAAAATAGCACAGATAATTGAACATTCATGTTATTCTTGTCAAAACTTATATTAATGTACCAGCTACATATGGTCACTCTACTTTAACAGCGAGAAATAAACTGGAATAAAGGTACAGTCTGCATAAATGTGTCACACTGTTGGCACATATACCTTTTTTTTGGCCCCATGACTGTGAATCTGATAAATCTGATTAATAAGAAACACCAGGTGTGATAGCATTGGCCTAGTTTCTCCTGCCAATCGTCCGTTGAGATTATACAGTAAAGGCCTGTATGCAAGCGTATTTGGAGATAAGGTCGGCAATTAAGAGGTTGCCCCATGGTCTGTCTCTGCCTGTTCTGGAGGGAAGCTGAACTTTGACTTGGGTTTTTGATTTTCAGTGCTGTAATTCACTTGTTGCTGTCATGAGGTCTGTTAAACAAGCTCTGATTGATACTGTTATGTTACTTTTCCTCCTATATGATCTGATTCTGTTAAACCAGCTTTGGTCTGGCATTATGGACCATCATCTGGATAATTTTGTAGTTGTTGAATCTGCTCTACAGACCAGAGAACATGCAGGTGATTTTGTGTTGCTCCGTTGTTGGGTAGATGGTTAACCATGAGCTTTCCTCTCTAGGCCTAGCATGTCTGGTCCTCACTTAGTGAAAAAAGGACGTGAACACAGAAAGATGGATCTACAGAGGGACTTCACTGTGGCCTCTCCCGCTGAGTTTGTCACACGATTTGGTGGCAACCGTGTCATAGAAAAAGTAAGAATGATCGTCCCTTTGCTTTTGAAATATGTATGTAATGATTCAGCAGCAGCTTCCAAATTTTGTCTTTTTATTTTCTGTTCCAGGTGCTGATAGCTAATAATGGCATTGCTGCAGTCAAGTGTATGCGTTCTATTCGTCGCTGGTCCTATGAAATGTTCCGCAATGAGAGGACCATCCGCTTTGTGGTCATGGTGACCCCTGAAGACTTGAAAGCTAATGCAGGTGATTGTGAGCTTGATCAGCTTTATTTTTTTTATTATACAGTAGTCATTGTCAAGAACCTGCTGTAAGTAGGTTAAATTGAGATGAAAAACACTGGAGACGGTGAGTTTGTGATATGCATTACTTTTTACCTTCTCCAGAATACATTAAAATGGCTGACCATTATGTGCCTGTGCCTGGTGGCACCAACAATAACAACTATGCCAACGTAGAGCTGATTGTAGACATTGCAAAAAGAATCCCAGTGCAGGTATGTTTCACAGCTTATTTTTCCACCTTGTCTTTGGCTAGTAGGTAAAACTTTTCATCCCCCCCTCATTCATAAACAATATTCCCAAAGATCATAAATAACTGCATGGTTGTTACTCTGTACAGGCTGTGTGGGCTGGTTGGGGCCATGCATCTGAAAATCCCAAATTGCCTGAACTCTTGAACAAAGCAGGGATATCATTCTTGGGTAAAAAAAAACTAACAAACAAACAAAAAAACAAACAGCATTTTGCATTATGTTCTTTTGGTCCATCATATCTCATTATCAGGTAACAACTGTTTTCTCTCCCAGGACCATCCAGTAAAGCCATGTGGGCTTTAGGAGATAAGGTTGCTTCTTCCATTGTGGCCCAGAGTGCTGACATTCCCACACTACCATGGACTGGATCAGGTAGTTCATTACCTACCCACGCAGCCACACAACATTGTGCTGTTGACACGGGGACACACAGACACACATGAGTATGTTTTTATGCGACATGTCATTATGCTCCAGGTCTGAAAGTGGAGTGGGCTGAAGAGGACGAAAGACAGGCCGGCGTAATCAGCGTTCCTCTAGAGGTCTACAAGAAGGGCTGTGTCCATGATGTCGAGGATGGTCTAGCAGTAAGCATTTTATGCAAGTCTTAATATTAACTTCTACACATTTGCTTCTTTGTTGCTCACAACTGTTCTTATCAGTCAAGTATCTTTTGTTAAATGTTACATGTTTTGTTTCTTTTCAGGGAGCCGAAACAATTGGTTATCCAATTGTTATCAAGGCCTCTGAGGGTGGAGGTGGAAAGGGGATTCGAAAGGTTGAAAATCCAGATGATTTTCCAAGTTTCTTCAGACAGGTCTGTGTTACATTTAATAAACTAGTTCCTGATCTCTGCTGTAATTAAGTCCACGTTTTCGACACTGTGATGCAATTCTTAATGTATCCTGAGTTCAGGTTCAGACAGAGGTACCCGGATCACCCATCTTCATCATGCAGCTGGCTCAGCATGCGAGGCACCTTGAGGTCCAGATACTGGCTGATGAGTATGGTAATGCTATCTCTCTGTTTGGACGAGACTGCTCCATCCAGAGAAGGCACCAAAAGATCATAGAAGAGGCTCCTGCCACCATAGCTGCTCCCTCAACACTAGAGCAAATGGAGGAGGTCAGTTTGCTTCATAGTGTGTTTTTATTTCATATATTCTAACTTTTGCTCTGATTGAGACCAATTTTGTCACATCTTTCTCTTCGACCTAGTATGCTGTGCGAATGGCCAAGATGGTCGGCTATGTGAGTGCAGGTACTGTGGAGTATCTCTACTCTGAAGATGGGAGCTTCCACTTCCTGGAGCTGAATCCTCGCTTGCAGGTGGAACATCCATGTACAGAGATGATTGGAGATGTAAACCTACCAGCTGCCCAACTTCAGGTCAGTCCCTGAAGTCTGAGGTAAAATTGTAAGACAGGAGCATAGTCAGTGAGGCTGAAAGTTTAACTCAATGTTTCATGTCATAGATTGCAATGGGCATCCCCCTTCATCGAATTAAAGATATACGGTTACTTTATGGAGAAAGTCCATGGGTTGACACCTTCATCAATTTTGAGTCTCCAGACTGCATTCCAAGTCCAAGAGGGCATGTCATAGCTGTTCGGATCACCAGTGAGAACCCAGATGAGGTCGAGAGTTCTTTAATCAACACTAAAAAACACAACTTTCTGTGTCGTACTATGAATTCACCACTGATCTGTCATCCCTGCGCTCACTCACAGGGGTTCAAGCCCAGTTCTGGCACCGTGCAGGAGCTGAACTTCCGCAGCAGTAAAAACGTCTGGGGTTATTTCAGTGTGGGGGCAACTGGTGGTCTTCATGAATTTGCAGATTCCCAATTTGGACACTGTTTCTCTTGGGGAGAGAACCGAGAAGAGGCCATCTCGTAAGTCTCTTTTCCTTTTTTATTTATTTTTTTGATGATGTCATGATACTTAATCTTTAGTAATTAAAGCGTTCTGGTATCTTCTTATCTGTGAGGCAACAGCCAACAATGCCATATTTGTCGTAATGTTGTAACTGCCCATGGTGTAATAAAACAAAGTGGACGATGCAAAGTCCTGCCAATTGTATAAAGAAGTCTTAGAGCAGTGGTGGGGAACCTTTGCCCTCATCGTGCAAGTTTTCCTTGCATCCCTGCTCAAACACACCTCGTTTATATTAATGAGCCACTGTGATAGGCTGTTGGATCCATTTGATTTGAATCAGGTGTGTTGGAGTAGGGATGCACGGAAAACTTGCAGGAATGCGTCCTTCAAGGACCATGGTTCCCCACCCCTGTCTTAGAGGATGAGAATGCAACATTGTTTTTGCAATTAATGCAATAATGAAGAATGTCCAAGAAATCTATACAAGGTTAACCTTTAACTAAATATAATCCATCCATAGCAGGGCACTTGTTTATCAGGTGTCATATCTGATGTGTTCTTCAGGAACATGGTGGTGGCTATGAAGGAGCTGTCCATTAGAGGTGATTTCAGGACAACGGTTGAATACCTCATTAAATTACTAGAGACCGAAAGCTTCAGAAACAATGACACTGACACCGGCTGGTTGGACCATCTCATTGCAGAGAAAGTGCAGGTCGGAGAACGAAGGCCATACGCTATAACTCGTTCCTTGGCAAAGTTCTTCGTGGCTGAATGTGTGTGTAGTTTCTAAGGTACATGTTCCTTCTGCAGGCAGAGAGACCAGATACCATGTTGGGTATTGTCTGTGGGGCTTTGCATGTCGCTGATGCCAGCTTCAGAAAGAGCATGTCGGACTACCTGCATTCACTGGAGAGGCCAGTAGACACACAACCCTTTATAATGTCTTGCTGTATTTCTCACTGTGTTCATGCTATTGACTTCTAAAAACATTGTCTGCTACTCCTGTAGAGGCCAGGTTCTGCCTGCAGCTAGTCTGTTCAACTCTGTCAATGTGGACCTGATATACGAAGGAGTCAAATTCTGTCTGAAGGTATTTGCTTTGTTCCATTCCTGCTCATTGTTCCCTTTCACCTCTTATCCTTTTTTAACAAATGAATTACCAATAATGCTACCTGCAGGTGGCTCGTCAGTCTCCAACAACGTATGTCATCATAATGAATGGCTCCCACATTGAAATAGACGTTCACAGGCTGAGTGACGGTGGCCTCCTGCTGTGCTACGATGGCAGCAGCCACACCACCTACATGAAGGAGGAGATAGACAGGCAAGGCTGTAACTGTGCAGACTCTAAACTTGTCAGCATGTCTGTATGATTCTTAGGTTTTCTGACCATTGTTTGTATTATTTCAACCTTGTAGATACCGCATTACTGTTGGGAACAAGACCTGTGTGTTTGAGAAGGAGAAGGATCCCACGATGCTAAGGTCGCCCTCTGCTGGTAAACTGCTGCAGTACGTGGTTGAGGACGGCGGCCACATTTCTGCAGGAGAGACTTATGCAGAGATTGAGGTGACTTTTAGAGAGCTTGGAAAAAAGAATAATGGCTGTGATTTTCTTAAGTTAATGGTGTTTGCTGGTATTTTCTTGTAATATTATTCTGCCGTGGACTCAGGTGATGAAGATGGTGATGACTCTGACTGTGCAGCAGTCTGGTTGTTTACACTTTGTGAAAAGGCCGGGGGCTGTTCTACAGCTTGGCTGTGTTGTAGCTCACATGGCCTTGGATGACCCCAGCAGCATACATAGGGTAGGTTACTTGAACAGTGCATAAACTGAGCTTTTCATTATCCAATTTCTAACAATACTTTGATGCTCACATCTTTGCCAATGATGGTCACATGAGGCAACTTTAGCCTGTATTAGCCTTTCTAATTTTGCCTTCTTTTATAGGTGGAGCTCAACACAGCCATGCTTCCACCCCAGCAACCACTGCCCATGGTTGGGGAAAAACTTCATCAAGTGTTCCACAGCGTGCTTGAAAATCTTGTCAAAGTGATGGATGGGTACTGCCTTGAAGAACCTTACTTTAGCTCTAAGGTACATGTAAGCCTCTACCACTGCAGAATTCCAAATAACGAAACCTCATGAAGTTTCATTGATTATCTTAGCATATTTGGGTTTGCTTGTCCTTTTCTGCAGCTAAAAGAATGGGTGGCTAACCTGATGAAAACTCTAAGGGACCCCTCACTGCCGCTGCTGGAACTCCAGGAGATCATGACCAGCGTGGCAGGTCGCATTCCTCCTAGCGTTGAGAAAGATATCCGTAAAGTTATGGCTCAGTACGCCAGCAACATAACATCTGTCCTCTGCCAGTTCCCCAGTCAAAGGGTAACAGCTGTGCAACCACAGTGTGCTGTTTGATGTGTCTTTGTTACAGAGCAGGTTCTTTATTACCACACACTTGTTAGTTCATCATCATTATTTCTTTCTATTTAACTTCAGATTGCAAACATTTTAGACAGCCATGCAGCAACGTTGCAGAGGAAGGCTGACCGGGAGGTTTTCTTCATGAACACTCAGAGTATCGTGCAGTTGGTGCAAAGGTAAATACTTGACTGTCTGCACATATGTTGTGTAAATATTTTGATTGGCCTAAATGTTTTGGCTAATTGGTGTCACCCTGACATGAATTACAAAGAAGAAACAGATTTTAAAGGAACACAGTGCAACAAATTAAACAGGAGTCTGTTCATTGCAGAGATATGGCCTTCTTTTCTACAGAGGGTGTGTAAACTGCAGCCAATGACAGTGCATGGCTCTGAGGGTTTGAGTCAAAAGTAATGATTACTTTAAATTACTGTTAAACACACACACACCTACACGTTTCCTTGGCAGAAACTTTCACATAAAAACCATCTCTCAGGCAGCTTCCCACACAGTCGTGTGGAGGTGCAGATTTGTTTTGTAGAATGCAGCTGTGAAACATTTGATTATTTTATATTTCCATCTGATGACATTGGCCATCACACCAAGGGGCCATGTCATGAGATAATAGCAGATGGACTGCACTGGCAAAATAAAGAAAAAAGATTGACAAACAAAAACAAAATAATAATGTGTGCTATTTGTCAAATTGTACAATTCAAGCATCCCTGACACATGTACGTCATAATAGTATTTATCTGTTCACCCATTTGACTTTTTTTTTTTTTTTTTAGATACCGCAGTGGAATTCGTGGTTACATGAAATCTGTGGTTCTCGATCTTCTGAAACGCTACCTGCAGGTAGAGGTGCAGTTTCAGCAAGGTAACATAAACACTTTCCAGCTTCCTTAATTATGACAGTTTCTGCACAGTAACTGGAATTAAGCTCCAGCTGAGATGATCTGCTTTTACCCAACAGCTCACTATGATAAGTGCGTAATCAACCTGAGAGAGCAGCATAAACCTGACATGAGTCCTGTGCTTGACTACATCTTCTCTCACGCTCAAGTGCCTAAGAAGAACATCCTGGTCACAATGCTCATTGTAAGGCTACCATCAGCCTCCACAAACACTAATCCTTCTTCCTACATATGATCTTTGTGATAAACCCACTGACACAGTGTGTGTGTGGTTTTGTGTAGGACCAGCTTTGTGGACGTGATCCCACCCTTGCAGATGAGCTCATGGTCATTTTGAATGAACTCACACAGCTGAGTAAAATGGAAAACTCAAAGGTGGCCTTGAGAGCCAGACAGGTAAAAGCTGCCTGTATTTCAGTTAGAGATGTACTGTCAAGTAGTTTACACATTATTTTGTTGGTGGATTGATGTAATGTTTTGTAATTGTTTCATAGGTTTTGATTGCTTCACATCTACCGTCATATGAACTGAGACACAACCAGGTGGAGTCCATCTTCCTGTCAGCCATTGACATGTATGGCCACCAGTTCTGCCCAGAAAACTTGAAGGTTAGCTTCGTGTGAAAAAACTTAATTCCGTGTTTTCTGCTGCTGAAATGTAAAATGAATAATATACATTTTATTTGCCACAGAAACTAATTCTCTCTGAAACCTCGATTTTTGATGTTTTGCCAAACTTCTTCTATCACTCCAATCAAGTTGTCTGCATGGCTGCATTGGAGGTATGTTTAGTGGAGTCCAACTTAGGGTTTATTATGTCTTTATTTTTTTTTTATTCCCTAACTGCTAGTAATTTGTGTCTTGACTTCCAGGTGTATGTCCGCAGAGCTTACATTGCATATGAGCTGAACAGCATTCAGCATCACCAGCTGCTGGATGGAACCTGCGCAGTAGATTTCCAGTTCATGTTGCCATCATCTCATCCAAACAGGTACTGAACCATGATTCTTGAATTATGATCAAGACTGTGCTGCTTCCAGATTTGAACAGATTGAGAACCTGAGTATTTTATCAGAGGCTGTAACGTTGATGTTTGCTGAGACCTTTTTTTTGTGTTGATGGCAGAGAGGGCTTCCACTGATGAAGGGATTCATTAAACTAGATTTTCATTGTGAAAGGACTCACTTTGTAGCAGTTTTAAAAGAAATCCAGGCCTTACCAGTATCACGTAAGAGCCTCTTTGCCCTCCGTAGTCATTTTTATGACTCTGGCCTAACGGATCAATAAAGATAAATCTATAAATATTGAAGCTATACTCAATGGTACGGGTGGAGATAGCCTATAAACTGCTGCTATAACTGCTTATGGCTAACTTTGGATGCAGAGTGTTTTTCTCCCAACTTATTAATGTGAATGTGGACATGTTCTGATAAAGTGCTTGAATCTAATTATGCACAAGGGTAGCAGTACAGTTTGATCACCTACTGCTAATATTCATCTGTCAATCATCTTATTTCAGAGGGAGCAGCCCTACTCTGAGCAGGTAGAGTAAAGCTCCTCCCAAACAGCCAAACCACCTCATCGCCTGTATGTCTCGCAACCATGCATGCTGGATGCACCATGTTGCTTTTTCTTTCTATCCCTGTACATTTGCTTTAGGGCTGCTTTAACAAGTCCTTCCTTGTTCACTTTATAAGCTGAGCTTCTCCAGTTGTCCTATTGTTGCTTCTCTTTTTGTGTAAAGTATTCCTGAGCTTTTTGAGAGGCACATCTGTTTTTTTTCTGTTCATGTACCTTTCAAAAACATCAAGCCTGAGATTTCAGTGATTGCTACAGAATGGGACGCCTGTATTCTGCGGCATCAGATATTGATGCCTGATCTGTGAATCTTGATGATCTCATAACAAATCAACTCTGTATAACAGCTTTACATAATCCCTTTTAATTCAGTGTATGACTCTGTCAACCTTGACTTGGATTTGAGACTAGCTCAGGTCATAAATTTTGGACTTTAAAACCAGTGACCAATGATGACATTTAAATCTAAGATTTGACATTCTCCTACATCCAAACATAAAAATATGTTGCAAAAAAGTGTTGAGCTAATAATTAGGCAACTGATGCACTGATTCCACCTGGCAGCAGATAATCAGGCAGCACAAGGAGGACGGAGCTGATGGACTGGGCTTTGCACACCAGCTTGTTATCGCATTGAAGACATTAAAACGCACAAGTTAACAGGATAAAATTGTTTTTTATCTTCTATTGATTTAAGGCAAGACAGTAAAGGTAAAATGTATAAAACTTCTTATATGAAATATTAGAAAAACTGTTGTTGTCTTGAACATAGATCTGAATATTGTATAAGCCACAAATTCTTTTTACAGCTTGTACAACTTTTTTGGCTTGTTTTGGGGGGTAAAAAATGTTCTATATCTATTTTAACATTTTATGAATTCTATTTGAGGTGAATGATGTGAGGAACCCCCCCCAAAAAACAACAACAAAACAAACAAAAACAAAACAACAAATTGTTAAAACAGTATAAGGTTTTGGTGTACAGCCCTTAGAAAAGACTGTGTACCAGCTGTAAATTCAGCAATGCAACACGTGGAGATATTTAATTTGATATGCTCTGATTTACACAAACCAGTGTGTGCGCCTGCCATTACAGATGTAGTATCTAAACTAGAAAAATCGTATTAAGAATGACAGGAAGAATAGAGCACCGCTCAACTCGTCCTCGGATTGCATGAGTTTGTGGGTCATCATCACGATTAGAGCAGACTGGACAAATGGTTGTCAGTGTAAACTAACAAGTCAGTGTTTTTCATTTATCAAAGAAAATCTCCAAATTAATCTAAAAAGAAAAGAAAGCCTTTAGTGTCTCTAATCAAATGGCAGAATTTCTCATATGGATGTTGAAGCCCCGGACTTGACCTGGGACTTTGTCAAGACTGAAGACTTGCACAACAATGGCACCTCTGCTATCAACTATATGTGATCAGAAATGGTTGTGAAATTGGTCATAATTGCTTTTTGTTAAACATCTAAGAACATCAAAACTGCTTTAATTGTTTTCTCTTTACAAATCTTTGCACATTTAGTTTTTTAATGTGGTTGAATCACTTCCCCTCCATCAGATCATTAATTGATCCTGTGTCTTATTCAGGCTTCCTGTGCAAGTGAATGGATCGGGCCAGTCTAAGATGAGGCGCCAGAGCAGTGAGCTCTTCATGGATGGAGCCTTGTCTCCTCCCTGCCAGCGCATGGGAGCCATGGTGGCTTTCCAGTGTTTTAACGACTTCAGAAGGTCACTTTTGTCTTAATGATTTTTCCTTTCTCATTTGTTGGCATGGAGCATACACTGTATTTATTACTGTAATTCACTTCTCTTCTGCGTCCCTCACAAATCCCTCCATAAGCTTCAACTGGTCCAGAACTCAGCAGCCCGCATCATCACTGGAACCCCCTCC
>JBBBVU010000012.1:15723454-15746397 GCA_037177055.1 Atherinosoma microstoma | reverse complement strand
TACCTTTGTAAAGTGTCCTTGGGTGTTGAGAAAGGCGCTGTTAAATAAAATGTATTATTATTATTATTATTATTATTATTATTATTATTACTGTATGTAGGTCACAGTTAGAACAAGTCACCTAATGTTGCTGGGATTTCTTTCAGGGATTTTGATGAAGTTCTGTCAAGTTTTGCAGAGCCACTCTTGGAGAGGGCTTCGTTCTTGGAGTCTTGCTCAACTTTTTATGATGAGGAGAACATCAAGGTGAGGTTTTAACTGTTAATTGGAAAAAGATGATACTTTATCAGTGTATGCAGTCACAAATCTTTCTTCCATTTCCCTACAGAACACCAGGGAGAACCCAATCCACATAATTAATGTGTCTATAAAAACAGCAGACACAGAAGATGATGATGTTTTGGTCAAAGCCTTCACTGCCTTCGCTCAGTCAAAGGTCGGCTACCATTTCTAAGATGATATAATAAAATTATTGATTTTTTTTTTTTCAATATAGCAGTCTTCTTTTTTTTTCAGAAAGCAGTTCTCTTCGAGTATGGAATCAGGAGAATCACATTTTTGATTGCACAGAAGGTAAACTATTTTCATTAAACATGCAAAGGCCATTTGTGAAAGCACAAACACCTCTTATGGTACATTTACTGTGATAAAATTAAATGCCTAAGGGACTGAATCATTAATACTTAATTATTTATACATATATTTTGGTTGTTCCATTGTTTTTCATGATTTAGAATATTAGATTTTGAATCACTGTTTACATAAAATCGCATACAACCAGCTGGAGCACAAACTATATCATAGTCAGATATAATCTTTGCTAATACTTGAAGAGATACTTACAAAAAGAAAGAAATCCCCTGGCTGTCTGACTATTATCCTTTTCTTTTAAATCCAGAGAGAATTTCCAAAGTTCTTCACATTCAGAGCTCGCGATGGGGTAAGTTTTTTTCAACCTGAATGTGGTAAAAGGGCCAACATTTGACTCTAAATTGGCAATGACCTCCCCCAATTGCTGCCTCTCAGTTCCAGGAGGATCGTATCTACCGAAATCTGGAGCCAGCTCTTGCGTTTCAACTCGAGCTCAATCGAATGAGGAACTTTGACCTGACAGCTGTTCCCTGTGCCAACCACAAGATGCACCTCTACCTGGGAGCTGCTCGTGTCCAAGAGGGAGTTGAAGTCACTGACTACCGCTTTTTCATCCGAGCAATTATCCGCCACTCGGATCTTATTACAAAGGTGAGAGAAGGAAGTTAAACCCAAAGTTTGTTCATTTACATTAAAAGGCATAATTTGGATGTATGCTTATTTGTGACTTGATTGCGGGATGTTGAATAGTAGTGTTTTATTTGTTATTTCTATACGTAATCAGGAAGCTTCCTTTGAATACCTTCAAAATGAAGGAGAGCGCCTTCTGTTGGAGGCCATGGATGAATTGGAGGTGGCCTTCAGTAACACCAGCGTCCGCACAGACTGCAATCACATCTTCCTCAACTTTGTCCCCACTGTCATCATGGACCCCTCTAAAGTCAGTATCTTTCACTCTTTACCAATCATTCTTTACCATAGATTAATGATAACATAGAGTTGCACTGAACCCCATATTGCCTCCCGATGTGCCTATCAGGGGTATGAATGCATAATAAAAGCACTAAGTATGTATTAATATAAGTGCTGTTTGAATGGGTGAATGAACATGTAGTGTCAAAGCGCTTTGAGTGGTCATGTGACTAGAAAAGCGCTATACAGGTACAGTCCATTTACCATTTGCATATAAAAGTAATGGCTCTTGTAAAGTACTCATGTTTATAAGATGTGAGACCCACAAATGTTTAGCTACTGGTTGTGATTTTAGTAAATGTGCTCTAATTCTTTTTTATTCATGTGTTTATCTTTCACTTGCTGTGAATCTTGGGGTCAATCCTTGATCTTGGGGACATCAGATAGAGGAGTCTGTCCGCTCTATGGTGATGCGTTACGGCAGTCGTCTCTGGAAGCTGCGGGTCCTGCAGGCAGAGTTGAAGATCAACATTCGTCTGACACCAACTGGGAATGCCATTCCTATCCGCCTGTTTCTTACCAATGAATCTGGCTATTATTTGGATATCAGTCTGTATAAAGAAGTCACAGACCCAAGTTCAGGACAGGTGAGGATGATGAGCTGTGGGTTTTGTGAAAAGAACTATGAACTGAAAGATGTGTTAAATAGTCACAGATTGGTCTGTATGCCTCATGGTTGAGTAAATATTCAGTTCACCTCTTCATCTTTTCCTTTGTAGATCACCTTTTGGTCATATGGAGACAAGCAGGGTCCTTTGCATGGCATGCTGATCAACACTCCTTATGTGACCAAGGACCTGCTGCAAGCCAAACGCTTCCAGGCTCAAACTCTGGGCACTACATACGTGTATGACTTCCCTGAGATGTTCAGACAGGTACTGCTAACTCACTGAGCTACACCTATTTCTGTCTTTTTCATGCTCCAATGTTGTGTGACCTCATAGAAACTCCTTCTTTAGGCATTGTTTAAGCTGTGGGGTCTCGGAGACAAATGCCCAAAAGACGTGCTGATGTGCACCGAGCTTGTTCTGAATCCAGAGGGCCGCCTTGTGCAGATGAACCGCCTGCCTGGAGACAATGATGTAAGATGCTTTCAACAGTGTACTTTCTGTGACTTCTCAGTGCAGTGTTATGACACTAATGCCCACTGTCATCCTTTCTCACCAGGTGGGCATGGTAGCCTTCAGGATGAAGATGAAGACTCTAGAGTATCCAGAGGGCAGAGACATTATTGTCATCTGTAATGACATCACTCACATGATTGGCTCATTCGGTCCTCAGGAGGATGAGCTGTTCCTCAGGGCCTCTGAGTTGGCTCGGGCTGAGGGCATCCCTCGCATTTACATTGCAGCAAACAGCGGAGCTCGCATCGGGCTTGCCGAAGAACTCAAACACATGTTCCAAGTGGCCTGGATAGACCCCACTGATCCCTACAAGGTTACTGCTTAGACACGTTTTTCTTCATAATTTTGTTTTGTGAAAACAAAGTACAAAACACCTGAGTGTTTTATCTTTACAATGGGTTGCTTTTGTTTTTTTCTTGTAGGGATTCAAATATCTGTACCTGACGCCACAAGACTACACTCGTATTAGCTCCTCCAATTCTGTTCACTGTCACCATGTAGAGGAAGGGGGAGAATCCAGGTGCAACACATTTCCTATAACTTATTATAAAGCAGCAAAGTTAGCTTAACTCTACACAAAAAGATAATCTTGTACATCCGTGTATCAACCTGTAATGTTCCAGATATGTGATTTTTTTTATTTTTTTTTTTATCATCTGGTTTTTTATAAACTATCACTGCCAAGTTTTAACAACTGTGTTGTCAGAGTTATAAAACGAATGAATAATAAAATGGAACTGAAATTAATTTGAATTTATCCTTGTATATATGTCACTCTTCATTACAGATACATCATCACTGATATCATTGGGAACGATGATGGTATCGGTGTTGAGAACCTGCGAGGGTCAGGCACCATTGCAGGAGAATCTTCTCAGGCCTATGAGGAGATCATTACAATCAGTATGGTGAGAACGTGGATCGGACTCCTTGATGGAGAGAGCACGGCAAAGTCTGTCAGATTCTCACTCGAGCCACTTCATGTTCTTGCAGGTGACTTGTCGAGCTATTGGAATTGGAGCCTATCTTGTCCGTTTGGGACAACGTGTGATTCAGGTGGAGAACTCTCACATCATCCTGACTGGAGCAGGTGCTCTTAACAAGGTTTGTTTGTTTGTTTGGTCCATCTTAATTTCCACATGTCTAATTATTTGTGTTTTTCCTGGAGAGTGATAAATAAGCAAGATACACCAGGTCCACTCAGTCCTTCTTATCTGTGGTTTAATGCCAGATCGGCTTTTCAGTGATGTTTAAAGTAGTTTTCTGTGCTCATCATGGCCACTGTTTGTAGCCATGCAGTGGGCTGACCTTTAGCAGTTTAATGCAACTATCAAAGCAAACTAAAAGACAGAAAATAAATTAGTTGGTGTTTTCATTTTAGGTTTATATCATAGCTGCAAAAGAATTCCTCATCCATGGAATTTTAAGTCTGTGTTTCTGACCAGGTTCTGGGCAGAGAAGTCTACACCTCCAACAACCAGCTGGGAGGAGTCCAGATCATGCACAATAATGGAGTCACACACACCTCTGTACCCGACGACTTTGAGGGTGTCTTCACCATCCTGCAGTGGCTTTCGTACATGCCAAAGGTCCTACTGAATGCATGTTGTTTAAATCTAAATTGTCAGTGGCCATATCAGTCCTTCAGATCATGTACTAAAGCTCCTTTATGTCCCCACAGAACAAGCACTCTCCTGCACCTGTTATAACCACTACAGACCCAGTAGACAGAGAGATAGAATTTATTCCCACTAAAGCCCCATATGACCCTCGCTGGATGCTTGCTGGCAGGCCTCATCCCAGTGAGTTGCACAATCCAGTCTCTTAAACTACTTTATTTCTTTCATGAATCAAAGAATATAATTTTTCATGTTTATTGATAGTGGTGAGAGGGGCCTGGCAGAATGGATTCTTTGACCATGGCTCTTTCATGGAGATCATGGGGTCTTGGGCTCAGACTGTGGTTGTGGGAAGAGCAAGGTAGGTAAATTGGTAACAAAAAAAAAACCTCAAGTGTGCGTTAAATGCATGCAACCCTTTAAACACCAATTGATATCTAAAACTGTTAAACTGTTGCATGAATTCAGATTAGGAGGGATCCCCCTTGGTGTCATCGCTGTTGAAACACGCTCAGTGGAGGTCACAATCCCAGCAGATCCTGCAAACCTGGATTCAGAATCTAAAGTGAGTCGATGGACCTACATATTTTACAGATATGAGCTGCTGTTGTAATTAAAGAAGCCTCTATTCCTTGTTTTTGTGTGATCACTCCAGGTTCTGCAACAAGCCGGCCAGGTGTGGTTTCCAGATTCGGCTTTTAAAACAGCTCAGGCCATTTGTGACTTCAACCGTGAACATCTACCTCTCATGGTGTTTGCCAACTGGAGGGGCTTCTCTGGGGGCATGAAGGGTACTAAACTTTGCAAAGATGTTACATAACATGCAGTGCCGACTGAGTATTTGAACAATTACACATTTTGTTGTTGAGGCTGCATACTTCAGCACACAGAACAAACATGGTGGATTTAATATCAAAGTCCTGATTTTCAGTTTTAATTTTGAACAGGTCAGCATAGTTCTAAACATTTTTGTGCACTATATGTTTAAAGGTATTTATCATCCACGGACTTAAAGAACAAAGGAACGTTTGAAGTCAAACAAAAAATACCATATTCATAATCACCAGAGGTTTTTTTTTTATGTATCTCTGAAATTGCTCTTCCTGGCTGTCACTGGAGCTACCTTTAGCTCTTGTTTATTATTTACTAGTTTAGTTCAGTCTTCAACAAATAGAATGAGGCTCTCTTGATTTCAAACAGAGTAATTGACTCAAAATTATTCCAGATCCTTATCCTGCAAAATTCTTTGGTTGGTTTTGCTGAAGTTGGTAACAATAAAAATGTGTAACTGTGCAAATATTTATTGCCTGGATTCTACAAGTATATTTTGTAATTAAAGAATAACTTCTTTTTTTTTCTCATATCAGATATGTATGACCAGGTACTGAAGTTTGGGGCCTACATTGTAGATGCCCTACATGGTTTCCACCAGCCAGTGTTAGTTTACATCCCCCCACAGGCTGAGCTGAGAGGGGGGTCCTGGGTAGTGATTGATCCCACCATCAACCCACTGTGTATGGAGCTGTATGCTGACAGGGAAAGCAGGTACTTGAAGCTGTTGTCTCCCAGTTTGTAAATAGTGCCTCCAACCCAATCAAAAGATATATATGTTTATAAATGCATCATTTGTGTCTCCTTCTATGCTTTTTCTGTTTAGAGGTGGTGTGCTGGAGGCCGAGGGCACAGTGGAGATCAAATTCAGGAGGAAAGACCTGATGAAGACCATGAGAAGACTAGATTCAGTCTATGCTGGTCTGGTTGAGCAGCTTGGTAATCCCTCTATTGGTCTCCAATTTCAAAGCTTTGTCTAATTCACTTGCTCAGATCTTCATAACTGGAAACTCTTTTGTTTTCATCAGCTTCCCCAGAGTTGTCTGACAAACAGAGTAAAGAGCTGGAGGCAAAGCTCAAGGAGAGGGAGGAATTCCTGCTACCCATCTACCACCAGGTGGCAGTGCAGTTTGTGGACCTCCATGATACCCCAGGCAGGATGCAAGAGAAAGGGGTCATCACAGTGAGTGTGCTCTGCAGAAACAACTTGGAGTTATGACCATAGATAAAGTGAAATTTTAAGAGGATGAAGGTTTTAAAACACATTTCACATTTGATACTTTTAACAGGATATTTTGGATTGGAAGAATGCGCGAACCTTCTTCTACTGGCGTCTGCGCCGCCTCCTGTTGGAGCAGGTGGTGAAGTGTGAGATTCTCCAGGCAAACAAGGATCTCAGCGATGGGCACATGCAGTCCATGCTGCGGAGATGGTTTGTGGAGACAGAGGGAACAGTCCAGGTGTGTGAGGACAACCAGAACTGCTGGTTCTGCAAATCACAAAACAATTTAAACAAGCATAAAAATAAGCAAAACAAATAATATTTGAACCTTCTGGACATAAATTGAAGATAACCCTTTATATGCCATAATCAAAGTATAATTGTCTCTTAATTTTCCATCATCCAGTTACACTTTACATCTATGGAGCACAAATCATGAACAAATTGTTATTTTTAACTCTTCACTGTGAAAAACCAAACTGATCAGAGATTTAAAGGTTGGTTTATTCACTTTTTCAGGCTTACCTTTGGGATAATAATCAAGCAGTAGTCGAGTGGCTTGAGAAGCATTTGTCCAAAGAGGATGGCACTCGATCAGCTATCCGAGAGAACATCAAGTACTTGAAAAGAGAAAACACTTTGAAGCACATTCGCAGGTAAGTTAACAAACAGTTTGTGGACCAACTTAAACATATTTGTTGTTTTCTAAATCAGTAAAGACAACATTGGCTTGTAAATTATCGAACAGCACAGAATACTTATTTGGGTGGCTGAGTTAGTTATTTATCAGGTTTGTCCTGTTTAGATTGGGGGGGGGGGTGATTCGACAGTCTGGGCCTGTCTTTGATAAAAACAAGAATTCACACACTGAACTTCATTGTAGCAATTTAGCTGTTGCCAGTTTTAGTTTTCTTACTCGATATTGGAGTGAGTCTGAACATGTATGTGCCTAATAATCCTTTAGTTTAAGCATACATATATTTTACTTTGAGACTATTAAATGATGTGCTTTTTATAATTTTCCCTTTTGTGTGTAGTCTGGTACAGGCCAACCCTGATGTAGCCATGGACTGCATCATCCACATGAGCCAGAACATTACTCCCTCCCAGAGGGCCAAGTTGTCGCATCTCCTTGCAACTATGGACAGCACCAACACCAGCTAAGCTGTGGAACTTTATCAGGTTATACTAATATATAAAACATAAAAAAATCGATTGTAGTCGATTGTACTGTTAAACTTTATAAGCACAGAATCGCTTTAGTGTTAAAAGCTGAAATAACACAATCTTGGATTCAAGATTATAGTTAAAGTTTTTTTTTTTGTTTGTTTGGTTTTTTTTTTTCATAAAATTATACGCACAAAGACAGAAATCTGTCAGGTGTCAGCTTTGCTCTGCTGCCTTACTATGTGTGTCATGAACCACGGAGGTTTGAAAGTGTTTTTTTAGTCAAATGTCCAGCCATTTCAGCTCTTCAGTCCGGGAAATCTACGTCTCTGATCCACAGGTTGTTTTCTAAAGCACACTTCACTTTGCTCAATTTGTACTCAACAGGAGTCAGTGTTAAATTTGCCTCGCTGGACCCTGTGCAATCTGTTGAGGCAAGAGTTTATCAGGTTTCATAAAATGGAACACTTGATGTAGTTATCATGTTTAGTTAAAAAAATAAAAAATAAGAATGTGTGTCTTTAAATGTATTTGATGAAAAATAAGCTAAGAAAAGTAGTTTCTTTGATAAATTGTTAAATAGAGCTACCATAAAATATTGAAATTGACATAATCTGACTTATTTTTGCAATGATTGAAACAGGTTTTCATCAGTATAGTGATTTAAAAAAAAAAAGCTAATTAATTAGCTTAATCATGAGTGCAGTTATGTTTGTCATTTCATTGTTGAAGCCTGCCCAGCTCATCCTTTTTCATCATCACTTTCAGTCTGTTTGTCAGGTGTTAGTTGCTGTGTTTGATGTGCTGGATATGATGGTTTGAATGATAAAAGATAGTATGACACTGTACGTGATGCTTGTGAGTATTTATTTTACATTTGTGTTGATTTGTCCTATATAAAGCAGTAGTTCCCAAAACTCAGGTCTAATTGAGCGGACATTCATTGCCAAAGTGGTACCTCAAGCAATGTCTTGATTTGCCTTATTTCTAATAAAACTTCAGCCCCTGGCATTTTGTTTGAATGTATATAAACGCCTTCCTGTGTCTTGTATATCACTATGGGCTGTTTGTTAATAAAATGTATTTTAAATACAAAGAGGCTTTTTTTATTTACCCATTTTTCTTTTTATTATGATCAAGTTAATGAGCATAATATACATATGACCCTCATGCAGGTTACTCACTGTGTAAAACAAGAATGTGTAAAAGAAGGATTACCTTAATTAAGCGTTTCGGGCAGTTTTGCATTTTGGAATGAGGAGGGTAAATGCAGTGAAAAAAAAGCTTTTCTGTGGCAATAGCAGTTTCAAACATTCAAATATACACAGCAAAAGATTGATGGAGTCATCACTTTCTCCAGCTGCCTTTTATAAATATAAATAAAACATCACAGCAATAATGTCTAGCACAATACAGGAGATTGGAAGCTACATTATGGAAAGGCTTTAAAACACAATGAATAGTAGAAGAACAGGTGAGAGCTAACTTACATGTCATTCTCCACAAAGTCTTTGTACTCATACAGGCTTTCAGTCTTTGCTTGGCAAAGCTAGAAATTGTGAGTCTTACATAGTTTTTCATACAGCCGCCTTCTCCATCTGCAGTTTAGGTTTTCTTGTCCAAATGATTTTTGGGAGCACGAAAAAAAACAAACATTTCTTCTGCTGGCATCCACATACTGCAGAATAAATCATGTTGCATCTGTTGAGAAACACTTCAGCTCCTTTAAAGCAGGGCAATGGGCTTGTTGTTGGCTGGAGCCCCCATGTACTGAGAAGACAGGGCATCCTGGGAGGTGTAGGTAGTGTAGAGCCCCGTTACTTGCACATCTGACAGTGGTAGGTTCGCTTCACTGGAGGCTGGGGGAAGGCTTGCTGTTCCCAAGTCACAGTCTGATAGTCGGAGGGGTGAGTTACTGAAGGTGCCCAAAGCATCCAGGTTAAAGCTGTCATCCTTCATTTCTTCCCACAGGTTACCTGGGCAGATGGATGGAGAAGTTAGTGCACTGATGCAACAGCACTGATGTTATTGAACCTTTTTCACACTGTGCTTTCAAAATGGGACTGTAACTTGTTCATTGCACCTCACTCTCGTGTTAATAAGGTGTGGAGGTTAAGTGGGTGGATCGGAGTTGATGTGAATGAGGTGCAGAAATTTTGTGTGTGTACTTGAGTAAGAGCTGACACTGCAACGTATGCTGCTCTTCACACCAACATTGTTCTCACTCCTCTTATTCCACAACCCTAGCATTCTATTACAGTAATGTGGCACCTCTGTTAGGTTAATATGAATGAGAAAAAGCAAACAAATGCAGCATGATGGGGTCAGTAAAACAATCTGCATCAAAAGTGCTTTTATTAGAGTTGAGACAAACTTAGCAATAGGCAGGCCTTGTTCAAACGTGCAGTGTATAAAGTTAGAAAAGCGAGAGCTACAAACCAGGGCATGTCATACCAATAACTGAATCCCTTTGTTTGGGGACTTTATACTTCCTTGGTTTGAAAACCTTTTACAAGTCAAAAAAGTAATACAACACACAGAAAGAAAAATTGATTTAAAAAAGAAAGAAAAAACCCTGATATAACCTTTATAAAAACTGTTATTACCTTGAAGGGCAAAGTCCATGATGCTAGGGTCCAGTGCATCCACCTCTGTGTGTGTGTCACCATGCACGCTGTAAAAATCATCAGGTGGCTTACTGGACTGCTGGGTGAGTGGACTATGGGAAAGGTCAGGTACTGTGTGGAGGGGAGGTGTCTGGGCTGGGGCAGGAGACATGGGGGCCAGTCGAGCCTGAGCCTGAAACTGAGCTTGAAGTTGGTGGTGTTGGTGCATGGGTAAACATGGCAGGGACAGCGTGACTATAGGTTGAGGTTGCATCTGGGTCGGCAGTGGAAGGCCAGTTGGACACCCTGCTAGTCGGGTCATTCCCGGCTCTAAAGCCTTTCGTCTGCAGTTCTCAGGGCGGTCTGTGATCAGTTTGTCCAACTCATCTGTAGGGAAGCAAGACAGACTGTCAGACTGCAGAGCAAAAACATGCTGTTTGACCTTTTACATTTAACAAAATACATTTCTGACCAGGGTTAGCCATGCTGCGGCGAATGGCTGGGAGGTCCTTGCGTTTCCACTTCTGCATCTCTTCCTCCATCTTGTCAATTTTGGCAGGGTTCAGTGCCCACAAACAGCCTTTACGGGATGAGTTGCTTGTCTTGTTCTCCACCTTCTCAAAGCATTTGTTTAAGGAAAGGTTGTGTCTGACTGAATTCTTCCATCCATCAGGTGCAGTCTGCAGGCAAAAAGGTAGTAAATGATCAGTTGCATTCTCTATCTGTATGTACCTTCTCTTTTTGTATTTTTCTGTAACATTAACAGAGTATAATACCTTGAAATAAGGAAAGTGTTCCTTCATAAAGCTATAGATCTCGCTGACTGGGAGACTGCCAGTTTTGCTGTTCTTCAGAGCCATGGCAATTAAACAGCTAAGAGTAAAAATAAAAAATAAAAAATGTAAAACAATTTACAGCAGATTCGCTGAATGAGGAAGCTCATATAGATATCTATGCACCCACCTGTAGGAGTAGATTGGCTTGGGAAAAGACTTGGGCTGCAGCTCCTGTTCTTGTGGAGCCAGGCGAGGTTGTGTGAATAGACTTTGGTTGTTGAAAGACACATTGCTATAAAGCCCACCTGCTGAGCACTAATAGACAGAGGAAAGAAAAATTAAGACCTTATTCTTAACCAATTCTCTACCGATGGAATCTTTTTTCTTTTCTATGAACACATCACCTGTTGTCCAGTTTGGGTTAGAGAGTACACCTGCTGGGGTGCAGGCTGATAGACTGAGGTAGGGCATTGATACCCTGGTGAGGGCAGCCCATTCATAGAGAATGGAGACATCTGTGAAACAAATGCAGGGAGATTTTACATCACACCGGAGACCATATAGAAGATAAATTTCTTCTTGCTGTGTTGCGAAAACTCACACTTCCACTGTGGGTGTTGATGATACTAATTCCTAGAGGGCTGTGCTGCATATTACTCTGGAGATGCAGCATGGAGCCCTGACTCACCGGTATTGTCATGCTGCTCAGCTGAGCTGGAAAGAGCCACAACACAAACATTCAAATACATATTCATCCACATTATTTGAAATCTATGTACCAGGGTGTTTGTGGCAATTGAAAATGATGACAACTCCATAAGGCTCAGTAAAATGTGGTAAGCGGTGCTCGTAGCACCAAAGGGTAATAAAAAAAACATACATAAGAATTTTAGAAATAGCTTTTCTAATCAGAATAATATGACTGCATGTGGTTTTCGTCGACTATAGCTCTGTTAGTAACCACTATTTCATTTTATGAAAACACGGGTTGCAGATTTATTTATCACGATATCAAGGTAAATAAGTGCTAAAAACTCAAACAAATCCCACCAAAACTATCAAAATGGTTTATTCTCTGATACTAATTATGTCAATGCACAACAATTTCCAAAAGCAAAAAAAAAGGGGTTGTATTTTCATAGACTCATATTCATCAGGATAGTGCTCCAACACTGTTAAAAAATCTGGGAGAATATAACAAACATCTTTTATCCAATCAGAGAGTCTTTCTGGTTTTTGAATGTTGCAGTGTCCCCTCCCTGTCACCTCACCTGTCTGTTGCTCCAGCAAGCTGCCCTGGGAGGGCCCGTTACTGTGGCCTCTGCTATCAGCCATCTGCTGTAGCCGGGGCACATCCACAGAGGTGAGCCATGACAGAGACTGCAGGTCCCCAGGGAGGTCCTCCACCCTCAGCTGGGAGGGGTCTGTGGTCAGAAGCCTTCAAAAAAGGAGGGGTTGTGGGGTTAACTCGGCTGTCAGCTCAGACACACATGGATCACAAGAGGAATTTTAAATCTAAACTCTGGATGGAACATTTTATCCCTCATAGACAAAACCATCTTAAGGAGTCTGAATGAGGGGAGATGTAGATGAAAGCTGCCGGGTGAAGCCGTGCATTAGCAAACGAGGATTTAGCTTAAGAAGATTAACGACAAGTGTTATTTAGTAGTGACAGTTTTAATCAACAATAAGGGAGTTAAAATAAGCTTTTCACTCAGAGCAAATAATCTTTTGTCAAAACTGCGTTTTTTGCCAGATTTACTTGGTTTTTTATCTTTGTTGAAGGGCACAAATAATGTTTTTTTTTATAATAAATATATTTTATAATAAAACATTTTAAACAAATATTTTTCCATTAATATATTTAAAGATAAAACCCAAGTTAAATGATTTCTATATAATTAGTGCCCTGCCAGTACCAATCAACTTCCAGTTACTGTGTCTTTTAAATGGCAAGCCTTTAGAAGAAAGAAAGAAAAGAGAGGAATCCTCTTGAATCCTCTCCAGTCTTTTCTAAACACCATGGTACCGTAATTGGCGTTGCTATGACAACACATACAATTCAAATACGACACCCAACACACACACACACCAAATCTTCTAATAAAAAAATCAGCCCTGTGTCAGGTGACCACAGTCTTGCCTTACCCATTGGCTGAATCATAAGTAAACAACGCATGAGATCGTTTGAAACATGGGACAGCAGCACATGTTGCCTGAAACAGTTGGCCTCGTCCATTGAAAAATGATCACCTATTGTGTCCCAAACGACAAATCTGCCCAGTGGCACGTGTCTCTATTGTCTTCCCCAGACCCTTCCTTGATTGTCTCTGTCATTTCTTTTCTTTACCCGGCCCTTGCATTAATCTGTTGGAATGACAGCCCTCACATAGGAGGGACAAATAGGATGCCATCTGCTTCCCTGTCCCTTTCCAGCCTCCATCCTCATGGCCCCCAACCCCCACCATCACACCCCCCTCAATTTCCACTAAACGGAGAGCTCAACGGAGCCTCAGGCAAAGAGGGGGTGTGAATGTAGTTTGAGGTCAGGGTCCTGTGTCGGCCGTCTGATTAAGTGACATCATTGCAGCCAGGAATCAGCAGTCCATGTCCTCATACATCTTGAGAGCAAATCACAACATTGCTGCTGGGGCTTTTTGAAGTTAGTTTATCTAACATCAAGCTTAAAGAACAGGAGAAAATGACTCCTTATCTGAGCAATTTTATACCATGCTGTCTGCTTTCTTTCAACTCGGACAAAAGAGGTTGGGTCCAAGTGTAACATGGTCAGTGTTCATGATTTATATCCTAATGTTTAGTGACTTCATGAATGCTGTAGCCCTAAAATGATCAAATTGCAGCAATCTTTTTAATTTCAATTTTGCATGCAAATGCACAAAAAGCAAATGAATTAAATGTTTTGATCATTTATAAGAACTCAATACATACTGATGGAAACTCTTTCATAGATTACACAGAGGGATTTCCACCTCCCCTTCTCTCTCACTAGCAGAGCATGGAAATTGCTCACTGATGCAAACCATGTTAAGCTGGTGTCTCCATGTATCATTCAAGCCTTTCCAGGAGTTCAACAACTCTAAATATTGTGCCCCCTCCCTTCTTGCCTCCCTTCTTTTCTAATTGGGAACCACTTGTGCACACTGGTGACCCAGAGCGCCCTGTCTCCCCCTGAGCTGGCCAGCCAAGAAGCTCAGGCTCTCCGTGCGCCGACAGCAGGAGTGTAAACAGAGCTGATGGTTTCTGACAGATCCATTCAGACTGAAAATCATTTATTCTTCAGGATTTTTTTTCTCTCTGTCCTTTTTCATGCAACGCCCCCATGCACAAAAAGAGCTGTCCATCTACCATTAGATTAAAGATAGTGGATTAGACAGTTTGCTCTACAGCCTTTTAGGGAAACATCTCAAAAGATTTGTTTAATAAAAAATATGCTTTTTGCTTATTGACTTGTCTTGGATTTTAGTGTTTTTGTCTATATGTAATTAATAAATAAGTATTTGCTTTTATGGAAAAAAAATTAATTTGACATGATGGATTTGAAGAAAGTAAAAGTCTCACCTGTAGTCCTGTGGTGATGGATGATGTCCAGCATTCTCAATTATTCCTGACATCCTGGAAGTTATTCCACCTTCTATCATTTCCTGGGATATGTAGGTTAGTATCCTATATCTGCCACAAATAGCACATAAGTGTTTATGTTTTAGGTGAATCTTTCAAACTGAAATAAAGAAGCAATGCAGTTTGCACATTATGCAGAATATTACTTTGAATGATGTCACTCTTAAGTAAATAAACATTATGGAACAAAATAAAGAAGTGCTCCATGATAAGAAAAAATATTTTAAACTTAAATGAAGAGTTTTATTTCATTAGAAAAATAAGTATAGTATAAATCTCAAAAAGTGCACACAGTTCCTGTTTGGCTTTTGTTGCAGCTCAGTCCTACTTTACAATTTGTATGCTTTTTGCTGCATTCTTACTGATTAAATTCCATTAAAAAATACATAGAATAAAAGAATAAAACCACCATTAATTAAACATGAAATAGCCTCTCTTGAAAATGCTTGAATAATAGTTTGGCCATATTTGATCTGATCAGATTTAAATGTCATATAATTAAGCCTGCAGCAATATTTTAGCCAAAGTCTAAAAATCACTGATGTTACAACTTGTTTCACAAAAGTAACTTTCTGACAAAGACTGTGGTTCTGGAAGAAAGTAGCAATAATCATAATGATAATTAATCACCTGTTTTTGGTTGATATTGAAGAAGTGAGAGCAGGTCGGGAGCCCCTGTACTGTATTCCACTGTGTTGCACTTGATTCTCCCAAAAAACCGTTTTTAAATTTCCCTCTCTGGAGCTGTCCGGCGCTCTGACATGCGCAGTATAGACACCTCAGCAGAGCTCCCTGGTGCCCGGGGGGCAGGAGGATCCCTTGAGTTTGACAGCTGTTGTTAATGTAGTGCCTGTCAACAGTCCCGACAACATGCAGCACTTCAACAGCAATCACTGCAGCAGCGAGGTTGAGCTTTTATTTTCTTCCTTTTTGGGGGGGACTGTGTGCACTCTTGGCGAGCCCCTTCGTGTGCATCCACAGCAGCCAAACACACATTTGTTGCATTCAAAAGTCAGGCCATACTCCATCCAGGCACCATAGTCTCAGCACTGTTTGTTTATATATATATAAAAAAGGACGAGACCGTATATTTCAGAGGGTCCCAGTCTGTCTTAAGTCCTGTGCGCTCCTGTCTGCTCCGGCAGCACACAGGTGCACCTCGAGGGTCTTAGCAGGAGACAAAATGCATCACTTTAGGCCAGATTCTGTTCAGGTTAAGTTGATTATATGGCAATAAAATGTTTTTTTTTTTTTAAATCATTGATCCAGACAAAGCGCAACAGAAGCAACTTTAAATTAAAAAAACAAAAACAAAAAAACCCACTAAAATTAAGTTTTTGAAAGAAAAATTATTAAATATCCATGTTGCTCCTCCTGTCCTCCAGCAAGGTTATTAGCAGTAACTCCCTGGTTCAGGTCTAAGACGTTGTGAGTCGCAACTTGTGGTGGCATCTATGTAAGTGAGTGAGAACTTTTTTTTCTTGAGGAAGTGCTTGTAGATAATTTGCTTCCCGCCGCAGAGGCCGCGTCCTGCTCCTCTCAGCAGTGAGAGAGGGAGGCGGGTACAGGAAGGGCAGGGGGCCGGGTGGGCTTCAGCAGGAGGCGGCAAAAGCTCACACTTGTCTGAAGAGCAGTCCCCCCCCCTTCAAAAAAAAAAAAAAAAAAAAAAAATTAACACAAAGTTGTATTTCAGTTTCTTTTTCTTTAATATGTGACAACATTTCTGTTAGTTTACAAAGGCTGCGCACCCCCCACCCCCCCCCTTCTTCTTTCCTTTTGTTTTTTCTTTTTTAATTCCACGATTTAATGAAATAATAAATGGGTAAAATGTCTAAGTCAGAAATACCAGGGAACATTTCTAAACCTGAAGAGACTCTCGGGGGTAAAAGTTATATTAATGTCTTACTTTGTATCCCATCTCTCACTTTTAATTGTGTCAAAATTTAGCAGAACAAATATATAAACAAACAAATAAATCTTCCTATAAGTTCATTAAAAGATATCAGTGGGACGATGTTTTGTAACAGGAACTGAGTAGTAGGCATAAATTTAAAGTTACTAGGCAAAAGATGTAAAACCAGTTAGAAGTTAAACTGCGGCTGGAAATTAGGGGAGACTGAAGTATCAGCACTATCGGCCCCATGGGACCCTACAGATGGTAAATCGGCCTGTCACAATAGACACAATCAATGATTACATGCATGAACGTAACGGACAAAAACAAGACCATCCTCAGAAAGTGGATCCTTTAGGTCCTAAAGCCCGCGGGGTTATGATCTGGAAACAGGCTGAACACTGCAGGATTTAGTGCTAAACTGATTCGGGGACTGCTCAATATTATGATGATGATTTGGATGATGGTGTGGATAGTGGTGGTATGATTTAGTTGACAGTCTGACCCTTGCAACCAGTGTTCAAGAGCTGGACACAAAAGCAACAGATGGTGGACAAAATAACAGAAACACCTTAATACAGTTAAATTGATTTGTTAATAACCAGACCCCTGTTTAATCAGGAGTTAGTAATTATGTTATCAGTTAATTATTTCAGTCATTTTCTAAAATGTCAAAACATGCACATTATAGTCTCATCTTCTCCAATGTGAGAATTTCTGTTTTTGTTTAGGATTGCTTTTCAGATTGGGATCAAACAAGCAAAATATTTCTCTATATTTCATTGCTTGCCTGAGAAACAATAAGGTAGGTACTAGTGGAAAAAGAGCTACTCTGGCAATTGCTCAATTAAGAGAACAGCTAAAACTGCAACCCTTTTATCCTGTGCAACTTAGAAGCACTGTAGAAAATATGTGACCATTGTTCATCTGACTACACACAGTTCCGCAAGACTTATCTTCACTGCAGTTCTTTAGAGTTTGATGCACCTGCCATTCAAGAAGTGACTGTCTCTGTGGGCTGTGCCTACCATCAACTTCAGTGTTTGCCTTTTTTAAACTGACACATACACAATTAATTTCAAGAGCAGTGTGCGGGATCCATTTAGTCAAAGTTACAGATTAAAATTGATCAAATAACATTAGACAGGTTCAGTTTGCTGTGATTGGTCAAATGGATTGCCTCAGTCTATGTTTGAGCAGTACTAAACTAGCCTTTGTTTCAGAGTGATGTCATCAAGTAAGGCAGTGAGGCATTAGGGTAGTTTAAAGTGCACGCCTAGGTAATTTCCAGTTGATTCTTAAATTAGGATGCCTCTGGAATTGCTATGCACCTACTATAACTCCATCTGGCTATTGAAATTCCTGGAGGTTTGACTCATAAATAAGGGAAAAAGTTGACAAACATGCTGTTCTCTACCATGGTGACTCCTCAAATCAAGCCTGTTTGAGCCAGATGTGGATCCAGAAGATGAAGGTAAACATCACAACAAAGCCAGCAGGGCATCTTTGCTTGGCAAATATTCTCAGTCCCTTCACTTGTGCAACAATGTGGATTAGGATGTTTTTCTGGTCATCACAGTAAATATATATTTTCTGTATTCTCCTGTGTTTTTGGGCGTAGTGGAGGTTTGGTAAAATGCCAGCTGAAGCATATGATCGGCTTTCAAGATCTAATTTATAAAGGTAATGATACTTACACATTTCCACATTGTTACCCAGGGGCTAAGTTGCTAATACTTTCTGTTTGTACACAATATGGGACAGGCATACAGGGTTGGTAAATGCTAATGATGGTTGCTTGACTGAGTGCTTTAAAAGCTACAAATGGATACTTTCAGTTGCACACATTGAACAAATGTTTCAATACAAAATATTTACCTCTTCAGGCTTCTCTGTCCAGTCAACGCTGCAAAATTTTAGATCCAGTGTTTAAATCTTGAATTATAATTCCAAACAGTCCAAAATGGCTTTTTTGCCACTTCAGAAATATTTAAAAATGAATAAACCTGTTGTCAAAATCTGATTTGTAAATGATTATCAATGCTTTTATTTTCCTTGTTTAGATTGCAATGACACACTTTTTATGTGTTTTTAGAAAAACAAATCCCATAATCATCTTCAGACAGCACAAAATGTCTGTTTTACTGTCTTAATGTTTTTGTTTTCTCTTATTGTATCCGACAGTGATGATTTTTATCTGACGAAGCTGCTATATAAATAAGCGTCCCTTATTATTGAAGTTTTTTTGTGCTGTACCTGTGAACTTGTGCTGTGATGTAGATGAAATATTTATATATGTCCAAGAGGTGACATGTTTTGAACTCTTGAGGTAATGGCAGTGACCTGTGGGGGTGACCTGGCTCAGTGTAATGCACGCAGACTCGGCATCTCTAAGAACATGAGGAGTGCCTGCAGCTCAGGAACACAGAGTGACGGCTCTCGTCCCTCATGCCTGTTCGGGAGCAATGGGAAAACAATGGGATCACCACTGGAGAGTTGGCCTGTGTTTGCAGCCTGTGTTTTTGTCTTGCACCAAATGTTTACTCAAAACACATGGGCCCCCTCTGAGAACGGGGTCAGCTCGCCCCTCTAATCGCCTCTGCAGGCAAAGACACAGTGTCCCCCAGAAGAGCGTGTCACCCAGAGTGACCCACTGGTCACACAGAGGAAGCGGCTGTCAGCCATACTTAGCTGAGGAGCAGCATCAGTGTCCTGCCAAAAACAGTTTTCCCAATAAAACCTCAACCTAGATGGAGCAGAGTGAGCAGGATGCCCCATCAAAGGTCAGTCAGATGACTTACTACAGACTCAGGTGTAGGTACACCTTCACAGAAGAAAGATGATAATTAACTGATAACACTACTGGTAGTTGGTCATATTCAGTAATTATATGGTAAAACCCTCCTTTCATATCTTTGGAGAAACGGTTCATTTTGATTGATTTTTTCGTTCAAAGTTTTAGAATGAATAAAATAAAGTTTTAGATTTTCTTCAGATTAGAGAAGCACAATGAGTAAAACTGTATTTTCCCAAGTTCAGAAGTCTGGAAAAAACTATTTGTACCTGAAACATAATTCATTTATAATCCATTCATTTAAGCATGTTTTTAAAAGTACTATATTAAAAGAAAGTAAGGGGTAAAATTAACTAAGGGCCTAGTAAATAACCAGTGTCTGTTATAACCTACAGGGTCTAATTAGCCATCCAGCTTAGAATAATCATGATTATGACCATCACATGTAATAGATTCAAAGCAGAATGATAAACACCAACCAGGGTTTTTAGATTCTCAGAACCTCCACTACTACTGATATTTACTTTTCCTTTCAGTAATCCAAAGTACTTTGGTTTTCTTAAAATATTGATACTGTTCTTAGTAGTATAGATGAGAGCTAGTGTGATTATGTTATAATTAATTCTATTTAATTTTTTTTAGCTTTGATGAGAAATTAGAGCTCAACAGGAGTTTAAAGTAGTGCTAACGTGAATTAAGAGCTAGATGTCCAGCATCTTTTTTCAGAAAAAAGAAAAGGTTTTATCTCTTGCAGCACACAACACAGACCAATATTCCAATAAGTCCAGACCAAATGTTATAAAGCTGTTTTCATTGGGGTTTTAGATGATTGTTGATATTTCTTATTTTGTTATCAAAATAATAAATAAAGTGTTTTAAAAAGAATAAGTTCATGGTTTGCCTGACTCCAAATCTTACCAGACTTCAGTGAGTGTAATCAAGTACATTAGATTAACTTATACCCAAGGGTGCACGTTTGAAGTGTTTGGACTAATTTTGAGTATTTCCACTTAATGAGACAATTCAACATGATGTACTTTTCAATCCACTTTTTTTACATGATGCATGTTACATATATCCACACAACAGAACATAATTATGTTAAAAGTATGTAATATCAATTTTGTTGTGTTGCACTGTATGTTTTTACATTAGACCTGAGTACTTTAATCACCACTGTCAGACTACACAACATGAGTTTTAGCTCTCAGCCACGTGTTTGATCAGATAAGTTAATTCACTGGCTGAGTTTTGGTCAATATTATCATAAAAACTCCTCTGCAGGTCTTGTCACACCATCTTCTTTTCTCCCACAAAACAGATGGACTGCTGGATTTCCCAATCCCGTTGTCTGCAAAGATCACAGAAAGTCCTTTCTTGAATCAGAAAGGTCAACGGTATTGACCTTTGAGTGGCCTTTTTCAACACCAAAGCCTCTGGTCTGTCAGGCCTTTTCAGTACCCTAAAGGGTAAAGAGGGAGCAAAAGTCCTCTTCTTTTTCACAGATGATTGAGTTTTAAAGAGCCGTATCTCCAAAAGAGCTTTTATTTAGTGTTTATGTGGCACATCCGAGACATGACGTATCCTGTAAGGGCAGACACTTAAAACTCATGCTGTTTGGATCACTTGTTATGTTAAGAACTTTGTCAAACCAAGTGAGATGCTAGTTAATATTTCGTACATTACAGAAAGGCAGAATGAGCTCTGAAGCAGATTCAATTACATTTTTCTGTTCCTCGTGCTTTTTAATCAAGACAGACATTTTTTGTGTAACAGTCCAATATGGGGTTTGAAGTAACCTCACTGACCCATCACTTTGGAGACCAAAGTAATGACAGGCCCAACCTTCGTTACGCTGCCCTGAAAAATTAGAATAATGGACTATGAAAGCACGAGAGGTCCAAAGAAAAGGACAGAGAAGAAAGAAAGCCTTAGGAAAAAGAGGAATTAGATAGGAAGATGGAGAGAAATAAAGGGAGGGGAACACTAAAATGGACAAAAAAAATAAGGAGGAGAGAGAGGGGCAGCAATGGTGTGATGTGAGTGTTATCATCACCTCTCATTCTCAGCATGGAATCCATAATGGGAAAATCAACCTCTCTGACTCCTGTGTAATTGGATTTGCCGGGTCTCGTGCTGAATCAGAGCCCAGTGGGTAGCACAAAGCTTGTTAAGATTGGACAAGCATTGCTGGGCTGGGGGAGAGGTGGGGCGACGGCAGAGGTAACCTTGACAACTTCTCTTGAGTCGAGAGTGAATAATTAAATATGTTGAACACTCAACCAATCATCCATCATAGCCATTTGACTGAAAGCTTTCCAGACATTAATCAGTTCAAAAACTGTCTGAAACCTGAGCTTTTCTTACATATGAGTCACTGGAGCAGAAGAAATGGACACCTGCGTTACCTTGGAGAGTGTTTTCTAACAGTGGTTACCAGGTGACATAAGTAAACACATTAGTTGTCCAACTTTATCAATCGCTAAATGTGTTATGCTACTTTATTTTTTGACAATAGAAAAGCAAATGGTAACAGGAAATCAAAATTCCTGTACAATATCACTACCTAATTAGTGGTGGAATATGCAGAACTGCATAAGTCTTTTGGGCTAACCTTTCATTTAAACATTTTTGCCCATCTCTCTAGTCCAGATTTAAGTATCCAACCATATAGATTATTCCCAGATAACTCCTAGAACTCACAATGCATCCATAACAGAAAGACTTTTCTCAAAACAAATCCTGACAATAACCCAGATTTTCTCTTTTTTGGATTCTGTGTTACATTGTTCACGTTACTGGATAAATGACCATTTTATTAATGACAAGCTACTGACAAAATTGATTACCATGTGTGTTTGGAAGCAACTATAAAATAGTTTCATTCTAAAGTGTTTTAATTGATCTTTCACTCTTAAAGTGAGAATGTGTTTATCTAATAGGCATTTAAACGTGGGTTTGTCCAATGAAACATGCCAGAGCCTTAATAACACTGATCCTGAGCAAGCCTGGGGCTGATATGTTGATCAGCAAAGTGTGTGTCTGGCAGAACTGGCTCTGGCCCTTAGTGTACTCTAGTTTGGCTGTTAGTATAACCCTAACCCATAACAGTTGTCATTATGTAAAGATTTTAAAAGCATATGATGTAGAAAGGATGCACTCTACATGGACTTATCCAACTGCAGACCTCTTGGACCAGTATTCTGCAGGTTTGAGATGTTTTCCTGCTGCAACACACCTAATAAAAATTGCATGGATCTCTAACAGCTTGTGTCAAGTTCTGCACAAGCCTCTTAATGACCCATTAATTTGAATCAAGGTGTGTCACAGCAGAGAAACACCCAAAACCTGCAGGACACTGGCCCAAGAGGTCCGGAGTTGGTGATTCCTGATTTAGAATAATACAAAAGTCTGTGTTCATACTACTTTCATCTTGATGGCGGTAAATCAGGGTAGCTCCCTCTTCTTTGCTGGACCTGGAAAAACTAGTCCATACTTTTATCTTTAGTCGGCTTGATTATTCAACGTCTTTACAGGTCTACCAAAAGAATCAATTAGACAACTGCAGCTTATTCAGAACTCTGTTGCTCCAGTCCTCACTAAGACCAAGAAAGTAGACCACACCAGTCCTGTTCTGAGGTCTTTACACTGGCTGCCTGTCTGTCAGAGGATAAACTTTAAAGTTCTGCTGCTGGTCTATAAAGCTCT
>JBBBVU010000012.1:15677434-15695064 GCA_037177055.1 Atherinosoma microstoma | reverse complement strand
AGACGACGGTGGGAAGGAAAACCTCCCTTTTAACAGGTAGGAACCTCCAGCAGAACCCGGCTCAGGGAGGGCGGCCAACTGCCTCGGCCTTTAAGTGTGAAGCAGCTGGATCAGGTTGAGAAGTTACCTCAACCACTGCAATATATTGCACTTCGTTGCCTCTAAGAAACTCCTGGTATATTTCATAGCATTGTTTTGGATCATTGTTTATACTGTAAAGAGCCGCCATGCTAACTTTGCAGAATTTGACTGAGTGTGAGCAGAAACTGCATCTCTGTTTGGTTTTAAGAACCCATCTGGCTTTTTCTGTCTTCAGTTGCATCATAAATAAACAGTAGTGAATCTATGCTGCTGGAAGCCATGCTCAGAAAGTACCACAATGGGTTTTTATTTTGGCAACTCCTAATGTTCCCAACCCATCTTTGACAAATTTGTTCTGCTTTTGCAGCCTAATAATAATCTGTTTAATTTACAGCAAGAGCTCCTCTGACTGTCTGGAACTCCTTTGTACTCCTTTATCCAATTATAGTTAAGACCCTGAAAAAGAGTCATCATATTAAAGAACTTCAATTCCTATTTTTAAGTTTAAGCCCATATTCAGTAACTTATCTTGAAGTTATTTAGATGAACAGCTAAATTAATTATAATTTTAGCCTTCAAATAATAATTAAGATCTGTTTGTGTGTTCTAATAAACCAGGACACTGGAGACACCCTTGGTAGTGTCCTCAGGGGCTTTTTCACCATCCGGAAGAAGGAGCCTGGTGGTCGACTTCCTACTTCGTCTACATGCTTCAACCTGCTCAAGCTCCCCAACTACAGCAAGAAGAGCATCTTGCGTGACAAGCTGCGCTACGCTATCAGTATGAACACAGGATTTGAGCTCTCTTAACTCTGTTGCATCAAAGCAGTGAAGGATTGTGTTAAACAGCATGAAACAACAAGAGGCCTGGCTTACCTGGGGTGGAGCCTGTCACATTTGAGGGGCATCATCTACACAAAAGGAAAGGTCATGAAGGACTTATATTATCTCCTTATGCTCCTTTTGTCTCTATAAAAGCTGGATGAGCTCTGATGGAGTGAGGTCTACTGTGTCTCACCTTCTATCAAAGGCGATGCTGCTCCTGCAGCAGAATAAAATCTTTAACATCTCCCTCTGCCACTCTGTAAAGTGAATATATCATGTATTTAACTTGATAAAACACAGATGTACAGTGGCTAGATCTGTTTCTCAGGCCTAATAGAATCATTTTTGGATCTAACTACTATTTTAAGCAAACTGGAAAGCAATACAGATGCAATGCAAGCCATTAGGTTGTCCACTCACTTGTGTAAAACCAGATGATGGATTGTTAATATACTTACAAGTTTGGATTCCATCGTCCAGGCAACTTTTAGCTGGTATTGGGTGAGTGTTAAATGTTTGCTGAGCATAGTGCATCTTTTGCAAGTGGAAGGCAAATCAATGTCTTGTGTTCAGTCTCCACGAGCGGCTCATGAGAGTGATCCTGTGTAGATTACATTATGTCCCATTCAGAGACAAATCATTTGACCTCTACGCATTTCTCCCTGTTAAAAGACACTCCAGCAACAAGACACTGGTCTTCTGGGTTTTATGTTCTCAGGACATTTGAGAACCAAACATTGGCTTCAGTTCTGGTGAAGCAGTACAGACTGTTTGAAAATCTGATCATGCTGTTATTTGATTTTCAGAAGATGTCCTTGCTGAAGCATCGATTACCATTGGGCAAAAGATGAACTGGAAATGTTTTGTCAGTGTTTGTATCTTCACAGAAGAGCAGATCCGGCTGTTAAATGTCACACACCTGTACTTAAAAACATGAAGAGTAGAGTTAATCAGCCATGTTAGTCTATGTTTTAGTACCAAGAAAGCATTCTAACGAAACCTTTCACTAACGCTGAGTGCCTCATGTATGACCATTACAAATAACTACATCTGTTGGAAACAAGCCATAGAAATGGGGGGCTGTGGTCCTGGAGTACTTCTCTGCTCCTACTAAAAACAGAGCAGTAAACCAGCTTATGTGCTACCACCGCAACAACCATGGACGGTTTATCTACGATGCTCTCTGATCTCTGTGGACTTTTTAAGCCATGCAGAAAAAATCTTGAGGTCTAAAACCTTTTACAAATGATGTCATGGACTAATTTGTCAACCAAATGCAACTGCTTGATTTGATGATGTTCCCTTGGAAATGTTGAAGATGTTTTTGTGGTTTGTGGCTGTAGGGGGTAGAAAAAGGACAAGAGGGTGAATGTGACCTTATAAGCCTAAATATTAACACAGGGTTTATTTAAATTACAAAGTAAAAGAGGAAACTTTTTTTTGGGATAATTTACTAGAAAATGAAATGCAGCTTTCATTCAAAGAAAGGGTTAAAGAAAACAGCAAACTTTACCAAGTTCTTTATGATGCAAAAAATAGTGTTATATGTCATGAATGAGTATGAATATTTTTGTTCGTAACAAAATTTCTAAGTAGTTATACTATGGCCACTAACTTGTGTGAAAACAGTGATTTTCATTATAAAGTGATTTATAATGTAAGTGCAACTAGGGCTGGGCGATATGAACCAAATTTCATATCTTGATACGTTTTTCCTTAATTGCGATATGAATGAATGAATGAATGAATGATACTTTATTGATCCCCGAGGGGAAATTGCATTACGATATACGATACATATCTCAATATATTTTTTTTTGGTCAACTAACAAAGAAACAGTTCAAATTTACAACCTTTCGGTGGTGAATGCACTTTTATTAAGGATCAGAAGCACATGTGCATTAAGATATTTGACTGAAATGAAAGTAGATGTGTATTAAAATACTTTTCAATGACCATAACAAAGATACGGTTGTGAAAAATGCTAACAAAAAGAGATACTTTTGATTCAAAACAAGCTAACTCGATATAAACGATATTCCCTCATTCTATATCTCATGTAACAAAGTCTTGATATATTTGAAAATCTCGATATATTGCCCAGCCCTAAATGCAACCATATATATATATATATATGTATATATATATATATAAATAAATAATCCAGTCTACTAATAATATTTTCAAATGTGACAAATCAGAGGAAGATCTTCAGTTCTCCTTTCATATCCAGCATGTACTGGAAACATTGCAAATTGATTTATTCAACACACTACAATGACTGTGGTAGTGCCCGAGAGATGGAAGATACCTCACATGTTTGTTTTGTCTCTGATCTGTTTGAAATGATGTCAAGAGAAGAATAGACTTTCATTGTACCCGTGAACTGATACTGGCTTCGACTATCCACTCTTTTAGTACAAGTAATAATAAAAAATGATCCTGAAAACGTCCCCCAACCATCCTGTGAAAATGGAATCTCTTCTTGAAGTATCTTTGAAAATTGGCTGCACAATTTAATGGAGTGTTTTTAAGCTTTGTCCATATGTAAGATACCATTTCCTGTAATGTCAAATCATGTACCTACTAGTATTATATAAATCCTTTAAATCATTTACACATAAGCTACCGGATGGTTTTTTTTTCTCCCCCAGCTCAAATAAATTCTCGATTAAAAACACCTGCTGAGTTGCATCACAGCGGAGCCACGTATGAGGCTAAAGCTTACTGGTAATGGACAGCAAATTAGAGGCCAGAAGCCTCTTTTCTCACGTTTTTTAGTTTCCCCAAATACCGTGCATGGAGGATTATGGTGCAAAGGCACAAGCTTGAGTCAAATTCTCCGCTGTGCTCAGTTCCTGCGCTGCGTTAGGAGGTGGATGGTGCTCTGTGAAGATTTCCACAGCGGGGATTGCAACTATAGAAACCTGCGCTTCTAAAAATCATCATGAGTAGTACTCCTCCGAGTCCCTCTCCAACCCGATGGTTCAAAGCGCTGCGCAGGTAAATACACAATTCATTTGACCTGTTTTGGTTATAAAAAAAAAAAAAGTCTGAATGTGCAAAACAAGCAACCACGTTCCGTGCCAGGTATATTTAACGTGTTTGATGACTGTAAATGAAAGGAGACGGGAATAATACAACTCTGCTGGAACTCAGAGCGGTTAGTTTTATGAGCATCACCTGATTGGCTGGGGTTATTAGGATTTTGTACTATCCTCCCTTCCAGTGGGGTTTTTACTGAGCGGGTGCCCAGGCTTAATTCCACATCACTCCTTTCAGAGAGGCCAACACTGTAGATTTAATAACAGGAATAAAGATGAGTGGAAAAATAAGGGCTTGCTATGTTTGTCAGAGGAATGGCCGGTTAACGTGCAGAAGGTATAGGGATGATGCATGGACGGATAATGTGTTTGTCCAGAGAATGGCCATGTGGTGTTAACATTTATCAACCGTTTCCAGGACCAGGCTGGGGGAGCCCTGTTTGAAGACCTATCCTCTGGAATGCGTGGATCTTCTGAGAAGGGCGAGAATCGCCTTTCAAGCTGGACGTACCCTCAAAGAGGACTTCAGACTTGCCCAGCTGGAGGCTGTGGTGCGGATGCTGGAGGAGCATGAGTGTGACTTTGTAGATTCTCTGGGAAGGGACCTTCACAAGGTCAGGGTACTTGCTGTCTCCTTCTATATTTATGTTGCATTTATGTGATCTTTTTATCTGCCAGGATAGACGTAACAGTTTAGATGTTTTATTTCTGTGTTTTTTTTTGTCCACACAACTAGCCACGGTTTGAAACAGTTGTGTTTGAACTGATCATGGTCAAGAATGAGGCTCTTCATGCCATCAGCAACCTTAAGAAGTGGATGGAGCCACAGTCTGTGGAAAAGAATCTGGTGAAACTACAGTTTTGTAATACACCCTTTTACCAAAACTCTTCACAGTAACATTGTTGGGATTATTCAAGGCTTACACGACTTTTTTGGGGGAGAACATTCCAGTCTGGCTGCCACAAAGAAATGTATTGTACTAAGGCCGCCAAAGCAGATTAAACTTAAGATGCATTGACCTTTTTGGGAATTCATTGGCTTTTTTTTGTTTTGTTTGTTTTTAGTCAATGCTTTTGTATTTTGCCTCACATATAACCTAATTTTGAGCTTGTCTGGTTGGTGCAGTCCACCACGTTGGATGAGTGTCTGGTGATCAATGAGCCATTGGGGGTGGTGTTCATCGTGGGAACCTGGTGCAGTCCTGTCCAAATGTGTCTTGTGCCATTGGTTGGGGCCATTGCAGCAGGTGCATCACTCATTTAGCCTTTGAATGTGCACTCATAGGCATATTGAGGCTCTCACAAACACTTTGTTTTATTCATTTCTGCAGGAAACTGTGCACTTATCAGTCCCTCCGAGTACACTGTACACACAGCAGAGCTTCTTCATCGTCTTATTCCCTTCTACTTGGACAATGTGAGTAAGCAAGCACAGAGGACTGACTGCTCTGAATGTTGTTTTAACAGGTTAATGTTTAAACATCTCTAAAATAATGGCTGGCCACTGATATTAAACAGTGGTGAAGAAAGTATTTGAAGCTTTTACTGAGGAAAAAAGTGCCAATAAGCATCAGTGGTGTGTTGCTGCTGACTTTTCTTGAGTTCAGAGACACTAATTACATCTGAGATATTATGAGACGATTGATGTGAGCTGAAAGTTGTATTGATTATCTGATGTTACTGATTTGGAATTGAACATTTAGTGAAGTAATTTATTCACAGAAGAAACTAGTGGTATAATTTCACAATGTGTGTTATTTGAAAAATGTGTTCTGGTAAACATTTATGTAAAGTACTAATGAGACATAGAAGAATGTAATTGGTCATTTAGATGTAAAGTATAGTATTTCTCTCTGAAGTTGTAGAGTTGAATAAAGTGGACTTGAGTACAATACTTGAGTAAAATTACTTTTTTCCCACACTGTTGGTACTCTAGTGGTGTTCATCTCAAGGTAACAGGCGACTTATTGTGGTGACGGCAGTCAAAACATAATCATCCTCCATAACTGTAGCTTCCACTGAAATTCAGCATTGTAAGATGCGTATTCTGTCAAGACAAGATTGGATTGTAATTATGTTACTGTTTGTGTGTGTTATTATTATTATTAGCTGCTAAACTATGAGGATGAAAAGTAAAAATTAATTATCTGATTCCAAATTCTTATTTTCCTCAAGGAATGCTTCCATGTGATTCTTGCAGGCATCAGTGACTTGCCTGAGATTGTGGAGCTAAAATTTGACCATGTTTTCTTTACAGGTAAACATAAAATCATATCAGAAATGTTTTTGTTTTAACTGAATGATTTTTAATATGTTAAACATGTCTGTCACTACTTAGGAAACAGAGAGGAGGGGAGCAAGATTGCTGTAGCAGCAGCCCGCACTCTCACACCTGCAACTCTGATTCTGGGGGGCAAAAACCCATGTTATGTGGACCAGCACTGCGACATTGCCACCACTGTGCAACGCATTGCTTGGGCACGTTTTCACAATGCGGGACAGAGCTTAATGGCTCCAAGCTACATTTTATGCCACACAGATGTTAAAGCACGTCTGGTGCAGGCTCTGAAGTGCTGTCTGATGCAGTTCTATGGTCCAGATCCCAGAGAGTCCCGCAGCTTTGGCCGAATGGTCAATCTGGAGGTTTTCAACCGTACAAGAGAGCTTTTGTGGAGATCTGGCAAAGTGGTAGTTGGTGGGCAGGTGACAGAGGCAGAAAAATATATTGGTAAGAAGATTCATTACTGAATGACTCAAAGCTACTTACACATGCAATATATGCAATTATGATTTGCTGTTTTTTTTTTTTTTTTTAAAGCCCCAACAGTTTTGACAGAGGTGGCTGAATCTGACCCCATCATGCAACAGGAGGTTTTTGGCCCTGTTCTACCAATACTGACTGTAAATGACATGGATGAAGCAATTGCCTTTATTAATAAGCAAGAGAAACCCCTCTGTATCTATGCATATTCCAGCAACAGTAAGGTACACAACAAAAATGAATGATGTGATATTGTATCCATTTCTATTCCTGAATAAGTCAGTGCATATGTTTATTTGATGGCCTTTGTGATAATGCAGGTAATTTCAAAACTAATGAGTGAGACCTCCAGTGGAAGCTTTTGCTCCAATGACTGCATCCTTCAGAGTCTGATGGTGGCTCTGCCGTTTGGTGGAGTAGGTTAGTGGAACACAATACATTTCTACTAGAGCAATGATGATGCTTGTAACTGATCTATTTTTGCATATTTTTTTTTTTCAAGGTGCCTGTGGAATGGGGTACTTCCATGGGCGCTACAGCTTTGATACCTTCTCTCACAGAAAAGCATGCCTGTTAAGAAGTACACGGTTTGAGTGTGTCACCTATCTGCGATACCCGCCCTATGAAGACCGCAACCTCTCTCTAATGACATGGGCCTGTACCCTGTCCCAGAAGAGCCAGGGCTGGTGCCAAATCCTGTGACTGTGTGGGAGGCTAAGTCACACAAGAATAAAACAAAGTGCTTACCAACCCATTTATGGACACAACTGATATGCAACTGTTAATGTATTAAAACAAGAATGTGGCTTTTGCTCTTAATCTAATGGAAAATATACAAAATAATGAATCTTAATGTGATATTACAGACCGGGAATCAAGAGTAATTTTCTAAATTACAGAAACATTTCTATGGAGAGCCACTTTTAATTGTTGAACATAAATGTTAAGGTTATCCTGTGTAAAATTAAATAACAGGATGCAAATATTTTGGATATACATGTACAGCCTGTGATTTATTATGACTTAACTCACATTAAGAAAAGTTTAATCAAAATGTATTTATAACATGGCCTTAGTATGTGCCGCCAACATAAAAAAAAAAAAATCTTTAGTTTAATCATGTGAGAGTGTGATCATTCAGGTCTCTTGTAGATTTTCTCCTCGTTGCCTTCTTTCATGGCTGTATATCTGGCAAGTGTGAACAGGTAGTCGCTCAGCCTGAGTGAAAATGTAAAGATCTTCATCAGATTTGTAGTACAGGGAAAGGTTTTAATGTTAACTTTTTAAGCACGAGACTGACCTGTTCAGGAACTTGGCAACATCTGGATCTGCCTCCCCTGAGCGCACAATTGGAGCAACACTATAACAGGAGCACAAAGATATCTGATCAGAGTGACTGGGAAACATGACAAAAAAATAATTTTCCAAACCAACCAACATGCTGAAACGGACCTGCGCTCTGCTCTCCTACAGACTGTACGAGCCAAATGCAAGGTGGCACTACTTTTTCCACCAGACTGTTAAATGCAGAGAACAAGAATGAAAATCTAGACTCTCAGAAGAACATGCATACAGGAGTACTATGGACTTACTGGTAAAATGAAGTTGGTCAGTGGAGGGAGTTCTTCTGTAAAGTTATCTATCCAGAGTTCCAGATCTGCAATTGGCTGAGCTGTAAATTTTGTTCTCTCTTGCAAAAACAGAAGAAAAGACCCACCCCAACAATTTTTACAACAGTTTTTTGATAAATAAAATTTTCATGTAGACCAGCCAGTATTTGCATACTTATGTGACTTTCTCTTGCAGATGATCGAGGGGTAGCAATATTGGAGCCCACATCTTGTAAAATGCACTGTATCTGCAATAAAACAAAATAATCAAATCTTATCTCTGGCAGAAGTACAAAGTCCTTTTTGAGGAGAGTTAAATGCAACATGAAAATCAAACCTTGTCCAACTGATATGTGAATGTGTGACCTTTGTCAAGGCAAAATTCTCTGGCCAATCTGAAATGAAAGAATGGTAACAAACAAGGCAGTTTATAAAATATTTTATCAAATCCTTTTTGTTACTACTAGCATTCTGAATTATATTCATTTTTTTTAATCACTTAATGAAGTTCGACTGGTGACTTTGACATTTATAATCTTAACAACTCTGCTAAAGAGCTTATTGCTATACATTCTACTTTTAAGCTGACTGAACTCACAGCAAGGTCATAGACTTGATTCAATTATCGGCCTTTGTAGTCCTGTATATCTAGCTCTAACTGATCATTTCTACTTAAATAGATCTAAAAATTATGCGCTATTGATAGAACCCATTTAAAATGTTATATTAACTCTTGTCTATCACTCTGTGTTGTGCAGAACAACCCACACCCACCTTCCAAAAGCAATGACATTACTGAAAGTATTAATAGTACTCATACTATATTTTCATGGTTGACATTAAAAAAAAAATCTCCTGCAGATACCTTAAAGAAATGTAAAGATTCTACACATTGCTGCCACCATTTAGATAGGTGGGTTTAGACCCTGCAGTCACTCAGTGACTTGAATTTAACGTGCAGCCATGGGTAGCCGGAGGTGTTCAGTGAGGAATGGAGTGACATGAGTCCTTTTTGACTGATCAAACACTTGATGTACTGCCATGCTCTGGGTCATTTGTAAAAGCTTTCGCTGTGCTAGCAGATGATAGCATTAGTCGAAGGGGAGGTAACAATTGGACTGTTCCAACACTTATATACTGAGTAAGAAATGATCATATTTCTTTTAATGTTGTGCAAAGTAACATGGTCAAGAAACAGGCACAAACAGTATCAGATTAAATCTAAACACAATGAGATGTTCTTGCTCTGTGATAAGAATGAGTTCAATGCTCTATTAAAGGGCAAAGGGGGCTGGAGTACCTAACCCTTTTGTTCCTTGACCTTAGTGCCCTTTTTTCAGAGCTTTTTCTGTGGGCAGGCTTCCTTATGCCTTTCACAAGAACAATTATTATTAGTAATTTATAAGAAATGACCTGCCACCAGCCATTCCATCATATGTCACCACATGACCCTTCACCTATATTCTGTTGTGACATGTGAAGGGCCTGATCTAACACATTCTGGTGCAGTAGGTGGCAGTATGCATCTATTTATGTTGGTTTCTGGTATTAACCAGTATTAACCAAGAGAAGAAGAAGCAGCACAAGGCAAGCTGCAGCAGAGCGGACCAGAGAGTGGTTGTATCAGTTTATATTTCAAAATACCTTAATAAGTTAGTGAAATCAGAGAATTGGGAAGTGAGTGAAACAATTTAAATGTACGTTCCTGATGACGACTCACGGCTAATTGTCATGGGAGACATGAACATCCACCTTGGCAAAACATGGGAAAATGACTTTCAGCCTCTCATCTACTCTTTCAATCTCAAACTGGTCCAGACTCCTCCAACACATAGGGGGAGTGTCCAGATCGCATTGGTTGACAACTGGGGTGCCTCAGGGTTCGGTGCTTGGCCCTCTTCTCTTTCCACTATACACCTCCTCACTCGGTGCAGTCATTGGCTCTCATGGCTTCGCCTACCACTGCTATGCAGATGACACTCAGCTTTTCCTTTCCTTCCCACCAGATGACACAACCGTCTCAATGCGGATATCAGCATGCCTTGCTGATATCTCCGCATGGACGAAGGAACCCCACCTTCAGCTAAATCTGTCCAAGACCAAGTTTATTGTTTGTCCAGCTAGTCCTTCCTTACCCCCGCAGATAAGCGTGCAGCTCGATTCTATCACACTTGTGCCTACGTCTTCTGCAAGGAATTTTGGAGTCATGGTAGACAACCAGCTGTCCATGTTGCCTCGGTTGCCCGGTCTTGTAGATTTGCTCTCTACAACATCAGGAGGATCAGACCCTACCCGACAGAACACACGACATAGCTTTTAGTTCAGGCTCTGGTCATTTCACGTATTGACTACTGCAATTCCTTACTGGCAGGCCTGTCTGCATGTTCAGTTAAACCTCTGCAGATGATTCAGAATGCAGCAGCATGACTGGTCTTGTACCAGCACAGAAGAACTCATGTCATTCTGCTGCACATTGCTCTTCGCTGGCTTCCAGTTGCAGCACGCATCAAATCAAATTCAAAGCTCTGCTTCTGGCTTACAATACAATAACCCAAACAGCTCCTGTCTACCTTCACTCCTTAATCCAGAGCTACACTCCCTCTCAACAGCTACGTTCTGCCTGTGAAAGACGCCTAGTGCTCCCGGCACAACGCGGCGTAAAATCAGTAGCTGGACTCTTTTCCTCTGTTGTTCCCCGGTGGTGGAAAGATCTACCGAACTCTGTTCGATACGCAGAGTCCTTATCTACTTTTAAGAGCAAGCTAAAGACTCAGCTGTTCAAGGAGCACTTCAACACTTAGCAGTGCTGAACAAGCTGCATATACTAACGCCCAAAATGGTGATATTGTGTAATGAAATCGTAATCACGTAGTTTAATAAGGGACGATTGTAGGGAGGGGAGAGAAGGGAAAGAAAAAAATCTCTCACATACATCCATCCATCCATCCATCTACTGCCTCTACCACTTCACAGCAGCACCTGAGACCCTACTGGACTCAGCAGTTTGACTAGTACTTAATCATGGTGTCCCCTCTTGTTTGAATTCTTTCTTGTATTGTTCTCACTTTCAGTTGCAAGTCGCTTTGGACAAAAGTGTCTGCTAAATGACTATAGAACAGAATAGAATAGATTATGGTATTTTTTTTACATAAGAGCCAGCAAAATGAGGCCAAAAACTATAATATGCTTGTTTTTCTTACTTTTCTGACTTGGGCGCCCCAGCTATTAATTACTGGATGTGATGTGTTATGTAGCCAGCAAGTGCTTGTCAGTGCATGAATGAAATTACATTGCTAGTAGTACCCGTGCCACGCAATGTTTGTGTGTTTATCAGTGATGGGAATAATAGCGTTACTAACGGTGTTACGTATTTCAGTATCGGGTAATCTAGCTAAATACTCTTTCCATCAATATAACACTGTTACCGTTAATGATGACAGTAATGGCATTACAATAATTCAGCACACTGAAGCGGTCATCTGACCAGGGGTTTTAACCCTTTATTGGGCACTCACAGAAATACTTGCCAATTCAAAATTTCAACCATAGAGAATAGTGTTATTGTGATACTGAAAGATATTCTTTAAAACGTCGTTACTTTTCTCAAAATAACAGTCTTACAGTAGTAGGTGGTCAGTACTAAATGTTTCTTTTTTCATTTTATGTTGAAAACTAATATCAGTCAAATATCTGGAATGTAGTTTGATCTTTGATAATTTATGAGGAGAACTCCTTGTGGTTCTATGATTTCATGGAGCAGCACAAGGGGGCATTTCTTATGAAGTCATCAAACATGGTCCTTTGCCCAATAAAGAGTTAAAGAGAGAACAACCACATAGCCTAAGTCAGTGTTTTTCAACCTTTTTTGACCCATTTTTTTAATTGATAAAAAGGCACACCACAAACCAAAAATGTTGAAAAATTAAACTGTGGCATATATAACAATATAAAGTAATTATTGTTAATTGTCTTGAATAGGAATCAAATGTTATTTGTCATATCATTTGCAGAAAATAATTAGTTTGTCTTCAAAAAATGCTTTATAGACCAATTAGGTGAAATTGGATCATTTCCCATGGCACACCTGACAGTCTCTAACGACACACTAGTGTGCCACCGGCAGAGTGGTTGAAAAATACTGGCCTGTGATGATGATCATCGACTGATGAGTAAATTGTCATGGCAGACTAAAGGCTCATTTATGTTCGATGCTGATGACGGATATGGAGACACTTTTGGAGTCTCCTGTGTCGTTAACGCATGTAATTGGTGTGTTTTCATTAGAGCTAGGCAGATCAATCCAAATATCGATAGTATCAATACCAAGGATAGTATCGGTATCGATCGATACCAGTGTGATGAGATTGAGGGGCAAAGGCCAAAGAATATTGATGAGAGCCTAATTAATAGTAGGTTTTGCTATTGTTTAGCTAATTTGGATTGTTGAATTTACTTTTCTCAAACAACTGTGTGAGATAAACAGGAATAACAGAGTTATTTTAAAATTTTGTTACATTGACGTTATTTTATTTTTATATTGTTTACGAACAAAAACACAAATTTTTTAAGTTCTCTGTTCTGCTGTTCAGTTTTTGATTAAAACATGTTTTATTTGACAAAAATGTTTATACTGTATTTCAATATGATCATAATTATGATCAATAATTAAAGGCAAAATCACTAAATAATTGAAATTTCATGCAAAAAGTATCGGTATCGATATTGGTTTCGACATCGGCGATACTGGTCCTGGATTTACTTGGTATTGGATCGATACCAAAATTTGTAGTATCGCCCAGCCCTAGTTTTCAGGGACCTTGCGGATATGTTGCCTGACGCAGCAGACGGAGAAATAAGCCTCAGTGTGCGCAGCCAAACTTGCCCACACAGCCACATACACAAACGACCAAGAGACGCAAGCAGCAACGAGTCCAGAGAAAACAAAGGAAAGTTAACTGGATTCACAGACATCACTTTTCCCTCACAGAGATTAAAAAGAAAAACCAAAAAACAATATCGTTATGAGAAATTTTCATTATTACCAGAAACAAAGAGTTTCTTATTGGTGGCTGTAAGCAGTTAGAATCACGTGAACCTTTCTTGATGAGGATACGGAGCCAAGCAGCCTGTGATTTGTGTTGATGATTTTTCTATTAATAATTTATTCCATTTCATTCAATAGTCGGATCTAATATTAAGTTTTATTAAGAATAAATGAACATGCAGGTGAATTAGACGTTCCGTTAAAGGAAAAACATTTAAAAATTAAAAAAGAAAGTAATGGAATAATTATTGAGTTATTTTTATAATGCTTTAACTATGTTAAATTACTTTTTGTTAAAAATAAATATTACCTATAATAAGTAACCTTTTTTTAAAGTAATGTGGCAAACACTGGTGTTTATTACATTTCATTCACTCATTTTCTATTATTACTCATAATATTTTAGTGCAAAGATGTCCCGCAAAGAGAGGCAGAAGAAACTAAATAAATAAATTAAAAGATGTTTAATAGGTACCAGCAACACAGACAAAAACAAGAGGGTGAATCCTAATGTAGTGTGGTCAGCCACAGCAAGCCACTTCCTAGAAGAATTAACAAGCTTTGCATCTTGCCATGGGGACATGGTAATATCTCTCCCCTGTTCTTTTTACCATCTGTAGTTTCATATTAGAGTTTGCCGCTAAAGTGGTTTCTGGACGAACCAGGAGTATCTTCACCTCTGAAATAGCAAACCAGAGTATCCAGGCAGCTTCATACTAGGGGCTTTATTAAAGTGCACTAAAAACAATTAAATATTGTGTTCTTCTGTATAAGTTTTTTTAATTCATTCATATTTTTCTTTCACTCTTCCCTGGCATGATCATCCCCATTCTTTCCCCCTCTTCAGTTTGCATCTGGTTGTAATTGTGATCAATCTGTACTGCAGAATATAATAGTACATTGTGTTACATACTGCTGCCCCCTTTGGAGGTCTCTGCACAGGATAGCCCTGCAGTTTATCCATGTTTCACTGCTCCAACACACCTGGCTCATACTAAATAGTTCTCCAACAGCTTGTTGTCAACTTCTGAAGAAGTCTATTTGCTGCAGCAGGGAAACATTGAACCTGTAGGACACTGGGCTCAAGAGGTCCGGAGTTGGTTATCCCTGGTCTATTGGTTTATGCAGGACAAATTCTGTTTCCACCACATAACAGCCAAATATTAAACTGCATCAGATCCTAGCCTTTACCGTAATTCTATCAGAATTTTACAACTTCGAGCCATTTCTTAAACAAAAAAATTAAAAAGGCTGGTGTAAATGCGCCCTAAGCAGCTTTTTAAATTTCGGCAAAGGATATAAGTTTTAAAATATTGTTGTGTAGCAGACTTATTCACTTTGGGACATGGTTTCAAATGTCGGTGTCTTCAGGCTCCCAAAACACCAATTCCAAGTAAATAAAAAGTCCAAATGAAATTGTTAAGTGGATACAACTTGTCTCTGTGTGGACATGGCTTTAATTTGAACAATCACAAAGGCTATGTACAGTCAAAGCCTCGTGAACCCCATGTTCTTTTGGGAACCACTCAGGGGGGCCAAGAACCCCAGGTTGGGAACCGTTGTGTATAAATAAGCTTTGGAATGCGACAGTGAAAAAAACAAGAATGTACCCTATAGCTGATGACAGCTCATCTGTATTTCCCAAGGCTTCGAAAATATGATCTTCCTTTGGTCTTCTCTCTCCTGTGAATGTGCTGGAAAAACCTGTACAGAAATAATAGATTAAACTTTGCAAATATATTTTTTATACTGTAGAATAACTAACATAATGTCCAAAGTTTATTAACCTTTGTCTCCAGTTTTGGTGTATATTTTGGGTCCTTTATTATCTTCTCCAGTAGCATAACTGTTTGGGGTAAAGACAAGGAGATAAATGAAAGGTTTCCAAAATATTTATCAAGGTATAACACAATAACTGACACGCATTGTTGGTTTCACTGGGTCTCTTCCTCCCAGTCAGGAGTTTTGCAACAGTGCATGTGCAGCTACATGAACAGAAACTCAACTCTTTATACACGTACTTTGATACATAACGGGGAAGTATAAATACCTTCTCTCTGAGCACAATATCTTCTCTGTTCGATGCTCGGTTATGAGCCTACGTGTCCGCACAACACAGCGAAGGAGTGCAGGTTTGATGAAAAGCGATGTCATATTAAGCTACAAGATAGCAGCTAAAGGTGAATGTTGCTTGGGTGTTCTATTTGGTCCCTCTATGGTATCCGTAACCTATGGGCGTTTCGTTTTCATCGTATGATTGGTCAACTTATCGTTTCGTAGTAGACCAGGAGATACTGATTGGTCAGAAGGAAGCACGCTCAAGTGTCTGTTCTGCTGATTGGATACTGGAAGCCAAATCCGTGATCGTTCCTTGCTGTGTCAACTATGTTTTTAGCACGACAATCAGGCAGCACATTTGACAGTTTGTGTAGAGTATCAGTAGTTTCTGATAGGTAAAATGCTCCGTTAAACTCCCGATGTTTGTCGGTCATTGATTAAAAGCACATAGCCGTGTGGTCGAACTGTCGACTGGTGGTTGCTACTTCAGCGGATTAACATTAGCCAGTAGTAATACTGTCAGGAAAAAGTTGAATTTGAAGTTATATTTTTCACTTTGAAGACTGATCTAAAAATGCAAGTCAAGGATTGCCTAGTTTCTGCTCCTGGGAAGGCGATCCTCCACGGAGAGCATGCTGTTGTTCACGGAAAGGTAAACTATGAATTGTGACACGTGAAACAAAGCTGTGATCATATTGGTGGAGTACGATTTTCATTGCAAATTATTTTGCCACACGCAGCTTAAATGTTGAATTTCATTTGATTCATTTTTTTGCTGTTATTGCAATGCGCATACCCGCCCCCTCGCCCCGCCCCAGATCTTGCTGACCTGACAGCATGAGTTTCAATGGGTATTCATATAAACAAGCTGTGATGCTTTATTTATCCTTTGCTTGTTCAAATTCTTTTTCTCATTACAGGTGGCTCTTGCTGTGAGTTTAAACCTGAGAACATATTTGCGACTGAAAGCCACCTCTGATTGCAAAGTTTGCGTCAACCTTCCTAATATTGACACATTCATCTGCTGGGACCTCTCTGAACTGAAGCAGCTTGCACATGATTTCCATGGTGAGAGATGACGTATCAATTAAGCTCCTACAAACACTCCTGCATCATGCATCCTACAATTAGTTGCATACAGGACCTGTCAAATGTTTAGACATACCTCATTCATTTTGTATGAGTAGGTGTGGAAACAGAATCAGATGATGGATAAGAAAAATCAGGGAATTATAAAGAGAAATAGTAAATAGATAATCAAGTGAGTAAGCAAATTAGCAAGCTGTAATACAAATAAAAGAACAGAATGATCATTTTTAGCATTTAAATTATTTCCATTTTTATATGTTCATTTAATAATCATTTAAATTTTTAGAAGAATTTTGATTTACATATAGTGTCATTAATTTATTTATATTTTTACATTTATCTTTATAATAATATTTTTTTTTTGTTTAATTTCATGTCTTTTAACTGATATTAATAGGTAAGAAAGAAGAGGGTCCGCGCCTGGATGCTGAACTTGTGAGGAGACTACGTGAATTTCTGGGTGTATCCAATGGAAACTTGGATAGTTGCAATACAGCCACCTTAGCCTTCCTTTACATATACTTGTCACTTTTTGGATCCAGGTGAGGAATATCTACTGTTCCTCTCATAGTTTACTTATTTTATAGAAACCAGGCCAGTCAAATGTAATCAAGCAAAAAAGCTGTTATTTTATGTCTAGTCTTATCCACTCCACATTTGTCATGAAAAGCAGAAGCATTTGAGAAATGATGATTTCTACATATTGATGTTTTTCCATCTGCAGGCAAAAAGAAAAAAAAAGCAATGGCGCCTATAAATGTGACACTTGACCAGGCATTCAATGTTGCAACTGCATCTCTTTTACTAAATGGCTGCTGATTATGTTTTTGTGCATGAAATGTTGCATTTTTATCCAAGGAAACATTTTGTGCGGAGTGCTGGGAAGAGTTCACTGTGCTCCAAGTCTGTCATCCTGTGTGCTTTTGGAAGATTAGACGAGGAGATAGGAGAGCCTCAGCTGAGTTGAAGAAGTTCTTGCCTGTTTACAAAGCCCAATTCCAATGAAGTTGGGACGTTGTGTTAAACGTGAATAAAAACACAATACAATGATCTGCAAATCCTTTTCAACCTATATTCAATTGAATACACTACAAAGACAAGATATTTAATGTTCAAA
>JBBBVU010000012.1:15652428-15665999 GCA_037177055.1 Atherinosoma microstoma | reverse complement strand
ACTTGCTGGGATAGGCTCCAGCCCACCCGCGACCCTGCATGGATTAAGCGGTACAGAAAATGGATGGATGGATGAATCTTTGCTGTATTTGATCAGGCTGTAACAGGTTTGAAGCAGTTAGTTCATCTTTCAACAAACTTCCTGAGTTGGCACCCCCCCATTTTATTCTATTCAGAGTGGCAAGGGGACTGTAGCCTATCCCAGCTGCCATCGGGTGAGAGGCAGGGCACATCCTGAACAGATTGCCAGTCCATCACAGGGTCATCTCAGAAACAAACAACTTACTCACTTTAATAATGTAAAATCACCATTTAAGATGACATGCATGCACAGGCAGAATATACAAACTCCACACAGAAATACCCCAGCTGAGGCTTGAACCAAGAACCTTTTAGCTGTAAACACTGCGCCGGCCTGGGATGTTTCCTTAACTGCTCCCAACATAGCCAAAACATTTACAAATTTCCACCTGGAAGGTCTGTTTGGTCTAGGACTGGGCTTCTGTCATGCCAAACCGCCTCCAAGCATACAGAGCATACTTGAGCTGCACAATTGTAAATATCTGAAACACTTAACACACAGGACCACCAAACCATGTCCTGGTTTCCATCATGGAACTGTATCATGTCTTAGTATTGATTCTGGAATTGATCCTCTGAAGTTGAGGGCACGTGCAACATTCTCCGTCATTCCTCAGTGCCAGGAGCGCTCTTGTTTAATTGCAGAATAAAATGCTGGTTTTTCATGTTGCCTTTGAAAAGCCTCATTGATTTTTATTCCACCCTTCATCCTTGCTGTGTTCAGTGTTAAGAGCAAATCCCTTGTGTTGACGTTGCCCTGAATGTAAACGTATTAAATCTGTCAGCGCTTTTCACAAGCCTTCCAGGTGCTGTTCAGACACTTTCACGCTCAATTTAAAAAAAGTCTGACTTTTGGTTTTTTAACGTTCAAACAGGAGAAAAAAGAAGAGAGGCAGGGCTACTATCTGTCTCTGTCTCATTTGTGAGCTGGTGTGAGGCTAATCAGACTGGTGAGATTGAGGTTCATTTCTTAAGTTTGGCTTCTTTGGGTTACTTTTGAGGGAAAAGAAATATAGTACTTTCAGAGATAAAACCTCAGCTTACTGCAGTGTTTTTTAATCAAAAGGTTTATGTGTTTAAACAGTTTATTTTGTTTTAGTTTGCAGGGCTGTTGTACAGATACATTACATTACATAAAGTCAAGCATTAATCTGAATCCAATAATCCAAACAGGATTCTTCATTTTTTATTTTTTTTTGGCAGGCAGAAACTGCATCTTAAATACTCACATTAAAAAATCAGTATATGAGGGACTTTAATATAGAACAAAAACATCCTAAATGAAATTTCATTTGCATTAATTTGAGAAGCAGCTTATCTAACATTCATACTTTGAACTTGAATTAGAAATAGGTTCTCATCATTTCCTTGGGATTGCAGCCAATTTATTGGATTCAGTTTTTTTCCCTTTCTCAGCAGCTCAGAAGAGGATGATCTCAAAACGTTGTCACGTGACATCATGTGATTGATGGACCATTAAAATGTCAGGCAGATGTACTTAAAACAGCAGCTTTTAGGTTGATAAATCATGGCACAAATGGATACATAAAGCTATTAGAAACAAATATTCCCATCTAGAGCTATCTGCAGTCAGATAGTAATGGATGTTCAGTCTGATGGTCTGTCTGTCTCCCAGTATGTTTCTTTCTTCACATTTTCCCTCCCCCAGTGTACAGTAAGTCTGGACTACTGCAGTCACGCAATTACAATGGAACAGGTAGGAGTGTTCATATTTCATCTGCTGCATTTATGATAACATCTAATAATCTGAAAGCGTAGCAAAAGTGGTATCTCGTTGCTCATGCATTATGAATGAGTCACTGATTGCTTTTTTGCATAGATTAGCAATCATTTCACAGAAATCTCTGGTATAAAAATGTACCAGGGTGGTTTGAGCTTTTTTTTTCTGAAGAGTTGCCACATCCTGCTGCTTTTTAACATAAGACAGATCAGGTGATACCACTTTTCCCTCTTGCCCCTCGGCTCCTTCTCTTGCTCTCTGATTTATTTCTCTATGCATATCATCATGGGGGGGATAAGTGTAATTTTCAGCCCACTTTGCAACTGATTGCTCACTTAGTGAATGTATTCAGCATCTGCAGTGTTATTGTATTTGAAGCCAAGTAGTTAAGTACCACTGAGATTCTTTGGCAGCAAAGTTGATATTTGTCGTCTTCAGAAGCAAATCTTCAAAGCTCAGAGATTTCTGTGAATTTCGGTGACCTTTGGTTGTCCTGACTTGTAGCCACACGTTTGTATAACACATAAGGGACTTGCATGGTCTAGTGGTTAGGAAAATAGTCTGGTGACCAGATCCCTGTGTGAAGTCCCAGGTGAGGTTTACATACTTCTTCTATTTCCTGACAGGCAAATAACCTGTTTCACATTCACAATGATACACGTCATCCGGTGATGTGTCAAGGGAAATGCACTTAACAGAGTTTTTAAAAGGAGTCTTATAAACACTGTGAATAATGCCACTATAGTTTTTTTCTTTTTTGATTGACATAATTAAGTAGTTTTCATGATTGAAATTCACATACATCGAAGCTTTGGCAGCTTTGTTTGACAATTATATTAATATAGATGTAAGTGAAAGTACTGCCTTGTTGCAGACTGAGTAATAACAGTAAAGTGTGAGTGTGCATGAGGCGTTTGCATGTGTGCATGCCTGCACTGTGTCTCCCGGCGTAACCCTTGGCCTTTGCCCCCTCCCTCCCCAGATGGGCAGACTCTCAGCCAAGGCCCTGTGGAGGTTGGTGCCCTCTGCCTGACAGCCCGTCACTGTGCCATAGTGGTGATTTTTTTCTGCAGGAGATGGTGTCTGATTGGGAGCAGTGTGTGAATAGCCCTGTCACACTCGATAAGCCAGCAAGACGACCTGTGACGGGGACATATGGCATGTTTGACAGGGAGAGAGGGTGCGAATCGCACTGAATGATAAAATGGTGTTTTTCCCCCTTCGGCAATGTCATGCTTTCAGGCAAGCGTGTGGACCATCGCTCACTCAAGCGACTGACTCCGGCCTCCTTGTGACATCTCCTTCAAGGTCCTGGTTTTCTCTGCCTCGCGCCTGGACAATTCTGACACTGTGAGCTTTTGCCGCTCACAGCTGCTCCGTTAGCTTGTCGATGTGGGGAACATAATTGGATATCAGTTTAGTTTAGTGATGCAGACTGAGAAATTCATCTAAAGAGCCTGTTTGTCAGAACTACATTTAAAGCTTTCTGGCACTGCAACCCTCCCTCCTGTCTCCTCTCAGACCATCACACGCCTTACACTGTTGATTAATATACACAGTTTCATCAGATGGCTCTAATTGATGGGTTCAGCCTCTTCAGGACCCTGATTTATTTAAAGGGCCACAAACATTGAAGAAGGAGAGGAAAGAGAGGTGGGGTGGGGGGTTGGGGTTGGTGCAGGCTTGGATTTAAGTGTGTCGGAGAAATTATTGAGTTGAACTGCACGCCTTTCATCCTTACTGTCAGCCGGGTCTTGACTTCTGCTGTTGCTGCCTCAACTCCTATCCTGTCAAGTGTCACATTGTCAGTGTTTGTGGCCCTGACAGACAGCCCAGGTGTCACACTCAGGCTTCAGTGCACCATCAGGCACCTCTGCTCAGGTCCCCAGTGGTTCACAGTCAGAGAGACAGCACAGTCCAATAACCCCTCTCAAACCCAGCATGTCTTGCTCCCTGGGGAGTCCCCTGTGGAGTTCACTCTCTGTGTCCACTGGGCCAGAACTTAGAAACTCTGCCAATGGTCACATAATCCTGCTTTCACTCTGAATGCTAATTATAACACTCTAACTGCTACAGTACTGCTTCTGCCGTTATACTGTTTCTACTACAATTTCCCAGAGAAACAAAGAGTTGTATCTTCAAATTCAAAGGCAGCTAAACTCATTAAAATATATAGTTTTTTGCAAAACTACAATGAATCAACAACAGACATTGCAACAAGCAAAAAAAAGAAAAGAAAAGAAGAAAATGTGACGAGACATATCTTGCTTTGGGCTTGACCAGTATAACGGTGGGTAATGAAGAGAGGCCATAGTGTGTTGTTTGTCTCAAAATATCAGCATGTGACCGGATGAAACCAAATAAGTTGTAACGCCACTTGGGGACTTCTTATTCTGAACCCCAAGAAAAATCCTTTTGATTACTTCAGAGATAAACTACTCAGCTGTCGTAAATAGCTGAGTTGTTATACTAAAGCAGCAACCGTCTTGTCAAATGTTCAACTTACCTCATATGAAGTACTGTGCAGAGTTTACTAGGAAAAAAAAGCTTCACACTAGCAGAGAAATGAATATTTCCCTCTGTCACTGACGTAATTTTAACTGAAGTAGCAGTCAATAAACTAAAGATATCAGACTTTTTCTCTGCAAAACAATACTATTTCACAGTACATTTCTTCATACATTAAGTGTTGGGGTGCATGTGGTAGTGGTGGTGGTATGAGAGGGGGGTGGCTGATGTTATTGTCAATGAAAAAGGGGGCCCTGCAGAAAAAGTTTGGAAACAACTGGTTTAAAAGATGTCATCTTTCAATCACCGATTTTTGGTTCACTGTAGCATAATTTTAACACTATTTATGTCAGCAAGTTACAATTCATGACTGTTACATTCATAATTAGTTTTTGCCTATAAAAAATGTACAAGTTTTTTGCTTTTTAAATGTATTTATTCCTTTATTTATTTATCATATTAATTTATCTATTTATCATATCAGTTTAGTTGAGTAGTATGATATACATTTATAAGATGGGTCAGATTTATAAGGTTGCAAGTAATCTTTTTTTCTCCTCCTCATTTAAGCTTCTACTGCTCAAGAACATATCCAGCAAAAGTTTGTCATCACAAACTTTTTTGAGTATCTGTTGAGATAGTTTAATTTGTCTACTAATACTAATTAAGGTTTTCATTTTCACATGTATATCGAGTCTGGTTTCATATATCATAGCAGAAAGTGGGTAAAGCTTTACTCTTAAAGTTTTCTGTTACTTCATACTTCTACTTTGCCTAAAATTTAATTTAGAAAGTCCCACTTTCTCTAGAGTTTACATACAAACAGCTCATATTATCATTTACTCTATGAAGACATCCAGTTTATAAGGTCTTTAAAATAGTTTTCTCCTTAGAAATTCTATTAAATTGTTTCAGACCATCAATATTATCAAAACTTGAAACTTTGCTGTCATGCATTATAAAGAATCAAAGTTCCTCCTATAACATAAAAACATCTCTTCATTCCTTTGTGTAAACCTGTTTTTTCAACCATATCACCCAGCTCTTATGTCATCCATTAGGGGGGGATAAATCTTTTTTTTCTTTTAATTGTATTACATAATTAGTCAGTTAATTTAGCATGACCTTGCTAATTCAAATAGTATTTCTTTTATTTGAATAAACTTTGCTCAAAAGTTAAATGACTCATTTGCTTCCTTCATGTGTCACTCATATGTAGATGGTATTGTATATTTTGGTCACAGATTGGCTTTCAATTCTTTCATATCCATAAATTGGGCTAACATTTTTACATTTCACAGAATTGCCGTCCATGCTTGTGTGAGCACTTGACAGCTTTTGTTCCACTGGACACTGTTTCAAGCTGATCACAGATAAGTCAGGACCTTTACTCATTGACCCTTCATCAGATTTAGTTGTTGTTGTCCTGGATTCCCTCAATAAGGGTTGAGTGGCAGGCTACCCTCTCATATAGCCTCTATATCGAATGCTAAAGTGGTCTTTGCCTTTGAGTTTGTCATTGTCCTGCTGCATTGTTAACAAGAGCTAAGAAGGGGGTCTTTATCATCAGCTACACATTAGAAGTATCTTTGTGTGATCATGTTTGTTAATCAGCACCAGGGTCCTCAGTGGTTATAGAAACTGTGCTCAAGTTGGCATTTTAAAGATGTAGCCATGTTTTAGTTTGTACATTCCTTCAGAAAATTATAGGGATGGTTGGCTCTACAACAATCTCCATAAATAGGCAATTGGCTTTGTGAAAAGCTGGAAACACAAAAGTGGGCATTTTGCATGATTACATTCACTTACAGGATGATAATATTATTCAGGAAGCAATTTTAAGGAATTGTGAGACAAGAAAACCCTTTGATTAGCCAACAAAATGTGTTACTGCTATTAAAGAAATGTCCCCCTTAAGTCAGAAAACAATATAGCTAATGTAGGAGTGTGTTTGATGAGAACTTCTTGTCATTTTGTAAAACATTGCTGTTTTCCTTTTTTTTGTCACTGCTTTTTCTCAATTCTTTTTACTATAATCTTTCCAAGGAAGTGGTTATAAATTCAAATACCTTTAAATTTTCTAGTAATCCTTCCTCCTTTCAGGTATAAACAAAAAAAACAAAAAAACACACATGTGTAGATTTTCTTTTTAACGCATTTTGATCCAACAATTGTGTGTTATATCTGAAATCCAATGATTACTTTTCCCTGCCTTGGCTGCTTTTGAAGCACTCACGATTTCTTCCATTAAATGTGTAATGAAAAGCAAAAAAGAAAAACTCTGACACTGAGGATGAATGCTGAAGTATGTAGTCCTTGTCTGTAGTCATCAGAGCATCAGCACTGATGACTGTGGTCAGGGTCACAGCACTGAACTCTCAAAAGAAGGACCAGTGCTTGTAATCACATAATGTGTATGATCTCTCATTCAAGTGGAGCTCACATTTGGCAAATGCAAATGATTTCATGGACTATGCAGCTCTGAGAGATTTGCTCTTTGTATGCTTGCTATGATATATAGTTCCATTATGTAAAGCATGCCAAATGCAGGCAGTTATGCTCGAGTTGGAAGAATGATTGATAAAATATTGATTCTTATTTTTAGCACAGCTTGTGGACTGTTATGCTGCAATGTTTAATTTGCCTGTGTTCTGCATTTCAGAAATTGAACCAATGTGGATCATGCAGGAGCCACAGCACTTCTCAGTGCTGTTTCTCCCCCTCTGTAATTAAGAGCAACATTTTGTGTTAGATTATAGGGAGACCCATCGTGCCATAGAACTGGCCTGCCTGATTAATAAAAGGCAGCTAATTTCAGTGGGGGAAGGCAGCGCTCCAAAATGGCTCCTAATTACACATTAGGAGTGTGAAAGGCTCCTGCCGCTCCGGCCTCAATCCTCCACCCAACCCGCAACCCCTCCCCAGCCAGGGTGCATGTGCTTGCCCACCAGCACATTAACGCTGCTCCCAGGAGTGCCTAAATCCAGCCAGCCCGTCGGCACAATCAGTGGCAGATGTCAGGAATCGAAGATGATGAATTATGAATATCCCGGGGATGTGGATAGGATACCAGCGTTCAGGGAAAAGATTCCTTTTTTTTTCTTCTTCCTGGGCCATTTTGGGCGGTCAAATAAGCAGGCAGGCAGATTTGGAAGGAGTGTGTCGTGGTTAGTGATTGATTTCTATTTGTCATTGTAAATGGGGTTTGACTAAAATTGGATGTTTTAGGGAAGTTGTCAAGGACTTTATGAGTTGGAGGGGCTGTCTGGCAGTGTAGGCCCTGTGCCTGACTCTGATAGCAGTAATGACTTCCTCTTTCCCTTCTCTTGGGTGGTCAACTCAAGAGCCGAGGCAGCTGGAAATGATGTCCCAGAGAAGGCAACACGAACCTCTCAGTGCACAGCATTTGCATGGCTACATGATTACAGCTGAAATGGAGGAGGTGTGGTGAGGGTATGGCTGGGGGTGGAAGGTGGTGACAATGACAGCTGCGGAAAGGAGGACAGGAAATGGAGAGTCGTTGTTTTTATTGCCACTGAGCCATATCCACAGAGATGATGCAAATGCTTTGATGAAAAAGAACACCACAACCAGTGTTTGGATATTATTGCATCCATATGTTGCCTTGTCAGTTTTAATACAGGTTTTGTTGAACTGAGCTTCTTTCAAATTGATTGTTACGCAGGATCAAATGATAGAATGGGGGAGGTTGTTTTAACCATGCTGGCCTTTAAACATAACCTTTAATTAAGAATCAGAAGAATCACTGGTCACTGCATCCTGGGAGACTGAGAAACAGTGATGGAAGGGATGATTCTCTGTCAAAACAGATGTCAAACTGATGCTGTGATCAATTACTGACTGACCAGCCGACTTATGAGCTGGCTGAAGATATGTGAGCATATACCTGGACATCTGCGGCGGGTCACAGCCATGGAGAGGTTTGAACCTGGGGCAGGCTGCCAGGCCAGATTTCACCTTGCTATCTCTGTTGAGCCTGCAGTACATTTCCTCAGCCTTCCTGCCATTCATCACCACACCATGACCTGCAAATTCGTCTGAGCAGGAAAGAGGAGCTAATGCTCTACATCTGAGACAGTGATGGACTTGCTGCTCAGCAGGACTGTCCAATGAAATTTAGCCTGGAACTACTGGGAGGGAAGGGGGGGGTGGGGGGTCACAGGAAATCGGCCTTGCCAATCATGTGGAAACTCAGTGTAGATTCGCTAGCCTAAAATTTAATGTCAATCTAGCCAGCATTTGCTCATCTACACAGTCCTCTTTTTCATAATGCGGTGGCATCCATCTTTGACTTGCTCTGCAAAGTTGTAGCTCTTTCCGGCAGAATGTAGAGATTATTGCAAAATGTTTTATATCCATAATTCAGAACATCAGAGGTAAACAGCAACCCTGTGTCCATGGTAGAGGATCAAGTGTATATTATTTTAGATCTCTCCAACTCTGTGTGGCTGTATTGATGTAATTTCAACCCATTTTCCTGATGAGTGCCTCAGTTCTGACGCCCACACTGCTTCTCATAATCGCAGCGGTCAGCAAATAAGTGGGCTCTCCACCAGCAACTCAGCAATATTGAAAAAGTGAAAATCTATTCATCAACATGTTTTCCCGTTAACTACATCTGAATGCAGAGTGGAATCCCCAATGGGGTTGAGTCATTACTTTCAGTAAAATAACTCCATTAAATAAGAGTGAACACAAAGCTGTCCCCCCACATGCTGCCTCTACTTTCCCCTGAGCCGCAGACCTGCCTGCTGTCTCTCAGAGCTCTTGGTTCAGAAACACTAATGCTGTCTGCCAGTTCAGTCCTACATAGATTTGTGAGGAGACCAGGGGTGATCATTTCTTCCCCCCTTTTTCCCTCCCCTCAGGTGACACTCTGAAATATATTTTGTGTGCCCTTTCACTTCAGACGAGCTCAGTGTGGAGGAAGCCCAGAGGAGACTAATGAGAGAGTGCAGGGGTATGGCTCCGTCTGCCTCCATGCCTCATTTTTCTTGATTTCAGCCACTCTAGTGTCGGCATGGGCTCCTGCTGGTCAGGTGATGGCGGTGCCAGCTGGTGCATCCAGCTCGGACGGACAGCGATTCATTTCCCCCAGCTGGTGATTTATGGCACGGCAAAGCAGAAAGAAGCTGGTGTGCATGGCACCAGGCCGCCTGAGTTAGTGCACTGTCCGGCCCCGTCATGCTTTACCACACAGCGGGCTGGACTGCCTAATTTACGCTGGCAGACAGTCACATATATCACACCCCGTCTGGCCAATGAAGATTGGTGGTGTTTGAAAGGGTCTGTATACACAGTCGATTTTACCCACGTGTTACTCCCCGGCCAGCGTTGCACCAAGGAATATTGTTTTTCTCTCATTCTTTGTCTATGTGATCTCTCATGCCTCATTTCTGCACCTCTTTTTGTTCTCTCTCATCTCTCTCTTTTTCTGTCGCCCCCTCTCTCAGTATGTAGACTTAATGTGAAGTGACTGTGTTGGAGGGAGGCCCTCTCTCACTGGTCTGGCTCCTGAGGACTGTGCCCTTCTGTTCAGGGAAACTGGGGGAGGTCACAGTAGGTAGCTCCCTCGAGCCATGGCGTATTAATGCCTGGGCTGACCTCGGTGATAAGAAGGAAGCTTCGGGCACATGTTTGATTCATGAGTCCATCCTCAGTGGGTCCCTTGGGGGCTTTTTCCACTGCTGTCCTTTTACTGGCAGGGTGGAGGGTTGCTGCAGGGGAGATCAGTTCTGTCTGTCACAGAGAGGTTGGGGTATGATAAAGGCACAGTGCTGGGAGTAGGCCAGAGCATACAGATCTGCCCCTATGTTGGACACAAGCGATGACTTAATGGTGGGTGGTGATGTGACAGCCAAGTGTTGAGGGATATTAGAACAGATATCAGTGATGGGGCCTGACATCATGAGCACCTCACCTGCCTGGAGGAGGGTTTTTTTCAGAAAGTGAGTTGAAGGGCACTTGGCAGCTCTACTTCTTTCAGCTTTTTTTTTGCCTCTGTATTTTACATTTTCAACCCCTTCAAAATATTGGATGTGTCTGAGTTTTTGCAAAAAAGGAGTTAGATGGCTCAGATCAAGTAGAAGATGGGGTTTGTGGGAGTAAGCCGACACAGTTTCAGTTCCAGCGCACATCTCCAAATTACATCCTCTGGAGTTTGGTTAGGGATTACTTCTGTCTAATCCTGACAAATGCTGCAGAGTGAGACACATCTCTGACAACAGAGCATCTGCACAGCCTGCAATGACCATGGTGATCTGTTCAAGTAAGTGCAGGGTACAGGATGACTCTCATGCACTAACAACACAAAAAGATGCACATACTGTGATGCAAATTTGCATGTCTTCACAGACAAATTGAATATGACTAAAAGCAGAATCACAAAGTTACATTTTTGACAAATTTAGAAGATCTCTTGCTTAATGGTCTGTGAAACATTTTAGCTGTACACAATGTGAGCATTTGGGCCATGGTTGCATGCCTTCATAAGTAATGGTTTTCTAAAAGCCAGGATCTTGGTAATTGCAGTGCACACACAGAGAGGAAGGCACATCCTTGAACAACACTATCTTGCCAGACACTTCAGAGCTCCTAATGCCAGATGCTTGAATATGGCTGTGTAATACATAATCCTGATTTGTGTTCCTTTCAGTCACCAAAAAGATCCGTACATGCCTCAAAGAAACTTGTCAAGGCTTTTCAGCGCACATTGCCTTCTCACAATCAAGTCGATGCTTGTCAACCCTTCTGCTATCAAAATAGTCACAGTAGGGAGGGGAAATCCACTTTTAACACATCCCATTGCTGTCACCTCCTTCTGCCCATCACTAATCTTTAAAAGCTATTTGCAGTTTTAATATAGATCTCAAATCCTGTTTCCTTTTCTCTCTTCCACTCATATACACACACTCACACACACGCATACACACACACACTCTTTGTTCCTCTTTTGTGGTTTGCTGGAGAGCTGGGTTTGGTGGATAGAGCAAGCCTTCTCATTCCACTATGCGTTCCCATGGTCTTGCTTTTGTTTTAGTTAAGCTGGTGCCCCCGGATTAAAGGGAAAATAATCCTTCTTTCATTGTTGTTTTTGTTTTGAAAACCTGCTGAAAAGCGATCTGTTGATTTTTCTCTCATCTTTCGCAGATTAAGTTTAAATTGAACGATGAAAGGAGAATTTAGTGGTAATGTCTGGTTATGTTTGCTTAGGCTTAGGAAAAAGGTAATGTTGACACTGTTTTTACTGGTGTTTTTTGTATGAACAGAGTTGAGTGAAGGAGCTCTACAACCTTTTCCAATTTTACTGTGTGTAATGCACATTTGCTATGAAATGTACTAAATGTTTAATTCATGCAATCTCTGATTCATATCCACTTGAATTATTGTCTGGCCCAGCAGCCAAGCAAGCCATTTGTGTCAGATGGCAGACTAATGGTGATATTAATGAAGTCATTGCTTTAGTCAGAAAATCAATAGTCACTCGAAACAGTCAATGCAAGCGAGTAGGCTTGAATGGTGACCTAGTTCCCATGTAATGACAGCTCCTAACCCATTCTGTATTGTTTGATGCTCGCAACATCTGCTACCTTACTGCCGTACAATCATATTTATGCAAGAAAACACAGTAGAATACAATCCACAGAGTATATGAGGAGGAATTGGGGCAGCTGTAATTTCTTTGTTTGTATGTGACAATCAACACTGCTAAGTAAAAATGAAGTTGCTGATGCTTCACGCGACTAGTGATAGCATTATTATTCCACATCATTAGCTGTAAAAAATAGCTCCAAGAAACATTGACCCTTGTCTTCTCTCAGTCGCAGAAGGCAAAGGGCAAGTAGGGCCAGGAGGTTAACCTGGCTTTAGTATCAAACAGCCCAGCTGTTATTGTTTGGTCTTTGAGTCTGTAAAAGACCCAGCAGCGTCAGAGTTGGAGTGGGGCCATGCAGGGGTCAGCAGACCAATGACGGTGAGATGCTTCAAGAACTCTGTATACCAGCCCTGGTTCCTGCTTACTGAGGCAGCCCTGCTCCTCGCTGACATCAGTCAAAACTCTTGACTGTGTTATTACTGTGTTCTGTTGTGCACTCTGAGATGAATGGGCTCTGCATTCACTCTAACAAAGAGTCTTGGCATGCATACAGAAACAGAAAGTGGGAATTCTCATACTGCTTATCACTGAAAAGAAGACAATATGAGCCGTCCTCTCCGAACTGGTCTGGTGAACACTGACATCCCTATCTTCTGCTGAGAGACACTCCCTGCAAGTCACTTTACAGAGATGACAATATTCTTTTTTCTTTTTGCTGCTTACAGTGGCACGTCTGTTTTAGCTGAGATTGCTCCAGAAAAAATCAGTCACCATTAGTGTTGCAGTGGCATGTGATATGTTTCCCTCGGACCTGCCTTGCAATGGTCACATTTTTCTTCACAAAACAATTATGTCTTTAACTCTGGTACCATTTACTTTTGTAATAATTGTATGCCAATTGTAATTTCAATTATAGGTTTCAGAAAATACGTTTTTTCATCAGCGGACATTTTGCAAAAGCACAGGTGTCACTAATGGCATTGCTAATGATGACTGTTTCATTGAAGCGTTCCAATAAGGAATGAAAATGTGACCATAAGACAACATCCACTATTTTAACACACTGAAACCAACCAAAGAAAGGGAAATCCAGCACATATATATATTTAATAATCAAACCTAGTTTTCAAATCTTTAGGGCCTATTCTCAAAATTAAGTAACTAATTCCTATTATTAACTAACTCACCCCCAGCTAATGAGTGAAGAATCACCTGGATATATGCAAGCAGATAAATTTATGTATTTTTACAGTCTTCCAAACATTTTTATAACTTGTTTTGTCCAGCATTATAGCAAGCAGAATGATTGTCTAGCTGCTGTGTTGTAACGAGCAGTGTTATATCTACAAAGCAGAACTTTATAGGTATAAGGCTCTTCTTGATAACATGAATTTTATATATATATATATATATATACTTACTGAAAATAGCTATTAGTATATAAACCCACAGAACAACACAATCACTTTGTCAGCATGCAGAATATACGGGGTGAAGAGCGTAGCGTCATCATGCAAATGAGACCGCACCTGTGCAAAGGTCAGAGTCACGTTGACCCCGAGAACTGGGTGATCGGCAGCCACCCCAGAGCATGAATCCCTGCCACCACACCACAAAGACCCAACAA
>JBBBVU010000012.1:15631757-15652328 GCA_037177055.1 Atherinosoma microstoma | reverse complement strand
CATTATAGCAAGCAGAATGATTGTCTAGCTGCTGTGTTGTAACGAGCAGTGTTATATCTATAAAGCAGAACTTTAAAGGTATAAGGCTCTTCTTGATAACATGAATTTTATATATATATATAAACTTACTGAAAATAGCTATTAGGCCTAGTATATAAACCCACAGAACAACACAATCACTTTGTCAGCATGCAGAATATATGGGGTGAAGAGCGTAGCGTCATCATGCAAATGAGACCGCACCTGTGCAAAGGTCAGAGTCACGTGGACCCCGAGAACTGGGTGATCGGCAGCCACCCCAGAGCATGAATCCCTGCCACCACACCACAAAGACGACCATGCATCCGCCCAGTAGGCAGTGGAGGGAGGCCCCGTCCAGAGCCCCCTGCAGCCACGGGGCACAGGCCCTGGCAGGCTAAGATCGGCAGCCACCGACCCCTCCCCAATGTTCCAGCTGTACAAATATTTTTCCAAACATTTTAGTCGAAACTCTTACAGAGGTGCTTAACAGGAACTTATGGGTCATTGTATACCGCTCATATTGTTTCCAAATTGAGGCACTCTTCTTCATCTGTGATGTCATATATGTAGTCATTGTATTTCTTTCACTTTATACTGCTTTTTTTTTGTTTGATCTTTTGAATTTTTTGTTTCAGAGGTCTGAATGTCCTGAAAAGCATGCGGTCTAGGAAACATGCAATACACCCTACAATGATATAACAATTATGAGTGAATCTTTGTCATACTGTAGCTCAAATTAATGCTTCAGGTTTTTAATAACATTTTGACATTTTGAATTATGTGTTTAAAACTGGAGTGTTTGGCCTTTAGGCAGATCTATTGGTGGAAATGTAATTTGATATTCATGCGGTTTTTTTTCAGTGTAGAATCCTGTGAATATGAGAATCGTTGTGCCTTTGTTACCTTAGAAGAAGTTATTTCTAACTACAGATGATACAAGATTCTCTACTGGTGAGTCTGCTGTGGTGAGCTGCTATGTTTCTGCAGTAGTTTGTTGTCATAGACTTCCCTTTTATTAGGGCCACCCTAGCTGTACAAACAAACATAGTCTTGAGTCAGTTTTCAATGTACTGGGTAAACAGAATGAAACTGTGTATTCATGCATCAATACTGAACATGCTTTATTAACATTATAATGCTATGTATTCTAACCTCCATCTGTGGTAATTACTTTTGTTTCCACTGAATGCTGCTGCCTCTTTACTGCTGCAATCCTGTGAATTTCCCCATGCAGGACTAATAAAATATCTTATCTCTTATATATTACTTAACTCAAACAGGAATTTGTATGACTTAAACCTAACTAAACTAGAAGAGAATGGAAAAAAATGGTGTTAGTCTTTCAAGTGACTTTCTCTTAGCTCTTTTTCAGCTTCCTTATGAGGACTTTGTCACTTGCTTACAGGTAAACACTCAAAATAATACTGCAACTGGTACACCAGGATATTAATGGCAAACAAAACTTTGTGTGTATCTCTGCTTATTGCACTCCATAGAGTTTAAACACTATGAGATATGTTGTTCTCTATAATATTTGGTCTTAGGTCTTACTATTATGTTTAAGTTTTATAGTTGAAAGTGTTAAAAAAAAGATATTTCATCACTTTGATTTCCTGTGCCAAATTCTTTTTGAAAATCAATGGTCAAAATGATTATTGGTCTCCTGATATGTGAGATTGTCTGTGCCTGATTTGGACAAGACTGAACAGATTGTGTCCTGTCAAAATTCTACAGAAAAAAAAATCTTTTTCAATACACTTTTTATGTTGGAAACTGATGCCATACTGTTCTGTAATCTGATCCAAGAAATCCAACCTTGTTTGTGAATATTGGGCTTGTGACGCAAAAGCCATATGTTTTAGTCACTGGTCTTGCTGTTGTCCTCGAAGCAAAAATAAATAAGTTCTTCCTTTGCCCATGCTCCATAAAAAGGGCTCCACATCTTCACCAAGTTTCAAGATAACTGGAAAATATTTTTTTCTTTATACCAACCTTTGTTTATGCGAATATGATTTTGAAAAGGGTAAAGTACAGTTTGTGTTGTTGCTCATGTCTAAAAGTCTACTGTGAGATGCTTCACTTTTAAAATGTGAGGACATTAACAATAACGATTGTTTGTGCACAAAGGGTCATGATCTCTGTCTGTGGGGCTAACTGAGGAGTGGTGATGCAAGTCAACATCTCCTCTGTGGGTTGCAGAGCAGATGCAACTAAAATGCCGTTACCAGAGACAGCCTGGTCCTCAGGCGAAGCTCAAATACCCAAATGCCAGCCCTCCATTGCCACCTCCTCACCCCTTCAGCAAAACTTCCACATTTTAATCCAATAGTGTGCATAAAGCTCAGGGAAATGATATTTAGGAGACAATGAGTGCCCTGCAGAGAAAGAGAAGGGAGGGGGATTAGTGTGGGTCTCTGAAGTGGCTTTGACTCCCCTACTGATGGAGAGTAATTAAAGCAGCCTACTGTGCTGTCGATGTAGCTAAAGGGGGATAGTAATGAAACATCACAGCTCATAGAACTTGGGCCTGCAGCTCCATACTTTGGCCTCAAGCCCTGATTAAGAGCACAGTCATTATGTAGGTTGTTTCTAGACTTAATACTTACCACACACACACACACATGCCAACATGCTTTCAAATGTTAGGATTTGTTTGGTAGCATTAGAGCAAATTTAGAATTTGGAAAGTGGCTGAAGTTCTTGCTGCAGGGAACAGAGATAAGTCCGACATTTTGATCAAATGACAAACATCTGTGTGTGTGTCGGCTGTGCAGAGAGGACATTAGTAAAAATGAACATCTATCTAAGGTCACTATATATTCACAGGCCAATTATACACAAAACTGTAATGTCTGTGACTCATCTTCATTGCCTGATTTTTCTTATCTTCCTTAAAGATAATCTGGTAAACCTTAAATGTCACTGCTTGCATTTTGAGGCTTGTCAGTGCTCAGTAAAGTGTATCTTTGATACAACATGGAGTAAAATGGATGAGTGACTTGCATAGAGTGTTCAGAATCTTAGCTGAGGTGTCAACCAGCACCTGTGCACTCTTCCCTGTAGGTTATGTGAGCAAATTTCTTACCTAAACCCATTGAAACATCACAGCTGTCAGACACCTGCCTGCTGAAGTGACCGTATATAACCACTGATACAAATTTGTTTGCCGAAGCATTAATTCATCCATGGGTGACATCATGTATCTAGTAAATCAATTTTAGTTTATGACATGCAAATTTATTGGTTAATGTTGCAGCACCCTGCGTTTTCAAAGTAATTACAGATTTAATTGGTTAATATACTCCTAATTCACATTTAGAGACTGGTAAACAAACAGATTACAGAGATGGACAGGAACCACTTGCTTGCTGCTTCAAGATGAAAGTAGATATTTTGGGTTTTATCTGATGAGTATGTTTCATCCTGTCCATCATTTTCCATTTCTTTTATGACCACATTCATTTGTTGTGTATCATTAATTCAGATTAGTCTGAGACTCTCCCCGCAATGTACTCAATATAATACTATGATATAAGTGAGAAGACCTGTTTTTTCCTATGTTCCGCAATCAATAAATCCTACTTTGCTGAATAAGTATTTTGTAAAGTTGCCCATTTTGTACTTGGTATAAGAGTGAAAAGGGGGACTGTGCATGAAAGAAGAATGCAGATCTTACTAGTCTGTTTCGGTTGACATTAACCATTGCCTTCTGATCCTGACTGGCTCAGTTTGGAGGATGTTCAGAGCATATTGTAATAGAGATCACAGCCACAGAAAGCAACAGCTGGTATAGAGTTCACTTTGCCCGGACACATGTGAATCATGGATCATTTTCACTCCAACTCCCATGTGTTTGCCCAAGTTTGGAGCTTTAGAGCAAGGGTGGAGGAGTCTGCAGATGTTAAATTAAGCATGGAGAGAATACATAATGAGTTATCATAGAGGAAAATATGTCCTAACTATGGTGATGTTTTGCACACAGATCCCAAATGGTCAAAGGACTCTTTCACTAAGTCTGAACACCCCCGGCGGTGGTCCTGGCAGAAGTGAGGAAATGAAGATTATGGATTTTGTGGAGGGGAATTGTGGTGCTTTTTGAATTTTGGATTTTAGCATTTAGGTCAAACTTTACTTTGGGTCTTGCAACCATCTGCTCCTGGGATGCATGCCAAGGCCACAGGGCAGTGCTCAGGCCCTATCAGGATCAATGAAGAGGCCTTGTAGAGCTCAGTATATCGCTAAAATGTGCCCTCTTCATACCCTGTGTTTCAGGTGTTTTCCCTTTTTAGCTGTACCCTCCGGGGAGCCAGCTTTAAAATGGATGATTGCATGCAGCCATCGCATTAAAAGCATTAATCCCGCTCTTATCAAGCAGGCAATGATGAATTAGGAGCGTCAGCTCTGGGCTCACCTTTGTTGTCATTTGAACAGAATCAAAGCCTTAAATCACAGGGCTGCACCTGGTAATAGGAGGGGGGAGGCATTCTAATACTGTGTGTGACAGAGCCGCACTGCTTCCAGCTGATTTAATAACTCCAGAAGGAGGGGGTGGCGCTGGGCTAAATGAAAATTTGAGCAAGGTTTTAAAATATATGATTGCAGGATGAAATGGCAGTCGCCCTCATTTCTCTTTGCTTGGTGTTCTCTTTCGTTGCTTTGCGCTACAAGTCAGCTGAATTTGAGCTGCCAAGCAGTTATTCTGACCACTTTTGACAAGACTCATAACAACACAGTGCTCTTTGTGCTCCATGATTCTTGCTATCCCTTAAGGTCATACTGAACTTTTCTTTGACATGCTGATGTTTTCTAACAGTGTACTATTGTGATCAAGTTTAATTTCCTTATGGTCATAACGTGTCAGTACGAGAGCAGAAAACCCTTCACTCTCAGTAGTAGAAAATCAATCCAACACTTTTTGCTACTCACAAATATAGCAAGCCATACTCTTACGAGCTGATACAAAATATCATAGGAAAGTGTAAATTTTACTTAATGTGCACTGAATGATAGTTTAAATCATTGCTTTGCTGTTTTTTTTCACCATATTTTGATACTGGTGGTGAGGGAGTACAGCAATTGAACATGACAAAACAGATCAACCCAAGCTTTTTATGTGTACATGCTTGAATATTTTAATGAATTTGAATTGTTTATGAGCAACATTTAAGCAGCTAACCTCTTTTCCTGTTTATGGAGTGCTGCTTTATGAGTAAAACCAGGCATGGAATTAAGCAACTGCTTTAATGAGAAAAGACAAAGTAACTGTTATTTAAATCATTTAACCATTTTCAATTCAGTAAATCCTCACATCAAAGCAGCTCATTACATTTTGTTAATTAGATGTAGAATAATTGACCCTTACTTCAAAATGTACGAATAGGGGTAAGTTTCAGTTTTTCATTGAAATAGGGGTAAAACCTGAATAGCCTAGTCTCTCTCCATCTGAAGCAGATATATTTGATTTTTCACTTTGTAAATTATGTTATTATTCTCACTGTCTTCTATATCCTTCCTTTTTTCTCTGGATTTGCCATTTCTTTTATGAACGCCCCGAAGGTCTGTAAAGCACTCTGGCAGCTCAGTCCACACCATTCACATAGCAACTACTTCTCTTTGAGTCTGAAAACATACAGGAAAAATTCATGAAAAGACAGTTATGTTGCAGTGAATATTAATGACTCTTTGAGTGCTTGCTCCTTGGTAAACAGAGGGATTGAGTTGACATGCACCCAAAGACATAATTTAAATCTGGGGAGGTCACAGGAAACATTAGCAAATTATCTACCCAATGCCTTCCAAGATCTCCGGGCAGATAATGGAAAAGCCAATCTATTTGGCTGATCGGTATCTTATCGGTATAGGCTGAGAAAAGCTCACAGTAATTTCACTTGATATGATAGAAGATTTCCCTTCACTTTGAGATTAGGTTTGCCTCAGGGGTCTGTGCTATAATTGTAAGCCTCTAACAAGGTGAAACATTTGTGGAATTTGCAACTATATTTTTCATGAAACTTGCAAACTGAAGTAAACACTGGAAGAAATGAGGGATATACATGCAATATGTACATAAAATACTGTAGCAAATTTTAAATCACGAATAACAATAACTTTAATTTACTAATATGTAACATTTAATCCTAAACATTAAAGAAAGAGTATTAGTGGAAAAAAAAAACATATATGTCTCATGTTGGGATGACACAAAACCAAAGCTCTCATCTGTGGGTTAAAACTGATATTCTAACAGTGAAAGGGAACAAACTTCCTTTCCAGGTGCCCACTCCACTTCCTCCAACTTTTGGATAAAGCTCCCGAGCTTCCTCCAATCTATCTCTCTCTTCCTGCCAGACCTCTAAATCCCCTTTTGTACCTACTTTACCCTACCTCACTCAACTCTACAAGGTTTTTGGATGTTTCCACTAGGGGTTTCTCAGGCGGATTAGATGCTTTGGCGGTACCTATATCGAGGTTCCAAACGGGGAGAGTCGGACTTAAAGCGTGACGTCTACAGGCTGGTGGCCATTGATTGGCCCGATGTAGTGATGTCACTAGACAGCGACTCCCAACCCTGTTTTGAAAGACCACCGGCAACAGTGGCTGTGTGATTGTTGTTTGCTGACTGGCAATAAAGACAAGAGAGATGAAGAAAAGAATCTGTAGTTTGCAATGGCTTCCCAAAAAATTACAGTGGTCCAATGAGGAGGTGAAGACCTTTCTGGTGGCCGACGAAAAGATACAGAATGAGCTAGATGGAGCCACTTGAAATTAAAGTGTTTTCCAGGAGCTCGCTTAGTCGATGGCCGCTTACAATTACCACCGTACTTCGAAAGAGTGTCGGGAGAAACTTAAAAAAAACTTAAAAGCGACTATCGCTCCATCAAGGACCACAACAGCAGAAGCGAGAACAATAGGAAAGACTGGAGGTGGTTCGCCCAGATGGACACCATTTACGGGTAGCAACGGCGAGCAACGAGAGGGAGAGTGGCCTGGATACGCCATCATCAATCTTCCAAACAACAATGGATGATGGTGAATGATAACCAACCTGACCCAACATCCGGGGGATGAGGTCAGAGCCCGCAGCTGAACATGCTCCTGTGACTGACCAGAGTCCTGAGTGGGTGCTGTATGTTGTCCAGGATGGTCTTATAGGGTCAGTTTTTCTGCCACTGACACCAGAGAGTCCAGCTCTGTGCCCAGCCCTCCTTACCTGTATGTCCAATCGTCCAGCATCCTCCAACAAACCACAGCAGAAAGGAGACCAGTAGACAGAACAGACTGGTAAAACATCACTAGCAGTTTCTTGCCTCCTCAGGAACTACAGACGACTCTGTCCTTTTCAGAGGATGCTTTCTGTTTAAACTTGATCATGTTTTTAATCTGTTGTCCTTTCTTAATCTTGATTTTAGATTATTATTTACTTTTAATTTTTTCTCTTCTGTTTTCTGCAATGTAAAGCACCTTGAATTGTCCTGTACATGAAATGTGCTCTATAAATAAATTTGCCATGCCTGTGTTGTCAGACCAGTCCAGTTTGTCATCCAGCTGCAGTCCCTGGTATTTATTGGTTCAGATCACCTCCATGTTTGAACCTTCAGTGGAAATAGGCTAGATATGTTCCCTCTTCCTCCTGAAGTCCACCACCAAATTCTTAGTCTTGGAGTTGTTCAGCTGCAGACCGGCACCATCCCACAAAGTTTTCCAGCAGGCCCCTGCACTCCCTCTCCTGTCCATCTGCAGCACATCCAATGATCGCAGAGTCATAATTTGATGTTATTGTTTAGATGAAGATCTTTCAATGATTAATCTGGTTTAGTGAAAGCCAAAGTTTTCATATTTCTCATTTCATTGAGATAACGTATCAGAGAGTGCTTGACCGAGTATAAAAAATTAAGCTTTTTGGTTTTGTCCCCCTTCAGTTTTATGGAACGTATTTTCCCAAATTAAGTAAACTTTAGTGTTATGATATTATTCACAATCTAGGTAATTTGTATAACCTTTAAAGACCTAAAATGCTGGATGTAAGGTCAGCACAGTCTATGGGTCAGAGTCAGGGTCATCACAGATCACAGATGATCAAATATACACACATAGGCTTTACCATTTCAATACTGAGAAATAACATAAAAAAGATTATAAACTTTCATTGAAGTAAAATTGGAATGTAAAACTATTTACAGAAGGCAGTAGAGCATTTAGTTTTTTAATTGGATGTAAAACATTTTCAGTATTTGCATGTGCATAAGTAGTTGATAAATGCACTGCTGAGGTTTTATTCCAATGCATCAAGTCCATTTTGTTTAAATTAATTAGTAAATAATAATAATAAATAAGTAAAGTGAGTTTAATAAAGGATCCAGTGTAAAAAGATTTGTGTAACAAGCTTTTTTAAATCCCTGTAAGTAAGTGAAATCAAAAGTTTTCATCATGACATAAAAACCAGGCCAAAATATTGAAGTGCTTTATTGTTGTCACTGCAAACTACAAAAAGAAAGAGAAAAAACGAGGGAAAGCATTCTGTATATCCCTGAAATATACATGAAAATAGACAAAGTCAAGGCCTATGAGCTCCCAGAGCCGCTGGATGACTGCCGTTTGAAATGGAACCTTGCCTTTCTATGGCGGAGGGCCTCCTGAAGAGAATTGGAACATGGCATACACGCAGCATACATGATGCAGTTCATGGCAAAGATCTCGCGAGACCTGAGACAAACTTTGTAAATATTAAAAAAGTCTGTTTAGCTTTTGTATTCAACAATCTAACATTTTTCAGGTCCATTGGGAAAGAGAAGCAGCCTTCTCATGGTTGTTTTGCTCATAGTCACAGTTTAAATGTTTCCATTTCATATCGGTTTCCTGAAAATGCGCCGTAATGTTGAGGATTTGATCTCTGCATGCGTGCAGTCGTGTAACTGTCACGAAAAAGTTTCCCATTGACTTTACATTGCCCTCATTTTCGTGGGCCCAGCACGTAATTTTGATCAATTACGCGCCACCAAAATGTAAAAAAGTGGATGGTGTCAAAATAACATTGTGTTTATATCACCTATTGTCACATCCTCATCTTTGATGGTTCCCAAACTCTCCTTGCCTTTTCCAGAGTGTTTCTTCTTGCCGCCTCCAGCCTTCTCTTGATTTTTTCTTTCAGACTGAATCCAACAAAAGCTGTAGACTGAGCAGCAGGTACACAATCACATCAATGTCCTCCATTGTTGTGTTTGTGTCGCAGACAAATGACATGGCAGGACATTTGAGATGTCTTGCTCCAGGGACCCCTCCCACATTAGAGGGTCCCGAATTGTAACAGAAAACCACCTAAACTGGGTAGAGAGCCGGTCGGGTAGAGTAGAGCAAAGTAGGTAGTGGAAAAGGGGCTTAAGAGGGTAACATCACACCACCTCTCCTCTTTGATCCTGGAGGGTCAACATCCCTTCCCAGGCTTCAACAGCCCTGCTTTCCTTCAGGCCTTACCAGAAGACCAAACCTGGTAACTTTTTAAATGCTCTGATCTCCAGATCAGCCTGCCAGAAGCATCCGATCTCTCTGGAATCTTCTCAACAAAGGACAGATTTCCTCTGACCGAGCAGTTTGTGTTTGCCTGTCTGCTAACCTCTCTAGCAGAAGAATTGACCAGCCTCCTTTTTTTCAAGTGCATCCATGTCAACATAACTGAAACCAACTGGACAGAACTGGACATCACTGGACAAAGGACCCCTTTTCAGCTTTCCTCCCCCGTTTCTTCCAAGGACCACCATTTCCAAAGAGTTGTGGTAACAAAGATATACTGGGCTTTAACATTTTGCATCAGCACTAGCTTAAGTAAACTAAGCGTCATCAGCTTTTTTGTGGTTTTCATTGACTTGTCCTTTGAGTTGTGTTGTTGAATTAATAAGGTTATTTTGGACAAGTTATGTTATGTTTAAGAATTGCTCTCGCATGCTAAACTAACGTCTCCTTCGTCTTACTTGGCACTTTTTGGAATTCCAACACTCACAAATATATATTTGTCTTTTAACTAATCTAGGCACAAGGATGGACTTTGAACATAGTTCCTTTGTTCTATTGTACCACATGTGTTGCTGTCAACAAATGCCAATTCATGTGGCTGCAACAGACAAATCGCCACCACATGTTCAGTGGTCACATGATAATGGAAGCCATCTTGACTCCATCTCCAATCAATCAGATCAAAGATTCTAGCTAACATGTTTTCATGTATACATGGACGCTGGATAAAGTGATCTGACTAGTTGTGTGATAACATGATGGAAAGATTTAATAAGATCGTAACCCCTTTGACATGTCAGATTGATTTCAACTGAATATATGATATATTTGTCTGTGTAAATGTAGTTAATGATGCTAATTAATTCAACTGTTGAGTTAATAAATGTATTGAATAAGTGGGTCAGTGAAGCTTCCACTGAAATGCAGTAAACATGGTGGGCTCCAGTGGAGACCGTGCTGGGGCATCACCTTCCAGTTTGCACAGTCAATTGCAGGAATCCAGGCTGCTCGCAAGTGTTTTTTCACTGGAAACCGGTAAAACCTCATTCCCTATTTATGTTCCTTCTTGTCTCGATTTGAACAGTCAAATACACAACAATTGTCTTGAATCGTTCTAATTTCTGGGGTAAAGACAAATAAATAGCCTATTTCACTTAACAGCTTAGCTTTCTGCCCTCCATCGCAGTGCATGCGTGACATATCTTGGCCTCCATTTCTTTTATTGTGAAAGACTTTTAGCCATCCTGAGTTTACATTTTTAATGCTTGAGCTGACATTCTTTTATTTGATATTTTTAATCTTTTAGGTCATTTTTAATTATTGATTCTATTATTTTTATGGTTATTTTAATAATAACCATAAACATTGGTAATTGCATTTCCTTTGATTCTCACTCCACAATACATCCCCTCCGCCCCATATGACATACATTTTTGCATTGATGGCAGGATCGGGTTTGAGAGCAGCTTTGTTGAATAAGGAACAACATCAAAAGAAGGATGATGATGATGCCTATACCCTGGTGCCCCCTGGCTCCCAAAATTTAACGGTCCAGGAGGTGATTTAAGTTATGGCTGTAAAGAGAAAACTCAGGGGTTACTTGGTTTGCAGGAGCTAACAGAAGCTAAAAAAGTTGACATTGTTTTGGGAGCTAGCTGTGGAACCTAAATGACAAGTCAGTGTTTTTAGATTACGAATCAGGTTTGCAAGATATTTGCATCTTGGACCCCTGACCACCTATTTAAGGTCAAGGATGTTTAGTTGTACACAGAAACCTAATTAACAGATACTAGCATTAATTCGTAGACTGTGAGAGCTGTATTGTGGGTTGTAGTGACATAACCCGGATGTAGCTCTTCAGGATCAGCTACCACTGGGGCTACACAAGGGACCATTGGCTCAGGCCCTGAGGGTTTATGCCCGTCAGCACCCAGATGAGGACAGGAGGCATAAATGCTGGATCTGGAGTGTGGCCGTCACCAGAAAGAGGTAACATGTACAGCAGTAAATGACTCATAGCCAATCCCAAGGTCACCACAACAGTTCAGCTGGAAAGAGAGTTTGAAGCAGGAAATCATGGAGGATGTGAAATCCCAGATGAGCAACCTTGCTCAAGAGTTGCTGAAAGAGCTCAAACTGCTCCTCCAACCACCTACACCTCTACTCTTACCCCAAATGCAGAAAAGGAGACATAGTAGGCAGCCAGATGTTGAAAGGAACCAATGGGATGAACAGGGTAGGCCCATTTTCCGTCGTCGTAAAATGGCTGGACACATTGCTAGGTTTTGGAGGTCAGTTGCCACCCCACTGGCTTTAAACTAGACCTCCCTGCTGGTGAGGCCCGCATATGGGTTGTGAGTTCACCAGAGGGAGTAGGGGCCACTGAAGCCTTTATTGCGCATTGTCTAACCATCAAAGTATTGGTGGAAGGAGGGAAATTATCAGGACTGCTGGATACAAGATCACAAGTCAAGTCTGTCAGACACAGAATAGATTTTATAACTCTACTAATTGTTTATAAATCCCAGAATGGTTTAGGCCCAGAATATAGCTGTGATATGCTTAGAGAATGTAAACCTGCAAGAGCATTTAGATCCAAAGACTCAGGTCAGCTAGTCCAGCCTAAACATGCAGTAGCAGCTTTTAGCTGTTATGCTGCAAACAAGTGGAACAAACTGCCAGTAGAGCTTAAACTTTCACCAAATGTAGAAACTTTTAAATCCAGGTTAAAAACATTTCTGTTTTCAGGCACCTATGCATGAAATCTGCACAGTAATTTTGAACTTATCTTACTTTTAATCAATTCAATTTGTGATATATATATATATATATATTCTTTTAATTAATTAATTTTTTTATGATTTTATTGTGATCTGTTGCTGCCTTTTACTGCTTTTTAATGCTTTCTTTGCACTATCTGTAATGCTTTTAATGTTTTATGTAAAGCACTTTGAATTGTCTTGTACAGAAAATGTGCTATACAAATAAACTTGCCTTGCCTTGCTAATAAGCATAGTTTATTCAAAGAACATTTCACCCCGGCTAAGCTTGGGAAGATCCCTGTAGTTTTCTAATTACAGGCAGCAAATGCTCTTAAAATCCCCTACATGAACTATGCAGTATAAGATGGAAGACAGTGAAATACCAGGTCAAATAGTGGTGATTGTTGAAAATGAACACTGTACCCATCCTCTTTATTATTGATATGAATGTTGTGACTGGCTGTTGGAATGCCCTGTCTAAATTGCCAAAATCAAGTGTGCTCCTCCTACAGCAAAGGACAAACCACTGAGAGTTGAAGGATGATTTTGCTACCTGTGACTGAAGATGGGCTATTGGGGTATGTATGCCTTACCAGCAGACATGAGGTTCTTCTGCCCCCAAAGGGCAAAGTGCTGGTCTGGGGCTAAGGTGGGTCCTAGAGGTTCAGACTAATGTACCTTGGCAGAAGTGCTTCCAGACTTAAATGGTGTTGGAGTTGCACGGGACATTGAAGTGGTAAAGGATGGTTGAGTCCCTGAGAGTTTGTAACCCCCATGCTTACCAGCTGAAGCTAGGGTACTACCAGAAGCTTGGGAAGTTGTACCACATAGATGAAATGGATGTTCATGGACCCCGAGAGTTGCAGTTGTCCTTGGGGGAGGACTGAGGAAGTTGCCCTGGTGGATGTTTCAGTTGGCCCAGACACCCAGGAGCTCCCAAAAGAGGTGAGTGGCTTTGCTAACCAGCCTGATTTGTCTACAGAGCAACAGGAAGAGCTACACACCCTTTTGAGCAAATGACAGGAAGTGTTATCCCAACATGATGAGGACTGGCTGCACGACCTGGTACAGCACAGAATCCACACAGGTGATGCAGCACCTATCAGAGAGATACCACCACTCCTTCCTATGATGTACTGAGAAATTAAACTGCTCCTGATTTGTTGGACAAAGGAATCAATAGGGAGAGTTGTAGCCTGTGGGCTGCACCATTTTCCTAGTTAAGAAAAAGGACGGATGCTGGAGCTTTTGTGTTGACTATAGAAAACTGAAATGCAGCGACACAAAGATGCTTTCCCCCTGCCTAGGACTGTGGAGACTCTCTGTAGCCTGACTCAAGCAGAATGGTTCTCCACTCTTGATCTGACCAATGGTTATTAGCGGGGTGAAAAGGATCCAAAGGACAGAGAGAAGACAGCTTTCAATACACCCTCGGGCTGTATGAGTTTGACCGCATGCCTTTTGGACTATGTAATGCTCCAGCAACTTTTCAGCAGCCGATGCAATAGTGCCTGGGTGTGCTCCTGACTGAGTTCTTGCTGGTATATTTACATGACATTATCATTTACTCTCCTGAATTTTCTTCTCATCTGCAGCACTTGGATGAGATGTTTAAAAGGCTGTGGCAACATGGTCTGAAACTGCACCTAGACCAGTGTAAGCTCTTGCAACCTGAGGTAAAGTTTTGTGGGCCATGTGGTAGACAAGAATGGGGTGAAACAGGATCCTGATATGATCACAGCTGTTTTGGACTGGCACATACCTACAACTACACAGGTATGAGCCTTTTTGAGGCTAGCAGACTATTACAGGTGTTTTGTGCCCAATTTTGCCCAAATTGTACACCCATTGACCCACCCATTGGCAGAAAAACCAGTTGATAAGTGGTCTGAAACCCAGAAGGTACAGTGGTCCACTGAGTGCCAGACATCATTTGATGCCTTGAAAACTGCTCTGACTCAAGCCCCTGTCCTGGTTTATGCTGAATATTCTCTCCCTTTTATAGTTTACACAGATGCCAGCAATCAAAGGCTGGGAGCTGTGCTGGCACAAATTCAAGAGGGGCATGAGCAGGTGATAGCCTATGCCAGCCATAGCCTACATCCCACTGATCAGAATGAGGCCAATTTATAGCTCTTTTAAAGGGATACCATGTAACTTTTGACCCAAATATTAGCCTAATGTGAGTAATAATGGATGATTTCTGGGGTCAATATACAGTGTTTGATACGTGTCGGCGCTCCGAGGGGGCTGCCCTCTTCAGAAACCAGACATTGTAACTTTGCAGGACCGGATCCGTCTCTCATGGGATTATGTGACCTGGAGCACTTTGCTTTACAGCTCCCCCTCTATAATCCAATCCAATCTACTTTATTTATATGCAGGGGGTAATTTTACAGAGCTTGACCTCCACATACAATGGCAAAGTGAAAGTGTCTACCTAAGGCTATGGTACTGAGAAGCCCATTTAGATTTTGTGTATTTCAAGAGGTTAATTCTTAATCAGTTTTCCATGAAACATAACCTTTAATGTTTACAAACGCAATATATGCTCTGCTGTTCCAGAATCAGCAGTGGCTGCTTCGTCTGACTTTGACCCAGCAGCAGACCCTCATCCCCGGCAGTCCTATGATGCCTTTGACGGTGAGTGACTAAGATACACATTGGTTGGCTGTTTTGGTTTATTAGTGAGCTGCTGTACCATTGGCAATTACTAAAACATTAATCAACCCCATTAGCTATTTCAATTATATAATCAATAGCAAACAATGGGCTAAATTTATTTATAACTCATCTTAAGTCAGAGTACCTACTATTGACAGAGCCAAGCCCATATCCCCAATGCAAGGCTACTTCAGACAGTGAAGAGAATTGTGAAGGAGATCAAAGCTGTTATTTCATCAAGGACACTGAAAAACATCATGATACACAGGCACAAAGAAGTAGCAAGAATCCTGGGGTAGAGGGGCCCATGGCAATATTCTTTCCGGGGGCCCAGAATTTCTAGCAACTCAACAAAATAATTTTTTAATTTCGGTTTCACAGCCTCAGGATGCTGCAGGAAAATGACGGTTCCAGGAATGTATATAAATAATGTCAGTGTGCAACAAGCCAGAAACATAGTTTTAAGGTTAATTATGTTGTGGTAGTTTGACTAATTCTCCACTTAATGTGAATAAATAACACTATGAAATTATGTCTGACATTTACTGAATATTATGTTGCAATATTCTCTACTGAAGAAGTATGAGAGCAGCAACTACTCTTGGAATACTATTTTGATCCTCAAGTGATTGTAGCATCTTTTTTGCCCTCAATCCACTATGAGAGGAAGAAGTAGCATTATAAGGACGACAGTACATTTTTCTTTGATTCAGCTAAAGCCCATTTCAAATATGCTCAGCTTCCCCTTTTCATTGATCTGATGACAACTAATACAAACCTTTTTGACAAAACTCCTTGTTTTTATGAGAAAATTGTAACTCTTGGACTTAGAGAATTGTGATTGATGCCAAATCTTCATTAACAACAGTGAAGATGGCGTCCTCTGGTGACATAAAAGATCACATCTTTCCCTAATTTATAACTGCACTGTTACTGTGGTGCAAGCAGACCGTCCTGATTATATCACTTACAGTTAAGTAAGCTTAAAAATGCATAAGTGATATTTTCAGCTGCTCCCTTCCATCACCAATACACTAAAAGATTATAGTTTGCTTTATTGGCTAATGTAAATTGTTTTAGCATTATGACATTGTGAGAAAATTTTGCATGTATAAAGACCTCTGTATTTCTCAGTATCAAGCACCAGGTGTCTGTAACTGTTGTAGTAAGGTTTGAATGAAAGCATAAGGTTAGAAACAGCAGAAGTCACAATCATTCACACATTTCATTCATTGAGCTACATCATACACATGCACCAATATTTGGGGCTATTGTTGGGTTTAGTATCTTACCCATTGGCACAGGGTCAAACCAACAGCCTCCAATTTAATGCAGACCCCACTTTATCCTGAGCTAAAGCCGCCCCAATATCTCTATCATTCCCAACAACAAACCCGCTGCTGAGCAGAAGGTGCCTTTAGTTAGATATAGATTGTATCTGGCAAACAGAACATAGTGGTTGTTTTCTTTGTATTGAAACAAGCCCTGAACATGCCCTGATAAGTTGAGTAAATCAGACAGAAGCAGGCAAATGACTTCAGCACAGACCACAGTGAGTGGTCCAGAGTAAAAACTGATGCCTGTTTAACTCAAAGATGTTAGGGAAAACAATCGGATCTCCATAATGCAGTTGCAACTTAATGTTTAATGCTATTAAACTATAACAAACTAAATGATATTACATGTTTAAAACCACAAATGTAAACCTAATTGTGATGCAAAAGGTAATCACCAAAGTCAACTAGATGCATCTCTTTGGGACTATGATTTGCTAAACAGATTTAATGATGAATTTTCCAACAGATGTTAAAACTGTTGATATTTTACTGTCAATCAAAGTAACAGAGATGGATGAACCAAGACCTACCAAATTTTTCAGCTCGAAACAGATGGAAGGGAAAATATATGGATGGATTGTTCCATGAGAGAAGAATGAGTTTGGTTCACTGAGTGTTTCCCTACATGTGGCCAAATGTTACAGCAATCTGTCTAAATTATGCTAAATTATCATTATGGGATAATTCAGGGTCACAGTTGTTTGCATTTGCTCCTGGTGAAGCAGTTGTTTGTGACCCTAAAGATATTGCAATGAACCATCAGCAAACTTGAAGCCATCTGTTGCACATCTGTATATTGAAGATCTATCCATTTCTAAGAGAAGAGGAAAGAAGAAAGAAAGGCAGAGGCACACTGAAAGGAATATTGCTCTAATCCTCTGTCTACCCCGTCAGATGCTATCAGACTGCTTTGTGCTCTATATTGCTCTGCCCTCTAAGGTTTTTGTTTTAGTTAAGCCCAGCTGAGCTACCTTCAAACACGGTGGTCCACCTTGACAGGAATGACCTGTGACAGCTGTGACTATAAAGTGGAAACAGATCCGTGGTTATGTGTATGGCCTCTAGAATTCCACTGCTCTCTTGGGTCAAATCAGCTGTCCTTAACAACAATCGATCCCAGCATATTGATTGCTACACCGATTTAATTTGCTTTCTGGTGTGTGATTAGTAATGATTTACAGAACCCTTTGTTCTACATGAAAAGCCTTAAAACAATCCTTTTGATGAATTATCTACTTTTTCCCCCCTTTGCTCTTTCATGAAAGAACCTTAAAAATTCATGGGTTATGACCCCACCCACCAGAGAGGGGCATGATGTTTCCTCTGGTGATCAGTGGGAATTTGAGGAACTTGTTTTTTGCCTCACCACAGTAAATCTAGTAGTAGAGGTCATCAACTTAAGATATGCTCATGGCAGAAGGTGAGCAGGCTGCTTTAAGAGAGAGAGTTGCTTTGTTTTTTGAGAGCTTGTCATAAACCTAAAACCAATATTTATTCAGCATACTTTACAAAAATTTGAACAAAAATACAAAAAGGAAATATTCAAATAAACAATAAAAACTAAAATTCCATTTAGTGCCTATGAGGTCAGGCTCTAAAAACATAAAATCATATCAGTGACTTTTCCAATATAAATGCAAGAGTAGAGAGTACCAAGAGTGTAGATACTAAAATAGCCTACATTTCACAGACCAACCTTTCATGCCATGCCCTCCTCTCAGTGTAACCTCCTCCCACTATGTAGTGCAGAGAGAGCTCTGAGGTCACAGCTGCAGCATGCGGGGGATGTGAGGGCAGGCCGGGTGGAAACCTGGGGCTGAGAGGAGAGGTTTTGTTGAAGGGATGACTTAGAGCCTCTCTCTTGCTGTCAGTATGAAGAGCTGTAAGTTAAACTTTTACCAAAGAAGCCTTGTAAGCAGAGGATCCCTGTTATGACCCAGTGACTCCTGCTGCAGGTTTCAGTGGTGTTTACAGCTTAATGATAAAACACATGAAAAAAAATCTTGGTAAAACTTTACAGTAAGGTACACAAAATGATTCTTCATTACTAGGGAACAAATTTGGAAATAATCAGGAACTAAACACACAGCCCAGGTTTATTAACGAACTAATGGTTAGTTACCAAGGAAACCAAAGAGGAACAAATAGGAACTAATGGATAGTTAACCATATTACTTACTGATGAACATGAAACCTAGGTTAAGATTCTAGATTTTACTTGGCATATGTTTGCATACTCTTGGTCTGGGTACAATGGAATTCTTTAGTAGAGCTTGAAGTTACCGATGATTACATGATGGTCAGTTAACACAATAAAGGACAATATGCAGGGGTGATGGGAATCTGGCACCATGCTGGAATTCTGACGTGTGGAAAATGGTGATGGAAGAAAAAAATGTGGAATACATGGGTGCAAAAAAAGCAAATATTACCAACTGCTGAATGGAGACCTCAAGCTCTCAACCATTGCCATCATTTAACTGTTATTATTTCTCCAGACGCTTTCCCTCCATTGTTGTCAATGACACTTCTGTGCTCTTCTGCCACAAGTTCATGCATGCAGCTGCAAGTGACAGAACTGTAACGACTGCTCCAAATTGGTCTATCTGTGACGTTTATGACAAGCTTTACGGGAGCTGGTGCATAAAATTAAAATAACCAGATACCTGTCTTTACATATTATGCTCTCAAAAATTGATATATGCCACAAGTGGAAAAAAAACTGTTGTCACACGGCATGATTCAGGCAGCGTTCATAAAGCAGCTGTGCAAGCTTTACATGTAACTTGCCTGCCGAAGGCTACCTCACACATACCATCGGTGGTGATGGTATGTGCGTGTGGTCAAACCAAAAGTTTGAGTGTGCTCATTTATAGCGGAACAATTTCATTGTCAAGAGACTCGCAGCCTCTTGTGAGTCTATGCCAGAAATTTTGCCAAATAAAGAGGAAGACAAAAACCCAGGCAGCGAAAGGAAAAAAAAAAAGAGGGTCTTAAGAATATTTTTGCACACTTGTGATTTTTTGTTTACTTCTTCTTTTATACAAAAAGACCAGACTTTATAACATTTTTGTTTAGCATCTTTAGCGGTGGGCAAAGAGGCAGCATCTCCTTCCCCGTGGGCTTTCTCCCTGATGGGGCTGGAGGATGGAGCGAGCGTTGGTGTTGGGCTAATGTTAACGAACTTGCTGACTAACTGCACCAGTGTAGCATCGCTAACTGAGATGCTAGTTGATGTACATTTGTGAGGACATTCGCCCAACTCTGCCTCTGACTGACTCATGCCTAATTCAAAGTTAACCAATTTAACCAGTGAAGACAGAAAGAACTAGCCAGCTAGAGGCAGAGTAGGCTAGGGCATGGCTTCACTATGCTTGAGGGGAAAAAAGGACAATTAGGCTGGCAGATAAAAAGGATTGGTGCACATCACAGAGGTTTAGAAGTAGGTAGGCTATACCCAATGCTGACTGAAAAATATGTAGGATATTCCGTGTACCTGCGTATACCCTGGACTACACCACTGTCCCTAGTGCTCCTTAAGCATTCTCTGAGTTATATGCAGCAATTCTGATTGGGGTGCTTGTATTAACGTTACTTTTGTTCGCAGCAGGCTGGTTAGTTCATCTTTGCTGATAGTTCATCTTTGCAGCAGCTCAGGCTAATGCTAGCATATCTTGTTTTTTGGTTGGTGGGTTTGTTTAATGAGAGGTGTTGTAGATGGCTGCAACATTGAGCTGATTAAGGCTGCAGTTAGATCAAATGTAGGCTTTGTAGAGCTTGAAGTGTAGGGCTCAGCCACAAAGCACAGAAGTGTCATTGACAAGCTGTCAATCACCTCAGCAATGGCGTGCAGGGTGGAGTGATGGGCAGAGCCAGCATCTGCTCGGCTCCTGTCCATTTAGACAAAGCTGCAATGAAAGGAGGTGAAATAAGGGGTGAGAGAGAAGCTACCACACTCAAACTAAGGGTTTGATCAAACCATGGCTCTGACATTTCATTGAGATATCAAAGAATTGCTACAGACTGGGAATAAATAGTGTGTAACTAATTTCGCTTTTTATTTGCAAAAAATCAAGTATTTGTTAGAATTAGGTTCTTTTATTGAAAGCCTGAGAACAAAGACAGGAGATGATCTCTTCTTCAACAATTATTTATTCCATTTAGGTCACAGGTAAAGCAATGCAGCGCTGGGCTCAGGGGACCGGTCGTCCGGCCTGAGCCCCGAGCCTTGGGTGTGTTCACATTTTATCTTCTTAGGCCGGGCGGGCCTCGTACAATGG
>JBBBVU010000012.1:15614981-15631657 GCA_037177055.1 Atherinosoma microstoma | reverse complement strand
CGTGTATCTAATGCAACAGACCTGACCGATAACAAACTGATTCATTCTCTGTTACATCTAGTTCTTGCTTATGTCATTTATCTTGGTGATGTATGTATCAGCTGATGATTCTTAGTTAAGTCTGGTTCTTGCTTATCTATCACTTTATGTGCTGGGCTGAATGACACACAGACAGAGCAGAGCTAGAAAATAATTCAGAACATGACAAACTATAACATATTGCTTTCATAAATACGTATTTTATCTTAGTCTAATCACAATCACATCCAAATGAAAGCGTTCTCGTAGCTTAGAAAGAGTTATTTATATATACATAGGTGGCGGCGCACCCAACTGGAGGCTGCCATGTTGCATCGCCATCTTTGAATACAGGAGCTGAAAAGGGACAAACTTGTTAGCCTTACTACTTTCAACTTGCTGTTTTCCATTGAATTGGAGGACCATTCATACTCTTTACCCCGCGAGACGGAGGAAAAATAATCAAGAAAAGAAAAAGGATTTATAACCGGGAGAAAACTAGAGTTTGCATGGGCATAGCTTACCAGATTGAAATAATTCATGAGGGAGAGGGACATGAAAACTGACGCAGAGGTTGCAGGCTTTCTGCTGGACAGGTAAGTTAATTCAGTCTAACAGGGAAGTTTATTTTGGCGTTATGTTAGAAACAGGGCAGGATAGTCCAGCAACTACTTTATCCTCCCGTTTAAGTCGGATCATTTACTGTTACTATAAAACGGCAGAGACAGCTAATTTGTTAGTTAGCATACAGTGGGAAAGCTCAGTTTCAACAGTGACAGCACAGGATCTTCCTCTTGCAGTGCAGACAGGTCCACTGCTCCTGCTTTGACTGCCTCTACCTTTCCCTCTTCCTCTCACTTCATCAGAAGATCTTTGAGTCTGCCGGTCACAAAAAACAATTTCACACGATGACATTAGTTATTAGCAGTAGCTTGGTATCAAATACATGGAGGGCATGCTTGTAACTTATCGGCATCTATAACGAAACAGAATTATATCGTTCTGTACCTCATCCCCTGACGGGACACTCCAACTTGTGCATGGTGTTGACGTTTCCACATTTGTGACTCTCTGCGGCTTCGGTAGTGGTAATAACGCGTCTAAACTGCGAGGCACCAGAGAGCACTACTGGTTATTTGCATTAGATTAGCGCACCACTAGATGGGAGTATTTCTTACATACTGTGGCTTTAAGTTAAAAAGCTAAAATTTATAGTATTATAGTAGTATATTCTCTTTGTCAATGACAAGTTGGAAAACTTTATTTTTGGATTTTAACAGCATAACATGTGAGGACCATATTGTCACATGAAGTATTACTCCATGTTTTTTATATGTTGCTGTACCATAACCCCAAATCTGTCTCTGCCAAAGAACAGATGGTTATGTGACAAGTTGAAATATGTTTAATTTGTCACTAATGATTAAAACTGAGTTTAAAATGTATGAAACATTAAGTTATAGGAAACTATTTCAGTTAAAATATGCCTTTCATGTATATGCAGCTTGTTTCAGTTTATGCAGCTTGTTTCTGTATTAGCAACGTTTTTCTTTTTTTGCGTTACATTTCTGTATTTGCAGCGCTCCTCTGTAATTGCAGCTTTTCCCACGAGCATTTCTGTTCGTATACGCAGCGTGTTTTTGTATATGAAGCGCATTTGAACCTGTCGGCCTGTTTGAACCTGTTTTTGTACTATGACAAATGGATTGACTGTGCTTTCGTTATTATTTCCCCATGCTTCAACACAGTATGTTAAATATGGGAGTACCACAGAGCAGTACAAAGGATGGAGTGCATTTACATCAACTTCAGTTATACTGCAATTGAAATGCTTTTGAAGATTTTTGTTTTTAAATGTCTGACTTGGGCTTTCTATGATAATTTGCTGTATATTATAACTCAGAAAAATATATTTTCATGTACATTTTCAATTTGGACTCCTTCAATCATTTTCTGTAGTTCTGTAGAAACATCATTGCCTTAGTTTTGTTTAAATTCATTGATGATTTATTACTGTCCATCCGCTTTTTCAGTTTGTTTAATTCCTCATTCACTGTGGTTGCAAGTTCGTAATAATTATTACTACTAAAGAATATGTTGGTGTCATCTGCAAAGAGTATGAGTTTTAGAGCTTGAGATACATCAAATATGTCATTACTATAAACATTGAACAGTTTTGGTCCCAAAACAGACCCCTGTTGAACACCATAAGAAATGCCAAGATTTTTTGCACTCCCCCATTTTAACAAATTGCACCCTTCCTGTTAAGTAGCTTCTTAACCACTCCCCAGCAATCCCCCTGATACCATATAGCATAAGTTTATTGAGTAGGATTGGGTGATTGATTGTATCAAATGCTTTTTTAAGATCAATAAAAAATTCAACTGGATGTTTTTACTGATCAAACACATAAGTGATTATTTCTATTGCTTCAGTTTTTTCCTTTGAGGTGGTTGTTTTTGTTCTAAAACCGTACTGACCTTGATAAATTTTCAGATTTTTGTTAAGAAACTATTCTTGTCGGGAGTTAAAGAGTTTTCCTAAGATATTGGAAAATTGCGGAAGTAGGGAAATTGGTCTATAATTTGTGTAGCTGTGTTTACTCTCATTTTTGTATAATGGAATAGCCTTTGTAATTTTCATTTTATTTTGGGAAGAACCAACTTGGAATGATTGGTTACATATATGAATTAGAGGTTTTGTAATGTTATTTATAACTTTGTTACAATGGTCCTGTCAATATCATGGCAGTCAGTGATAGCTTACTTTTGCATTTTAGGACAATATTTATATCCTCTGCTCATTTATTGCTGAGAGGAAAATTGACTTTGGATTTATTTTGATACATTGGTCAATGCCGTGGTGTGGAATTTGTGCATTCCACTCCGGCCCAACATTTATTTAAAAAAAAAAGAATTAAAGCTGTTAACTATGTTATCTGTGACGTGATTTACACTATTCTTGTCCATAAAATAATCAGGATATGTTACCTTAGTATATCATTGAAAAATTAAGTTGTTCAGTATATCCCAAGTTTAGTCATTATAGGAGGACTGGTCATGTAATGCTCGGACTCGTTCCAGGAAGCAGCTCACCTGTGTCGCAGTTTGTGGATTCCTCATCTTTGATCAAACACATTAAAAAGCTTGACTGAGCTGGACTGAGCTGCAATCTGGCAGTACAATAATAACAACACTGCGCAATGGCCCCGAAGAAAGCCCCCTCGGTTGAGGAAATAGAAGACATCAAGAAGTCCCTCGACTCTCTGGGTGAAGAAGTTTCTGCTGTTAGGCTGCAGCAGAGGAGCATACTGGACTTGGTTGAGGAGATCAAAGCTCTGCGACTGCAGAACATAGAAAAGGAAAAAAGGATCATACTCGCTGAGGATCAAACCCCGGGCCTTACTCGAGCAGTGTTGGGAGGAGACAGAGAGGAGCAGAGCGAGGAGGCCGCCAACTCAGTGGAACAGCAGGTCACGTCATACCTTCAATCCAAGGGGATTGAGGTAAGTGGGAAAAACATGGAAGGATGTCACCCTCTCCCACGGAGGAACAACACGGGAGAACCGGCCATAATAATAAGATTTGCCAACAGAAAGCATAAAATGGAACTGTTAAAACAAGGGAGAAAACTTCAGAAAAGAGTAATAAGGACAATAAACAAAGCCGGATACTTGGAAAACACAGACCAACTTTTTATAAAATCTTGCACATTGAAATTTATGTACTTGATTAAATTCAAAACGGTACAAATAATGTATAAAGCAATAAATAATCAACTGCCAAAAAATATTCGGAAAATATTTGCAGAAAGAGAAGGAGTCTATAACCTAAGGGGTGATCTAAATTTCAAAAAACCAAAAGAACAACAATGAAAAGCATGTGCATATCGTGCTGTGGGGTGACTTTGTGGAACAGCCTGGAACAAGAAATGAAGCAAAGTTCAAACATAAATATATTCAAAAAGAGGTATAAAAATGTATTTCTTACAAGATATATGGAAGATGAGAGTTAAAAATAGCAATACATAGAGACAGAAGTTGTTAAGGATATTCATACAATCCATGTGTATATGTTTTTATGTATGTATGTTTATATATGTGTGTATGTGTATGTATGTGTGTGTGTGTCTGTGTGTGTATATTATGGATGCATGTATGTAGTGTATGTATGCATGTGTATATATTGTATATATATATATAATGATTTTGGATAATTATGGATATTGTATAGTAATAAGATATAGAAATTATGATGAGTAGGAAGGGGTGGGGATTCAAAAAAGTGCATACTTCTTCCCACTCCTTTTTTGAACTTGTTTTTTTGTGATTTGATTATGCAATATTATCATTATTTTCTTTGCATTTTTTTTTTATTTTATTTTTTCTTTGTTTTTTGTTTGAAATAAAATTCATTCATTCATTCATTCATTCATTCATTCATTCATTCATTCGTTCATTCATTCATTCATTCATTCATTCATTCATTCATTCATTCATTCGTTCTTTCATTCATTCATTCATCTGAAAAAACATCACTTCCTGAGTACTGAATGATAATAATAATACATTTTATTTAAAAGCGCCTTTCAGGTCACTCAAGGACACTGTACAGTACAGTAAAACAGTAAAAACACAGACATAAAATAAACATCAAGAAATATTGAAATATTAAAAATACAGGGACAGTGTAATTACAGTGAGTAAGTAATCCTAAACAGATGAGTTTTTAGCGTGGTTTTAAAAGGGGGAGAGAGTCAATATTGCGGATATCTGGTGGGAGTGAATTCCAGAGGTGGGGAGCAGAGCTGCTGAATGCTCTCCTCCCCATGGTGCTGAGCCGGCTGGAGGGAACAGTGAGGAATAACTAATTAATCATTACTTATCATTTACTTACTCTTTTTGTGTACCTTAATGTAAAGTGTCACATCATACCAAGTACTTACTGAGTACTGAATCACTAGCCAAGGCAAGGCAGGTTCATTTACACAACACATTTGTGTTGCAGCGGAGCGCAGAAGAATCATTAAAAAGTGTATCAAACCAAACTTTAAAAGAAATGAAAGGAATGAAAGAAAGAAAAACCGAAAAAACCGCAAAAGACTTAAGATAAAATGCAAGAAATTAGTTAATTAACAGTTGTTTTGATAAAAGGTGTCAAATAGAAGGGTTTTAACCCTGATTTAAAACTGCTGAGAGTTTCAGCAGACCTGCTTCTGGGAGTTTGTTCCACATGTGAGGAGCATAAAAACTGAACGCTGCCTCGTTCTGACTCTGGGAACAGAAAGGAGACTTGACCCTGATGACCTGAAGGATCTGGTTGGTTCAAATTTGTACAAATTGTTGCCTGATAGGGGAGTAGCTCTTTAACCAGCCCAAAACAATACCTCAGAAGCCATACTTCTCCATTTTTGTAATTAATATATTATGATTGACGGTGTCAAATGCTTTCTTCAGATCTAAAAATACTCCAAGAGTATACCTCTTTGCGTCAACACATTTAGTTACCTTTTCTACCAAATCAATCAGCGCCATGGCTTTTGATCTATTTTTCCTGAATCTATACTAACTTTCTGTCAGCAGCTGATGTTTCTCAACAAAACTATAAAATCGTTCTATGAATAGTTTTTGTGATATTTCAGAGAACTACAAAAGTACTAATGTCGGCCTATAATTAGTGTAGTGGTGTATATCTCCTGATTTGAAAATGGGAACAACTTTCCCACTTTGATCTTGAGTAGAAAAAAACCCTTTTGAATGGACAAGTTTAAAACATACAGAAATGGTTTCAGCAATACCAGTCATATTCTTCACTGTTACCATATATCATTTCAGTCCATAACGGATTTGTTCTTAAAGCCATTAATATTTTAGCTTTGATATAGGCTACTTGTGTCTAACACGGCAGCTTTTTTGTCTATTTGAAATGCTGCATTTACATGGCAATCTATTCCCTCTGTTTACAAGAAGAAAAAAAGTAAAATAATAATAGTCTCTAAGTTGATAAGAGTTGCCCATAATTCTAACACAATAGCAGGAATTTTCCCAGTTTTTCTATGTGCACTTGTTTTTAAAGCTCTTTTGTTTAATCTCAATCAGTTCACACACCATCTCCTCCAAGACCTCATTTCTCTGGAGTAGTTTCAGTAAAACTGTTGTTGGCTTTGGGATCGGTGAACACGAATACAAATCTCCAGAAAAATGCAGGTCACTTATAAGATTTGCCAAACACTTTAATCTATATCAAAGTGCACTAACAGTCCATAATCAGATTTCTGGCGCACACAACTATAGTTTTTTGTGGACATGGTCATGAAAAATATTATATAGAAGTGCAGTCTCACCGTGTACAATTTCTGTCCTAACAGAAGTGTTTACAGATTTTTTAAAAGTTAATATTATTCAATTCAAAATTAATTTGCACTTTTGTGCCAAAAATAGAAAAGGAAAAAAAAGAAGAAAGAAATTAAGAGTAAGAGTATGATTTCCATACGAAGCGCTTCTGATGGGGGGGGGGGAGGAAAGGCACATAACCTCAGGTGTGTAAATGTGAATGTTTGCCCCAAGTCATTTGCTTGCCAACAGACATGGAGACTCGGGGGAAATGAGGTGTGACACACCGGCCCACACATGGCAGGCTGTGGCAGTTGCTGCTTTGATGATTCGGTGAGCTTATGGGTCTCCAGGTGAAATGCAACTCCTTGTCCCAGACGTTGACTGTAAATAAGCAACTGTTTTCCAACACCACACAAGTAGGGGTTTGACTTTCCCTTCATGTCCTTTCATGTTATTTCACCTTAGATGTTATTCAAAGCCTACCTGAGAAGTTTGCAGATTTGTTGCACTGCAAAGCAGCAGCTCAGTAGATTTTTATCTTTATGTCTTCTGGACTGTTTGCATGGAACAGTAGATAAAGATAGACTCTGATTATTTTGAGACAGATGATAATTGATTATGATATTTGAGCATCGTCTGAACCAGTCTGGTAGATTACAAGTTTTGTTTGGCAGACAGCTTCACGATAACACACCTGGTCGGATGATGAGATAAAAACAAGATGGGCCTTGATCAGCTCAAGATATCCTGGTTTAACATCATCTCAGCGCAATATTTGGGGACAACATACTTTTTCAACATGAAAGAGTACGTGCTTGTACATTCGCAAAAATCAAAGGCCACCTATGCCGCTTCTTGGTGTGTGAGTTCATGGGATGTGACATTGATTGTAAAACCAATTTGTTTTCAATCAGAAAGAAACATCTTGTACAGAGATTCCTCTGCGTATTCAGAAAAGGCCTTGATTAGTCTTCTATCCTTGCCTTCAAAGTGTATGTCAAAACTGCCTCACTCACAGGTGCCAAAAGTACAAGGCCTTCGAATACACACCGTCACATTTCCTCTTTCTGTCAAATTATTCCTCTCTGTTTTTGCACATTGTTTGCCATCAAAAAGCATCAAACTCTGCCCATGTGTTATTTTCAGGCCCCTCTTTGTCTGGGAATGTGAATGTTTTAGTGTACAATTTTTTTTTTCTTATTCTTATTTTCACTTTTGGTTTACACAAGTGCATACCAAAGCTGATGTGATGGTCCAATTGATTTCTGTCTGTTATGGAAGGGCAGACCAGACAAAATGTCTGATAGGGAATAACACTTTTAAAAAGATAAATTTATTTGTTTGTTTTACTTTTTTTTCTGTGTGCAATCAACACATTCTTATTTCTCACTTGTCACTTATTGACAACTTATTGATAAAAGCCCTTTGCATCCATTTTCAGTACATGATTTACCCGTTTATCGTCAATCTCTTAGGAAAGGGAAACTTATTGCTGGATATGCTTCTGCAGCAGTAAGCTGTCTTAATAGATGGCCAAAGGAAAACATTATTCTTAAGTGCTAGATTATCAACAAACAGCACAGGTTACATAAGAGGTCAGAGGGAAGGTGAGAGAGATATATAAGAGCGGTAAATTGTGGGTTGTTACACCAGAGACCAGAGACCTTTATTCTAAGTCTGACCCAACATAAAATTGCCCATTTTAGAGTTTTAAAACCATAACTATTTACAATAGATACTGGTATTAGTCAGTATTTTAGGCAACAAAACTCTCTTTCAGCCACAACTACACAACAACCAGAAAGAATCAGGCTTATTTTCTACTTTTTTTCTTTTTTTTTTTTTTTAATAATCAGCAAATATTTTCTGTGCTAAATTAACCACCATTATTAGCTGCAACAGAAACCTTGACAGGTGTGCATTAACAAAGAGGGAGCGGTTTAGTGAACAATCAGTTGTTTCTAAGAAGAACGCTTTATGTCCTGTCCGGGAGTGGGGTGCTGCTTCCTGCATCCACCCACACTTTTATCCTCTTTATTGGCTTTTGCTCTCCTTTACTGGTAGTGGTCGGGTGTCCTCTCGCCTCCCCTCCCCAGAGGGCCTTCTCACTTATTCACTTCCCCCTTATCTGACACATCAAAGGATCTCATTACGAGCTGTGACACAGCCCCACCCTGAGCCAACCTGTTCCTACCATCACATTTAAATAGCATCACATTGTATTCATAATAGGTAATGTCATGCACTGTGGTGTGTAATGTCTCACAGATACCCATATCCGTTTCTTTCTATGTCTCCCTGTTTCAACCACACATGCCCGACAGACACCCCTCTATAAAATTCTCTTTTATTTATAGCTTGTTTGCTTTTTATAAGGCAGCTGTGCAGACCAAAGTCGCTCATCTTGTTTGATGTGCTGCACATCTCTCATCTGTGATTACTAAGTGAATCTTAAAAAAAAAGGACAGGCTGTTAAATGAAACGACTGAAGTGGAGCCTTCTTAGTGAAGATTATTCTGCTTGCATTTTATTTGCCTCCTCTCCATTGACAGCACATAATTTGTGTCTGAGATCCAACACTCCCCTGCAAAAAACGGAAGGGCCCAATACAACTATTCAACTTGAAGCTTCAACATCCAAGACCCCACCTGTAAGCTCAGGAGTCCCAGAGCTGCAGCCAAGGCCATAATTAACAGGAGTGGGGTCCCATTCCTGCCGCCCTCGTTTACCCCTTAATTTATTTACTAAACAGAGTAGAGCCACACTGACAGGCTGTTAAAGAACAGAGCAGTGCTTTTCTCGTGTGTCGTAAATAGTCTCTGTGGTAGACTTTGCCGGGGGCCACTGAACACAGCCAGAGATGAATCTGATTGGAACAGCGGATGACGAGCATCTGTGAGCTGCATTTATATCATGACCATTGTGAAAACAATAGTATTCAGCAGGTATTATAGATCTTTAACTTTTTGCTCACTAGTTTGACAGATTTCCCTCAGTACCTGCCAACAGAGAGCCAATTAAAGCAGTATAAAGTCTAACTGAGATGCTCTCTGTCCTAGCTACAGTATGCAGGTGGGTGTGTTTGTACGCTGTGTGAGTACCATATTCGTGTTGGAAAGGGCACATGTAAAGTTCAGGCAGAGAAAGCACAACTGCAAGGGCAACTTTTCCATCTCTTGCAGACATTTATCTGACACTTGAGAGTAATAGATGAAGGTTGCAGCATTTTTGGATGGGGATGCAGGAGTTTTATTTCACAGGATGTTTTGTTTTTCCCACAGAGGATTTATTTTGGCAGAGCTGTTACTCAGAAGTGCTGCTCTTTCCTCCCTCTCTTCCTCTTCATCTATCTCTGTCCTCTCTTCATCTCCATCTGTTATTTCCCTCTGAGGTGCTGTATCTTTCTTATAGTCTCCCTTCTATTTGATGAACTTTTGAGATTTTGTATAACAAAGCACACAAGAAACAGCAGCCATGAGGAAAAAAAGGGACAATCACTCTGTCAAGGTGCTTTGAAGAGCAGAACACTGCAGCAGCAGATTAATGTCCTCATAAAGTGAGGGAGCTGATTTTGATGGAGGACTTTATAGATTTTGTAGGTGGTCCACCTCCTGTGGGTGATATTTCTTTTCTCTTTTGTTCTACATAGTAGTAAGAGAGAAAGAGAGGAGATATGTTAGAGTAGGCGTGAGCATGGGGGCTGATGGTGACACTGACAATAACTAGACTAGTAACGCAGTCAGTTGTCTATATTTAGTCTCTACCCTGTTGGAGAATGGCCTCCCATCTCAGTGACCATTACCTCCCAGAAACAGTAGTCAGCATCTATCACTTTTAGTTTTTACCCTTAAAACACAGTTTTCAAAGAACTAAAAGCTGTCACTGATATTGTACGATTAAGAGGCAAATGTCCAAGAATAATTGGCCCCTGATAAACAATGAATCAATAGTTATTGTTAAAATTGAGTTTAAAAGGAAAGAGCAGTGACTATTGATGATGTAGCCAGGTAATGAAACGACAAAACCTCCCAGTTACAACGGTTGTCAAGGAGTCTCTGACCTTCATTCCTCCCAGAATTCCTTTCTCTTCCTTCTGCTCCGGGTTGATAAGGATAAACAAGGATAAGCAGATTCAAACGATTTGTCATATCAATACTTACTTCTCACCACACATTTAGAAATGAACACAGTTTTGAAATATTTCAGAATTTTGGCCATTACATGCTTTGTGTATGCAGTGTTTGAAGATGACAAGCAAAAGTGAAGGTACATCGTCTGCCAGTAAGTAAAGTTTACTGGAGTGATAAATCAGATGTTTGCTTTTTAGAAAATCAAAAGCAAACGGCAACCCTTCCTGAACATTGACTATATGTGACTGCATATTTGCCTGCAGGGCAAATGGAGAGTCTGTGGAATACAAAGGCCATATGCTATATATCTTTCCTTTCTTGCTGAGACCTTTTGATGAAATTCAATTTGATGGCCCAAACGGAACTAAAAAGAGAGGCTTGACGGAGGAGAGTTGAGTCTGAACCACACAAGCCAGGGTAAGGAGACCTCCCTCTGGGCCTGGCAGCCCAATCCAGTTTATTGATTTTCTGTCCTCTCCTTCAATATGTGGAATGCGCCAAACCGAATAGATTATGACAAACGTGCCCGCAAGAGACCACCGATCCTCTAATTGATCTTGATGGAGTACATCTGAGGATCAAAGGTTGGGAAAATTCGGTGACATAGCAGGTTTCTTCACTCCTCCCATAGACACTCCTTCAAAGTCTATAAAAGGAACCATGGCCTTGATGAAGAAGAGTGTCTCACCTTCTTTCCATCAAGCCATATCTCCTGTCTGTGCTTGTGGGCAGTGAGACTTCCACTGCACTGCTGAGCACAATGGAGTCAGTGCTTTACAATAACAACCTCCTGCCAAAAGCACAAAAAACAAGGCAAGAGAAGAGCTCAGTGCTCTATTTTGATGAAAGTAACAAGCACAGCTTGTTGTAAATAGGCTTTCTGAAGCCTGAGGCAGCTTTTCTCCCCAGGGGACATGCTTTCTGCATCTCTCCCAGGGTTGCTGTCGCCAAAAGGTTCTCTCTGTAAGGGAAAAGGAGGCACAAACAAGAAGTTGCTTCAGCTCTTCTGGCAAAAGGAAATCATCCTTCTGTCAGGTACAGTAGTTGGGATTTACTCCATCCAGATTAGGAAAAATCTGTTTAGACGTTACAATACACAATCGTGTTTGGACCTTTGTGTTTGCTGTATTGTTAGGATTACAGTCCAGGTGCACTCAGAGGCACATTGTTAGCCGAGTGTGTTGAGATGTTGAGCTACTGAGGAAAGAGGTAGCGCCCTGTCTGTGAGCTCATCTTCCTGATCCCTGATAACTCGGATGTGTGCTTATTCAAATGAGTTCTGCTCTGGGCAACCTCTTGCAAATCAGGTGCCATCCACGCTAGCATTGTCACACAAATTAGAAACGGATGTTAAGGGCAGAGCAGAGGAGCAGAGTCTGTGGACATAGTTAGCCCTGGTTTCTTTGACATGTTAGTGCATCTCCCCACCTCCATGGGAAGTTCAATCACAAGGCTGACTCTCTTTCTCCCCTAAAGAGGTAAAAGGGAAGTGAAAGATGATTGTCTTCAACCTGCCACCTACATTTGAGAGAGTTTTTTTTTCTTTTAATAAATCTCCTCAAACCTCTCTCTTTAGTTACCTTTCTCCTCAATGCCTATAAGCCTCTCTGATCCTTTCCAATAATAATGGCATTGCCAGCCAATCTCTCTGAAAATGGGTTCAGCGCATACCTAATCCCATTTAATTACTTAGACACACAGGGCTCAGGACACACTCCTCAGGCAGTGCCTCCCCCCCTCTGTAAGCATGCCCTGTTTGCACCCCATCCACCTCTTCTCATGAATTATGGATCCCTGGCTGCAAGGCGAGGGGTGATCATTCTGCCTGCTCTGTCATAAGGCTCAGGGAGAACCTTAGCTCAGTGTAAATATGGTGCCTGTCTGGGCTTGAGGTGCCCTATTGTGCCTGGTATTAAAAGCTCACCACTCTCCCACTCAGTCCCTTCACTGCTGCGGTGCTCACAGCAGGGGGGCAGGGGTAATCGCACAGGCCTTCCAGCACTTTGCTGTACTGCAGCCGAGCTCATGCTGACCAGTATTATGGTTGGCAATCATCACCTGTGAGGTTGGGAGAAATGAAACGGAGATAAAAGTTGAAAACTGGAGAATTAGGCTGAATCAGCCCAGTCTCACTGTTGATTTGTTAGACAAATGTTGCTTTATATAGCAAGACAGTACTAACACTTCAGTCTGATCGGACAAGGCTCGCTCAGTTCTGTTCTGGGTGAAATGGTGAAATAACCTCAACACACAGATCTTAAATGATTAGGGATTTGAATGGCAAGTGGTGTTTTTTTGTTTGTTTTGTTTTTACAGGGATATTTTAATACCATCTTGAACACTGAGCTGCTGCCGTTGACTCCAGTCATCGCCACAGCATTGGCGACTGAGTGCAGCAGAGGAGCAAACTGGATAAATCAAGCTGTCCACTTCTTATGCGCTCAGTTGACAGGATCAGACCTCGACTTTCCAGCTGCTATCAAGTACCTGAGTTGAACACACTTCTATGGATGATATACCTTTCTTCTGTTTTGCTACATGAAGATATGAGGATGTGTTCATTGAGAGAAAAACAAGGTTGTATACATTCAAATAAACAAGTAAATAACTAAACAAGACGAACATCTAAGGACCTATAATTGTCAATGTCACAGTTCTCCCCTTGCCCAAGGAAAAGAAAAGAAAGATGATGTCTCTGTCAGCTCTGAGATGGTTCGATGCTGTCTGTCAGGGCCCTTAGCACATTTCCCTGAGCTTGATACAGACAGGGCTTGTCTCGCTGCCCTCAGCAGCAGACAGACATCTCATCTTTATCTCCCCAGATTTTTACCTAATCTGTTTCTCTCCCCCTTGGCCTCTCTTCATGAATCTGTCATAAATCATTTTGGATTCTGGCCCCGTTTGCACAGACGGTTTCATAAAAGGAGAGGAATGAGCATCAGATATCCAGACTAAATAGCGATCAAATTACATGGGATATGAAATGCTGTAGTTTGGAATCCATTATACTACTCAATAAGAGTCTTTGCACTGTAATATGTCAGTGCTGGCCCTGAAGGGACAAAAGCACAGATGGTACTGTATATGTGCAATATGCATATGACTGAACAGTTTAATAAGTATGGTTGACAGCTGAATGAACAACATACAAGCTGAGTGCACACAACTTATTCATCATATAAGCCTGCTTTGCCATTAGTCTTACCATATAGACATCAAAATTTGCCTGACAGCAGCTAATTTTGTATGTCATACAAAGATTCTCACACACAGCAAAACAGTTGAGACCTTGAAAATGAGTTTGTGGTTGCTTTCAAACCGCCCACAGCAGGTGCTCTTATCCACAGATGAGGGTTCATCTTATGCTTAGCCTTCTTTACAAGCTACACTGATTACAGAGATTAATTACAGTGTTTTTTAGTTTAGTTTAGAGTTTTTCTTTCATTACACGTTTACATAAAAACAACTAATTACATTCAATAACAAACTAAAATGATGATCACACGAAATGGACTGGCCCTATCTGCCTCCATCTGTTAAAACCACTGCATCTTTTAAAGAGCTCTTCATTTTGACAAGTATCATTGAAAAATTCTGTCACCATGGCAACAGCAGACTCATTACATTTAATCCACTAATTGCTAACTAGCTCCACAATTGGCTGTAATTGCTTTGGGGACACAGTTAACCCCTTGGTTGGTATGCAGAGCCAGGCTACTTCTGGCGGAGTCGGACAAAGGCCAGAAATGAAAGATGCTGCAGTGGAAACCTTACCCTCAAAGTCCAACCCCTCTTCCCAAAAATGAAAAAAAAGGGGGAAAAGGGAAAAAAAAAAATCAACCCTCATCTTTCAAACATCCCTAAATCTCCTAGTCCAATATTAATTAATGGGACTGGTTGCTATGGTGATGGATCACCATATTCTCTGTCAGCAGTATTTAGTCAAATGGGCCCTAATGTTTGTTTGTTAATGGCGCCGTAAGCAGCACTGGTAAATGTCTTTTATTATCTCCTCAGTGACACTGCTAGCACCTAGGCCATTCAGCAGCCGTCTGTGCGCCAAGCATCAAAAGAAGAAGAGGAAATCTGCTCAATAAATTGGAATTCTTTTGGCTTTCATGTTTACAGTGATTGGGACACTGGGAGACCAACAGTGACCTTACATGAGGATATTATTATGAAAATGTCAAACAATAAAGAGGCTTTTAGAGTCTGCAAAAAATCCTTGTACATGTAATAACTTGAAAAAACAAAGCAAATTACTTTATGGGGGACATCAAAATGCTAACTACACATCTGCCACACAAAACAAAGGATTCTTTTGTAGGTAATAGGAATCTTTCCATTTGTTTTGGCAAGATTATTGAGAGTATCAGTATATCCTTAAAACGACTCACATAATAGAATTGACTGTAGGTTGATATGAAACATACAGAGTGACCAGTATGAATAGTACTTTTGATGTATGTGTGTGTGTGTTCACATGTCTATGTTAGAGTATGTTTTCGTGTCTGTGTGTGTGTGTGTGTGTGTGTGTGTGTGTATGAGTCAGGGCACTGAACAAACCCAAATCTCTTTGAAGAGTGAAAGGCTCAAAGGATGGAGAGGCAATCTGAGAACTTCACAGGCGCAGAGGGGAAATTGCCTTGAACCTTGAGGTGTATGAAAGTGCAATTTGTGTCCCATCTGTTCTGCTTCCCTTCCATTAGGAGGAAGGGTGCTCTAAGGCCACCGAGGAGAAAATGCCCCTGTGAGGGTCTCAAGGTACACAGACGCTCTCGCAGATTTAATTTGCCTGACTAGTCATCATTCCCCTTCCTCTCTTTATTACTACAGCTTTGATTTTTATAACCTTGGTTTGCTTTATTTTCTGTTTAAATATGTGAACAATATTGTTGTTTTTTATTTATCTGTCATTTCTTTGTTTGTTTTTTTTCCCTCAAATATATTTGACGCATGTCACAAAGGTAGCTTGGCCAATAGAGACTGACACACCACGTGACCAACACGCAATGCATTATGGGTAGAAGACGTGTCCAACACGCAATGCATTATGGGTACAAGGGGCTGCGAAATGTAAACCTAGTTTCACGTGCGAGTGTATTGAAAACCAGTTCCTGCGGTTTTTAATACGCTGAAGCTTTTGAATTGAGAAAAATCATTATGTTCAAGTCAAAGGAGAGCGCTGCAGGCCCGTACAAAGAAAAGCTTGACGAAAAAGCTAAGAAAAGGTATGAGGAAAAAGTTAAAGTAGTCAAGGGGCTAGACCCATATAAACATTCAGAATGGACTAAAGACGTTAGCGTACTGCCCATCTTTCAACACGGACAAATTTATAATTACATGGTTTTAAATGTTAGTGCGTACACGAACGAAGTTTTAAGCAAATTCAGATCACTGCAGCAGGCCCAGGTCCAGTTCACCGATGGATGGGTACAGGACCTTGAAATGTGCCGAGTGGACCACAAGACCATCGTATGTACGGCGTCACCATTCATTCACTCCTCCACACCCTCATAACAAACCCTCATGCTATCAATGATACTGCAGATGTACATGTAATGCAGATCTTTCTCAGTTTCTTTGAACCCTGTTGCAACTATAGTGTTTCTGTAATTAACTTGAATCCTTAATTAATGAATTGAATGAATCACTGATTGTATTTTATTTACAGCCATGTGAAGCATCATATCATAGATGATTTCTCCATAACATACAGTACAACTGAAATCATTGCTTCAATACAACACTGGGGCACATATTAGTGAGTGCACATGAAACAGCCACTATCTTATCTAGCAAAGTCATGTCTTCACCCTCACAAGGCACCACTAAGCCCAGTCGTATGGTGTCATTTAAGATGGTGTACTTGGATCTTATACACCCAATTACCCCCTCCACATGGATCCTAACATGTATTCGGTAAAATGGGGCGAATTTGCATTGGTACACCCATTAGTAGAGCAAAAGATGGGAACCCTGTGTAGAACTTGACTTTTGAGTCATTTCCTTTAAGAAAATCCTCATCCAGACTCTTTTTGGACAATTCCTCCTTCAGTTTTCTGTTCTCTTCCTACAGGTGCGTGATTTCTTTTAACCTGAGCAAACACATCCCACACTCTTGCAGCTCTTCATTGTAATGTTGACTGATTTGCTCTGGTTCCATCTCCACTCCCATTTCAGTTGTGTTTGGT
>JBBBVU010000012.1:15589670-15603031 GCA_037177055.1 Atherinosoma microstoma | reverse complement strand
CCGATCTCTTTGAGTGTGTGTGGATGTAAGACACTATGAGACCCAATGAGTACATCCAGCTTGTGCCTGTTTCTCTGTGAAAGCGCTACCATGAAAGTGCAAGTCATAGAGAAAATTTCAAAGGCAGAAGCCAGGACAGCGACATGGAGCTGCCAGGGATTGGTGAGCAATCAGATAGGGCAGAATTGATGACCTGGCTCAGGATGGATTTCTTGGAGCGGGCTGCCAGACCGAGGTAATACTTTCAGGCTCTTATCAGCACTGGCATAAGCTGAGTGCTGCATCACCCACTTCCCAGCGTCAGCTTATTATGAGAGTCCATGATGTGTGATTGCTTGTACTGCCTTTGTGTGTCCCAGGGTCTGTGTGCACTGGGCACAGTCACCATGAAGAAGAAGAAGAATACTGACGGCTTCAGTCAAATACACTGCCCACTTCACCACTGTTGAAATGACATTTTGCAAAAATAGGTGTTTTGCAAGGTTTCCTGTGACTCATATATGCTGGAAGTGCCTGCAATGGAATTTAGCAGTGTTGAGTTGACAACCAGAGATATGTCGTTCTTTTTTAAAGATATTTTGGCAATTTAGAAGTAGTCATTAGAAACATTTAACAGTGGGCAGGATGTAAGTGCATGACTATATGAATTGTTGTATTATTAGTGCTGTTTATTGTGTTTATTAACCTTTCACCCATTATAATTTCACATATTTTCCAAAAGTGTTGAGCCATTCATCAGAAATAGAAAAATCAGAAATAGGTACCACAATTTATTAAATTAATGCAAATATATTAGGAATTATATTACATAAGGCAAAAAAAAACAAAACAAGTTTGCACAATTCTAACTGTCAATATTTGTTGTGACCATCTTTGTTCTTCAATGCAGCCCGAAGTCTCTAAAACAAAGATGCCTAAGTCCAGTCCTCAAGATATTATCCTGCAACTTTTAGGTGCATACCTTCTCCAACATACCTGAATCAAATGAATGTCTCATTACCAGGCCTCTGCAGAGCTGAATGACATGCATGAGGGAATTCATTTGAGGACTGGACTTGGGCACCCCTGCTCCAAAACAAGTTTCTCTTTTCTTTTTCTGTCATTTCTCTAAGTACTCTTCAGGAATAGTTCTACAGGCTTCTTGAAAGACATTTCAAAACTCTTCTTTGGATATTAGCTGCCTTTTGTTCTGTTCTCTGTCAAGACAATTCAATATAAAAGTAATGTTGATCATCCAAACCAGATGTCACCACTCCCCCCCATAATAAAGTATATTATACAAGCTTTGTAGTCATGAAGTCATGAAGTCACATAGTCATGATCTTTTTGTGTTTTTCCTTCAATTTTTGGGAAAGTAGCCTATATTTCCAAATGAGTCACCTCTAGAGTTATGATATTCACAATCTAGGACATTACTATAATCTTGACAGAAAGCATAAAATGCTGGATTTAGAGTCAGCACACAGTCTATGGGTCAGTCATAGTTAGAGCACAGATTATCAAATATATACACATGCATAGACTAAGTTTTATTGAAGTGAAATTGTAATGTAAAAACTATTTACAGAAGGTGATAGCATATAGTTTATAAATTGGACATACAACATTTTCAGTATTTGCTTATGCATAAGTAATTAAATAATGCACCGCCAAGGTTTTAATGCAATGCACTTGTTTAATTAAATAAATGAAAGTTAAGCAGGGTTTAATGAGGGGTGCCGTCAATAAAGACCTGTGTAATGCCATATTAATCATGTTTTTATACACAGTTCAAGATTTGATGTGAATACACACAGTTTTTCAACTATCCATGTAGGTAAGTGTAATTTCAAGTCACCATTGTGACATAAAAACCAGGCCAAAATATTGGAGTGCTTTTTTGAATGTCATTGCAAACTGTAAGAAAAAGAAAAAAGAATGAAAACCTCCTGTATATTAGATATAATATGTGTCTATATAATAAAATAGACATATACAAAGGCTAAAAAAAACTCCTATTGCTGACTGACGGTATTTCAAATGGAACAAAACCCATTAACGGCGTACAGCCCCAAACAGAATTGGAACGTGCCATACGACAGCATCCATAGCAACCATGTTAGTTACGATCTCGCAAGACTTTTGAGAATCTTTGTTAAACAAAAAAAAAAAAAAAAGACTGTCTAGCTTTTCTTCTCAATAATCTAATTTGTTTAAGGTCCATTTAGGATGAGAAGTAGCCTCAGTACAAAGATCAGATTGTTTAGAGAAGCAGGACAAAAGAAGCCAATGAACGAAAAAGTAGAAGATGTACAAATACATCAGCTGTGAAAGGATCATAGCACATTTGAGATGATATTCCAAAATATGGGAACAGGCTCCTCATCTATATTCTCATGTCAATTACCAATGTTTAGGGAGCTCTGCTATAACATTCAATGAGAGAGAAAGCACCCTGTGCGTCAATTAATGATGAGAGGGGGGTACCCGATGCCTTAATATGTGACACAGAAGGAGCCTGACCAAGCATCCACATATGGCGAGTAAAGAGTGAGAACGTGTTGGTTTGGTAACAAAGACCAGATGGTCAGCATTAGTAAAAACCCTGAGACTCAGGCTCTTAAAATCACTGATCACCTTTGTAACCTTGGTGTGTTAATAGACTCTGATCTGACTATCAACAGCCACAGCAAAGCTGTCACCAAGCATCTTTTTACAAACTCAAAAACATTAACAGAATTCAAAGTTTTGTCTCCCAAAAAAACTTGGAGAAACTTATCCATAACTGGACTTCTCAAAAAGAACATTAAACAACTGCATCTTTACACTGGTTTCCAGTCAGTGACAGAATACATTTTAATAATTTTAGGCCAAGAATACCTTTGCGATAAGTTTAGAGAATATAAACTGCAGGAGTCTTAATTCAAGGGCTCGAGATCAGAGTTCAGACTAAACATGGAGAAGCAGCATTTAGTTGTTATGCTGCAAACAAGTGGAACAAACTGCCAGTGGAGATCAAACTTTCACCAAATGTAGACACTTTTAAATCCAGGTTAAAGACATTTCTTCCTGCACATATGCATGAAATCTGCAGTGAATCTTTTAACTTATCTAGACTGTTGTTTGCTTTTCATCATTTTAATCTAGTTATTGCATATTGTTTCATATATCTTATGATGATGTTTGATCAACTTTTTAATCATGTCTTAACATGATTTTAATTGTTTCTGCATTGTTTGCACATTGTTTGCACTTTATGTATGAAATGTGCTAAATAAACTTGCCTTGCCTTCTGATGAGGCTTCAGTGAACAGTAGATGGATCAACAGAAGGATTAGATCCATCTCTCAGGTCCTGTGTCAGGTTCTTGATGGATTTTTTTTTGCTAGACATCGCTTTGAGATGCTGTTCATCTCTGGTAGACACAATTACTTTGGCATGATCATTTAGCTTTTGTCCTACTTGTGTTCTTTCCTCAAACTTTGTAGGGACAAATTGCAAAGCGTGCTGAGATAGGTCAAGCTTTCAGTTTAAAACTGGCTATTTGCTTGACTGGTTGATATAACTGGTTAGCTCTTTGTGTTGGGTGCCTTTTTATGCTTCAGTGATTCATTGTTAAGTGACGTAACACACACACACAAGTGAAAAATCAGCCAATGTCCAAAGAAAAACTTTGAAAGAAGTTAAATAAGCCACGAGACCTTTTACTCAAGACCATTTTTAAAGATTATAAGAATGCTTGGCCCTTTGGAAGCAAAATATGAAGAAATGAGGCGCTACTTTCAACTGATAACTTAAAAGATATAAACTTGAAAAGTAGGAGCAGTGAATTGCCTCTTCTGTCTTTGATGATTATTTAATAGACTATTCAAATAAATCTATTATCAAAATGTTCATAATGGAATATTTGTCCTATAAGAGCTTAATACCAATTAATAGCATTTTTACCACCAGTCACCAGTTCATTAAAAGTGAATTCATCTGACAAACAAATCACATTTTTCCCATCAGTCTGTGTTATAAAACTTCATTTCTCTTTGCAGAGCTGCTTCAAATCAGCATTTCTACAGCTTCTAGTTGATCAATTGTTGGTCAAAGGTATTTAAGAAACGCCTGCAGGTTTTAGTCCGATGAGTACCATGAAAGGATGATGCCTTTAACCTCCAACCAGGTTGCTGGAGAAGAAAGAACTGAAACGCTGTGATAGTTCAAAGAGTGATTAAAGATCTCAATCTGCATCCTGTCATGGCAATTTATATCAAACCTTTTTTTTCTTCTTCTGCGAATAAACAACGTGGTTTCAGACGCTTAGACGCCGAGCATCTCTATGGTAACAGTCCTCAATTACCGATGATTGGCCAACCCGTGGGAATGTTTCTATTCCCTCAGTACAGTGATTGGTCGGTGGGCGGTCTGAGAAGCTTGACAGTCTGCAGCGTTCCGGGTTATTGTCAGTCTCGGCAGCTCGGCAGAAGGGCAGGACCGCGTCCCGGAGCTGCCCAAAGCAGCTAGCGCTTTATTCAGACGAAACAATTTCTTATTTGGTGAATATACCAAAGAGAGCCTTCCTGAGCTTTGCTATCGAGGTTACTCTGCAACCTCATCTGGAAATCTGAGTCTGAAACGGGAGGTGAGATATCTCGGAGAGGCTGCCGACACCACGGAGAAAGTGACGGACGGAGCAGAGCCTGATCAGCGGGATTTTACATCGCATCGGTTTAGGATATTCCCGGCACCTGCTTTGGCCCTGCCTTGATTTCTTTCAGGGTACCTTCACACAATATTGCCTAGATAATATTCCTAACATCTTCATAATACATTTAACATAAGGTCGTCTGTAGTAATCAGGCAGACCCATGCGTAACAGCGGGAGATTTGGGAATACTGCGTAGCCGTTCAACTACCGAGTCTTTCAAACAAGAGTTTTTTTTCTTTTATTTGGAGTGATCTTCAAGCGAGAGAAAACAGCAACCGGACCCCTGACTTTGTTTCGGAGACTAAACGCTGAAAACCCAAAGCGCACTTGGTGCGCAATCCTTCTGAAGACGCCTCTGAAATTGCCGACCTGCGCTCTTGCCCTCGACATAAATTTGGCAGCCGAGGAGAAAAAAGGCAAAGCTTATTAACTTTGCATGCTAGAGGCTAGAGTGTGGAATCTAATTTGCAGGGTTACCGGTATATTTGCATACCATCGGAAGACGAGGATAAACTTAATCAGCATTTGACATCGACAAAGCAGCAGTTGGATTTTGGGGGAACGGAATGAACCCTTTTTAATTTGGCCCGCAGAAGAACGAGACAGATTGCTCAGTGAATGCTACAGTCTGCATGGAGTTCTAGTCTGCACTAAGGAGCAATTTATGGTAAATATGTTTTACATTTTTGTTTCTCCAAGTCTTGCGGATTCGTTATATTTTGGGTCTGTATTTGTTATGATTATAGTTTATGTTAAGGCTCGCTGCACCCCTCTTGGATGGTAAATAAATAAAAGTCAGAAAATAATACATGGTTGTAAATATTCCCGTTTTCCTAAACGCTGCTCACATAAGGATGCCTCAGAATTAAACTCTTTGTTTCCATGCGTGAGCCACAATAAACGAAGTGTTGTAAAAATCGACTTATTACAGTGCCGAATAGCTTTAGGAACTACTTTGATGTGTAATGTTGGTCTTTTCAAGTATGGGTAGCAATTAAGTCTGTTGTAGAGGGCAATGCACCGCAGGCACCACAGACAGGGATGTGTGGCACTGGAGGGGTTGCGGCTCAGAGCAAAAGGTGCGAATTTCTCATCTGTACGCCCCCGTGCGTCACTGTGTGTGGGGAGGGTGAGTATGGAGTCTGCTGCAATTAGTGATTTTTCACCCTGGAGTGTTAATGATATACAATCCCTTTTTTATGGTGTGCCTGCCTGTATAGTGTGACAGGCTTTTATCGAAGAACTCATAAAATTCATGCAGATGTGTGCGTAATACTGTGAAACTTTTTACTTTATGCTCGGCTACATAGATGATGTTCTGTGCAGCACTGTGGTCTGGAGACAATTTGTCATTGTCCTGTAGGAATTCCTGCACATTTGTCCTGTGCAACCGAAGCCTTGAACGGAGCCAGAAGGGTCTGATTATCGCAAATACATCTGAAATTCTTGGTGTTTTTTCTTCTTCTTCTTTTTATTGAATATGAATGTGAGCTGATAAAGTTTAGCCCATTTCGACTCCTCTGAAGTTAAAACCTTGCTGGTTGCTGAGGTTGCTTTGCAATATTTAGCTCCATTGCTCACACTGCATAGAGATGATCATCTCACGAGCTTCACATTATGCTGACTGTGCAGCGAAAAAGCTGCACACAGTATGTTTTATCATTAGACTACAAGCATCCTCCAAATTGATCTTCCTCACTGGCTCCAGTCATTCTCTGTCTGGAAGCCCCGCAAATAGGTGGCTCGCTGAATGTAATATGGGCCCCTACAGCAAGGCAGGCGCCCCCACAGTCAGGGGCACCTGCCATAGAGCCTTCCTGGCTGTATTGAATAAAACATCCAGTGATGTATGAGGCAGGAGCGGCACCCGAGGGGGCAGAACTGCCTCATTTACTTCCTCCTCTCTGCGCCTATGACCTGCTGAGCAAATTGTGCTCATATTAGCTCTGTGGCTGCTTCTCACCTAAACAAATAGTCTTCCCAGCATAATGCTTGCCTTAACCCAACATGATGGTTGGACAAGGCAGGAGAGAAGGAATGGCAGAAAAAAAAGCTTTAATATCTAGGTCACTGAAATACCTTTTTGGAGTTTGGAGTTCTTGCTTTTTCCTCTTTGTTTTTGGCTTGCTGTTAGATTTTGCTTTCTTTGTAACACTGGACCCTCAAGTGTCCTGCTGCAGACTCAAAGCTTTACTCACACTATTTTCCTCTTGCTTTGACTGTGTGTTCCGTTGCTTCCACAATCTGAAAAGATGAGGTAACTTTAAATGTTAGAAATACTTTATTTTCACACTTCTATCCAAATTCTGATTACACCAGCAATTCCTCCAACTTTTCTCCACCTGCTGATGAAATTAAGAACATCTTAATTACTTAAGTAAAATCTAATCTCCTGTACTCATTAAGCTGCCAAAAGTTGGATTGCGGAGAGCATATTTTAGCAAAGCATTAACAAAAGTAATACACTAAGAGAAGCCTGGCATTTTATCAATTTGCAACTCAAATTGCATATCACTTTGATTGATTGATAGCATTTGGGTTCCTTACTGTATTCTTTGCTTATTAAAGTGCCTGCCTGAAGTGAATAAGTGAGCTGCACTCATGAATATCGTTAAAGTCGCTGAAGTTTAATTTCCTGTGCTGTGTATTAATCTTTTTTAATCCTTGCATGGTTTGATTGTCTCAACACCTTCCCAGAGGCAGCAAAACTCATTTTGGCACTTAAGATGACTAAAATAGTAGATACAGATGTGTGTGTGTGTTTGACAATTTGTGTGTCACTCTATCTAGTGTCTAAGCTTGCATGTCCATTCTTATGTGAACTTTATTACTAAAAGTGGAACGTTTTATTCAAGAACATGAAATAATATTCTTAAGACCAATTTACTGTCCACAGACTCCTTTTTATAGAATATTATCCTTTTAAATGGAAAATAATCATTTTATTTTCCTGTCAAAGAAAAGACATAATTTTCTACGTTAGCTGATATGATATGAAGCTCAAAGCTTCTTACTTGGAAATATCATTGGACACTTAAAGGAACAATGTTTTCTCTCAAAGCTGTGTCAACAGCAGCTCATTATAGCTGCCTGATCAAAGTGTTTCATATCATGAAAAGTCTACAACGGTCCTTGTTTTTACACTTTTTCATGTGCAGCCAAACAAAAAAGATGTGCCCTTTCTTGTGCTTTGTATTTGTACATGGTTTGATGTAGACTCTTGCACATCAATACCCAGGATGTGGCGACAGCGCATGAAAAGAAGAACATAAAACTAAAGCATTACATGCAAATGACTGTCGAGTAGCAAACACAGCCCGCAGTCAGTCAATGTGAGTGAATGCAGGTGAAAGAGATGTTCAGTTTCCAGCTGAGATGATGGTGTTGTCGAGATTTGACTGGCAGAATCAGAAGATTGGTTGTCTTTGGAGTTAGCATTTGTTTGTCGGTAGCACTACCATAGCACATATATGGTTGATATTGTTGCGGAGTTGTGGAGCTGCTGATGTACATCAAACCACACACTACCACTCTGACTGTTTTAGCTTTGACTCATTGACCCTCAGTCTCCTTAGCTGCACCGACAAAGTCAGATGAGCAGCTCTCATCCATTAGCTAAAACCGCTTATCATGTAGAGGGTCACAAGGGTCTGGAGCTTCTCTCGGCAGACGCTTAGCGAGACGCAGGGTACACGCTGGACAGGTCACCAGTCAGACTGATCCCCACGTTTATATTCACTTTGAGAAAAAACTCAAATCACAATCACTCAAATGGTACAGAAATTTTCTGTCTGTCGAGCAGTCACAGTAAATTGGCAGAAATTTTAAATACAGATCAGGCTGCCTGTTTTTATAAGCAGGAGCTTAAACATCAAAATTCAAGTTTTTGTTTTTTTTCATGTGAAGTAACTACACTAAAATAGACTACAGCCTTGTGATTGCACACAGACACTCCTGCTGTGTTTCTGATAGGAGGTATATTGCATGTTAGTAAATGTGTGGCCCTCTGCTCATTACTCCGCTGATGATTTCCTGCTATTTTGATTGTATCCAAGGGTTTTCCTGACCACTGTTCTGCTCATGAAGCCTTTGGCAGCTCCTCATCAGGGTTATCTGCAGTCAGTTAGCACAAGGCGGACAGCAGTGCTCCTCCAACCTCCTCCTTCTCCTCCCCTCTCGCCCCCTGTCAGCCTGAATGGAACTCACGTCTCACCAGGCCTCGAGGTTAATGTATAGTCTTTCATTCGGAAAGGTTAGGGGTGGCTAGTCCATTTTTCTTGTCTGTAAAGGCTCTTGCGCACGTGAAATATAGTGTAGAGGGAAATATGCAGTTTGTATGCGGTTAATGAGTACACTAGTATGGAGAGGCTTAGTGTTGTGCAGTTTATACTTTGCTCCATAACTCAGCCAGAAAAGTGAGGGGAGGCGTGCTCCTTCCAAAGAGTTCTTGGGGGAAGAAAGAGAATAAAGCAAATCTGACAAGCTCTCCAACAGCGAATTTGCTCTCCTTAAAAACAATGCCGCTTTTGCCTTCCTCATGGTCACATTGATTTGTTCTGGGTGACAATGCAGGCTGCTGTGAAATCACCCCAGCACCATTGATCTCAAGGAGAAGAAGAGGAGAGGGAATGAGAGCCTGGCGACAGAGAGCAACATGGGAAAATCCACAGCGTGCCCTCTTCAACCTTAACCAGTAATAAAATGAAGGCCTTGGTTACTATCAGATCAGCCCCTGCTGTACTCCTCCAGCCGCCGTGTTGCGGTCTAGTCTGTGCTTTGATTTGTTTTGGAGGCCCGCACATGCTGTTTGATTTGCTATTGTGCCTCACCATGTTTCACATTATCAGCTGAACTCTTTATTGCCACTGTTTTCCACGCCAGAAGCAAGGCTGTTTTTATCTCATCCAGGCCTCTGATTAATCTTCCCCTCTATGCTGGTGTACTTTAATCTTGAACAGGAGATATCTGATTCTCCTCGGCTATTGAGGAAGATCAAACTTTAATGGAACAAGGAACTGCACATCATGCTAATCTCCATCTCTCTGCATTTTGGTTGACTGCTCTCCCTTGGGCTTTGTAGCTTTCTGCAGAAGCAGGAAATACATCAGGCAGATAAGATGTTTTCTCTTCATGCTTTGGTAATTTATTCCCTGTTGACAATGGCCACCACTTTACATCTCTGCTGTTTGATTACCCGGGTGAATGGAAAGCAGGTTAAAAATTAGGGAAATGACTGACACTTATAAATGATTGTCTATATGACCTAAACTTTTCCAGAAGCGTTAACTGGGGTTTCTTCACAGTTCAATCCATCCAGAGGCAAATATGCCAACCCTCTCTGTTGTTATTGACATGTAGGAAAGACGGGGGAAGTATGTGTAGCCTTAGAAGAGATACGTCAGTCAGCTGCTTGCATTGATGTATCAAGGTTCAATGCTTTTGATTGCACCACAGTCATTTCAGGAATTAGCTTCTGACCACTTTTTTTGTTCTTTCACTTCCTCCATATCACTGAATAACGTGGCACATTATGCCAACCAACATCTGGACTGCGACTGACTCTATCCATTCTGTTGCAAATGGATAACACTTATGGGGTGACACGCCTCCCACAGACGGTTTGTGTCTGTGACAAGAAGAGGCTATTACCCAATTCTAAGGCGGTTGCTATAAGGTAATGAAATTTCCACTGACTGGAGAAAACAATGTCGTCTGGTCTGGGCTATAATTGCAGAAGCCACCTCACCATTTTCCTGAGTTCAGCGTAAATGCAACACGATTTAATAAAACTCTGGAGATTTTTATCATTTATTGCCAGGCCTGGCAGCCGCGACAGAGAAAGTAAGCCGAGGCTTGCACAGATAAAACTCATTCAATTTACATGTTGAATTTTAACCAAGCAGGAGAGGATTTACTGGAGAACTGGCATATGACCCATAGGGAAATGTTTATGTTTATGTATAGGGCTTGTGCAGGTCTGCCATATTGTTAATATAAACCCATCATTTCCTTCATCTAAATGGAAGAGTTCCCAGGCATTTCCGTCATTTTCTCTTATGATATTATTTGTGTCAGGATAGGGCTGAAAATCCATGGGATATTAGGCCTTGAGGCCAAAGAGCTTCTGTGTGCCTGCTTCCACTCACATACGAAAACATAGGAACGTTGACATGAGGACATGTATGGACACACACACACGCACACACACACGCGCACTCCTAGCCCTGTTTTATTACCTCCTGCCTGCTGCTGGAATTGCTTTCCTCCCTCGAGTGAGCCAGGCAAAGCCGGCTTTATTGTGTTAACCTATTTGTGTGTCAAGAGCGATTGCAGCGTTCTTTATCTCTGTTTGTATTCGGACGGGGAGACGGCAGAGGGAGAGAGAATGGCGGAGGAAAGAAGGGAGGGGTATTGTGGGGTGGGGGGGGGATGTACAGCAGCCAGGCGAGCCGCTGGAGTTTAGACGGATGGCCGGTCACCTCGCTCCACTCTGGAGGATAATGACTGGTTGCTTAGCAATGACCCACCCCCACCACTTCCAGACTTGCATCCACCGTAATCACTTTTTTCCTCTAAAAGATTTCATAAATAATTATAATGGTGCTTCTCATTTTGTTTGGCAGAGCAGAATGAGGGAGTGAGTTGGAGATTTTGTGTGGTGGTGCTTATCAACTCCTCTGACTTTTGTTGAATGCAGAATTGTGTTTGTATGTGTTTGATTTGTCAGCAAGTGTTTATATCTGCTTTGTTGGTAGAGTTTGACCAGGATTACGGCTAGGCCAAAGCTATATTTCCTGCCAGATAGATGCAGCTGTACAACCTTTGACCTATAAAATGCTGCAATGGCAACAGTGTACTCAAATAGATGCACACAAGCAAACATTCAGTCACATATTCATGTGGTTTTTCTTTTTGCTTGATACGCAACCAGATGCTTATGAGCACTGCTTCTTGTGAGCTCTTAGGTTTATTAACATTTTTATTGAGTTGAACAAATTGCTGACCTTTTGTGGCATAATGAGTAGCCTGGCTTGCACAGGACAAATTTGAGTTTTGGCACAAGTGACTGGCATCAATTCAAGCTGTTTTACTCATGATTTGCAGCGTGTTTATTCAACATTTAATACCGCTGAGTGTTTTTCGACATTTCAGCTCTTTTTTTCGGCGCTTCTTTGTTTTTGGTCTTTGTCACCAGAAAGGATGCTACTCTGTTGGCTCTAATCTGTTCTGTTCTCTTACAGGTCTGTTTGAAAGAGGCAGAATAAAGGTATAATATCTGAACATGACCCTAATTTAAACCCTCTTTCATCACTAGCAGCCACTGATGTTGGCACAGAGTCCAGAGTCGTTTTAATGCTCAGCCAATTATCATCTGTGCTTTTGAAAGTAGATTTTTTCCCCCTGCTCTTTTATGAAAATGTAAAAAATTAATTTGGAATTCCCTGTGAAGTTCATATTAAACTTTTACTTGTTTGTTATAAAACGTCACAGCTGCTCAAACAGACCTTGTGGATCAAATTAAATGTTTTGACTTTTGCTCGCCAGTTGTGGTGCATTTGTTTGGTCATGGATAGACAAGTTGCACTTCCGATTTATAGCAATTCTGTTTTATTAAGGGAGTTTCTTTAAAGAGCATCAACCATGTCTGATATTTGCCCATCTGTGCTCTCTCTCCATTTCCTGTTTTGTTGCCATCCTTTCTTATCCAGGCTCATGCACCATTGGTAAAATTGACAGCTTTGCACGTCCTGGGAACTTCATACAGATAAAATAAACATACATCACCACCACCCCCCTCCTTCATCTCTGTGGCATGCTTCTGTGGCTGCGTCTATAGAAACAGCTGTCCAGCTGTCACGGCAGGCAGCTAGTCAGCCGCTCTCCGAGGCAACATCTGTAGAGACTGTACGCACAGGGGCAGCCTGCCGTTCTCTGCTTGTCCCCAAAGACTGTGGAAGTATGTCAGGCCTTTTGGCTGCACATTACCGCTGACCACATCAACCGTGTCGATGGCTTTTGATTGAATGTTATCTGCTCTTGTGCCAGTTAAATAAGCTCCACAAGGCATCAGACTGCCACTCATATTGTCACTGCAGTTCTTAAAAACAAAACGTTTGACTGTGCAGCCAAAAGAAAGAAAGAGAGAAAAAAAAAAGGAAAGCCCATTATCGTATCCATTAATAGTCATCTGCCTCTGCATGGATGTTTGTATGTGTATGTGTGTGCACGTGTGTGTAAACAAAATCCCAACGAGCAAGGTGCAATGGCCTGGAACTGACGAGAACCCACTGGGAGAGCCTTTCCTTGATGTAGCCCCCCACTTCTGCTCTCCCTCCCCACCATCTTTCCCCTCCTGGCAGCGGAGTGATGGTGAGGCAGGCGGTGGGGGGCACAGAGCCATGTGAGTGGGGAGATGAAGAGAGTAGCGGTCCCCTCTGTCAGCCACAAACTAGGCTCAGGGAGATCGCATGGGACTCTCTCCTGGGAAAGAGCAGAGGGAAGAAGGGGGAAAGCAGCTGTTTAGTGTTTTTCTCTCACTTCCTCGGCAGCTCACTTGTGTTTTTCCTCGCTCTGTCATCTTCTCTGCGGCTGTCATTGGCTTCTGTCATGCTTTTCTTTCTTTCTTTCTTTCTTTCTTTCTTTCTTTCTTTCTTTCTTTCTTTCTTTCTTTCTTTCTTTCTTTCTT
>JBBBVU010000012.1:15575658-15589570 GCA_037177055.1 Atherinosoma microstoma | reverse complement strand
TTTCTTTCTTTCTTTCTTTCTTTCTTTCTTTCTTTCTTTCTTTCTTTCTTTCTTTCTTTCTTTCTTTCTTTCTTAAAGAGATTACATGGACTTTTTTCCCCCTTCTTTTGATAGAATAGAGATATTAGACAAGAGATGTGAGGGGCAAAGAGGGAAATGACTTGTGACAAAGGTCCCTTCGCCAACAGCAGAGCAGTAGATGTTGCCATTAGACCCCTAGGCGCCCCACTGTCTCTCTTGATGAGTTTCCCTCTAATGGAGGAAATGCTTTGAGTAAACATGGATGAGATCAGAACTTGTGCTCTGTAAATGTTACTGTGTTACAAATGTTATCTGTCATAGGCTTCTTTGTGCATGTTTTTAGGAACTATTGAAGATTGTGGTTTCTTCATCACTCCTCTTGATAACTGACGGCCTCTCAGGCATACCGTGTCTCTCCATACAAACAGCTGCCGAGCCGTAGAGGCTGTGGGCGAAGTTTGATGGATCCTGTTTACTGGTGCTGAGAGAATAGCTGGGTATCTCAAATTAAGTGTCACTTAAAGCCTGTCTTTTAGTCAGCTTTCCATTTTGTTCCCCCATCTCTAGTGGCAGCACTGTGCTGCCAATTGTAACAGGGATTGAGAGGAAGACATTTGGTGATTACACATTCTGTCATGATTGAGGCGAAGCCTGCAACTCTATGCAAAACAAAATTCCATATGGCTGTAGTGAAATCTCTACACACACAGTTACTTTCAAGCAGCCCCTGTCCTGATGACAGCAAACTTGCCTGCTCATGACTTATCGTTTTATCATTTAAATTTACTCCATTGATGCTTGCTGCTGTGATTGACGGCTGGGCGTGAAAGCCAAAGCTATCTCAATTGAGACGCAGCAGCCAGTTGGTAACCGTGACAATGGTCTCTTCTCTTTGCCTTGTTTTCACACATTCTCTGCTGTCACAGAAACTCACCGATTGCTTCTTCGACCAGGACAGCATCCTATTAATCTTTTAAATAAGGGCCGCCGCCCAGCAGTATTGTCTGCAGATAACCAAGAGAACTATGTGAGGCCACACTGAAAAGGAAAAGGGGGCAGCCAGAGCTGAACCTGTCTCAATGTTGCAGGAAAGCTGAACCTCCTTAAAGCCAAGAATCTTAAGCATCGAATAGCAGTTGTGGAGATATATGCTGGTGAGGTTTGAGTATGGCTAGTAAACTCTGGCCCCTTCTGAGAACTGAGTGGCTTGTTGTCTTCTACGGCTTTCAGCTTTGTTTTCCAGGTAGATTCTGGGCTTTTATACGCATCGTGATACTATGAATAAAAGCCAGTGTGTTTACGGTCATTTTCTTTTTCTGTGCACTTATTGATTCCTTTCAGCTTGGTTAGAATAGGCTTTTTTTTTAAATTCTGGGCTCAAATAGCATAACAGCCACCTTTTCTGAAATGGCAAACCATTGATGCATTGTGATGTGACCTCGAAAGGCAGAATAACCTATTGTCCCCTTGTTTTTAGCTGACAGTTTGTTTAAAGAATGCACAAACCTGAATGAAATAATGGTGTCCTTGCAGAGAAAGTGTCTTAAAACGGAGAAAAATTTGTTTCACCTTGATGTCGAGAAGCCTTCCTGCACTCTGATTTCATGGCCTATGCTTTTGTGTTTAATTAGGTGGGATTTGTAAACATTTCCACCGTGGTAGAAACTCTTCTTGTGAGTCCCTCTACTTCCTTGTCAAGTGGTTGTTGATGGTGAATTGTTGCAAGGCTTCTGACACCCTCTGCTTTGTAATGGTGTCTTCCTGTGCAAAATAGCCCCCATTACCCAAAGCTCTCAAGGATGAGGAACATGTGGCAGCGGTATTTGGCATCTCGGTCGTAGGAATGTTTATGCTGCGTAAGAATAGTGAACTCACAGGATCTGTGCATAACTTCTTCATGGCTTTGTCTTCTGTCTGGCCATAGCAATCCAGTGAGGCAAGGCAACCTAGATGACTAATTGACTCCCAGGTCAGAGCTACATGATAGCAAGACTGCTGGTCAATGAAAATGGATATACTTTCCCCTAGAGCGAAGCTGTGACTGCTTTGTGTTTGTCTATGTGGTCATGGTCCAGTGCTTGCATGCAGACATGAGTGACTGACTGACATCAGTGTTCATCCTCCATTGTCCACAGTTGCTTTCCCACTTTGAAAACACACACAAAAAGTCAATTTAGTAACAAAATCTATTTCGATTACAGTAATATGTGGTTTAGTCTTTTTTTTATTTCAGATGATGTTTGAGGGAAATATATAGAGTAAGAAAAGCAGGGAATAATCAAATCTTTTTTTAACTTTAGAAACTTAAAAGAATAGCAGCTTTATTTTGTAACACCTGACATCAATATTTTATGAAAATTGTCCTGAGGGCATTGCAGTTGTTTCACTATGTTAAAGGCTTTCTTTCCTTTATGTCTACACAGTGTCATTGCATGACTCCCTCTCTCTTTTTTTTTTCTATCAACAATAAAGTTTCCTGTGTTTTATGTGCAGCTCTTTACGCACAGAGCTGAGAGGGGAACAGTTTATCCATGAAATGTGCGTTTTAAGCTGTCTTCTCCCTGAATGAGTAGAAGTGCCTGCACATGGGGTGTGTTTTAAGGCTTGTTTGCAGGTTAAACACAATTAATGCTGTTCCAGATTCACATACAGCCACCACCACCAACCTCCCCTCTCACCCCTCCATCTGATTTGGATCCCCAGCAACCAGCTGAAGCGCCACGAGCCTCCTCCCCTCTGCCCGACATCTAAAAAAGATTCTCTTAGTTCCTCTAGTTTCAAAGTGCTCACATAGCTTGACTGTGTCAAAGAATGCCCCTCCTTCCTGACCCCTCCTCCTGGAGACAACACTCTTGACCTGCTGCCCCATTGTTTCCAGCGGGGATGGATGGGGAGCTGCCTCTGCCAGCGCGATCCTTCACTCAATAGCCGCTCCATCTGTTGACTGCGTGACTCTGGGTTACAAGCGGGGATTTTGCTCCGTCTGTGCAGGGTGTGAAAGGAGCTATCTCAGGGGGCTTCCTGAATAGGGTTTTAAAACTGTGGTAGAAGGGTGTTGTGATGCCTCTCACACCCCACCCTCCACCCACCTCCACAGCCGGCTGGGTGTGTGCAGGATGAGAGGCCTTCATTGTGCTTGTTCACAGGCCCCCAGGCAACAGGGTCACCTTGTCCCCATACAAACGCTGCCCTCACTGGAATTGTTGGCACTATGTTTGCGTGTTGCAAGTGTGTGTGTGTATGTGTGTGTGTGCGCATGTGTGTGTGTGTGTGTGCTTGCATGTTAAGGGGGAGTGGGTATTTGAGTATAAGAATGTATCATCAGGAAGAGGGCAGAGGCCTTGCCTGTGAGGACATTTATCTTACATCTCTGCCTTTCACATCAAGACCTATTCAGTGCAGCCCGTCTGTGTCAGGCGCTTAAAGGACATTACATACAGATAAACTCTCTGGGCTGCTTTACAGGACAAACTGCTGTCACTGAACATTTAGGTCTGCAAGACTGCAAGTGTCATTTTCTGTTTCTCTGCATTTAAAGGTAAAAGATGAGATTGAGTTTGAATTGGTGTTGGAGCACTGCTTTGAGCTCTTGACGCAGGTCTGCTCTCTGGTTTGTCCTCTTTAACAAGAGTGAACAAAAACAAAAATTCTGGTTGTTTTGACAGTTGGTAGACCTCTAGTAATTAATGTTGAAGTTGCAGTGTGCCGTGCCATGCATTTGAGCTGAAGTCCTCTGTCTGTGTGTGGGAGATGATATTTGGAAAGTTCTTGTCGGAGAAAATAAGCAAGATTCCTCTATCTGGGATCCTTCTCCATAAAAAAACCCAAAAACTTCTCATTAACTCAAAAATCAACTTGGAACCATTTTTGTTTTGTAAAATCCAGTATTGTATTGTAATTTCCAACCATGCACTTTCATTCCTGGTTTCCTGTTCTTTTTCATTTATCAACAGCCATAGATACAGTTTCATCACTCAGGCCGGAACACATCAGCTGTCATAGGATGCCTTCAACATACCTTTACTTCAGTTAAGGTGATTAAAGTGGTAGGATCGCTTTCTTCATGTCTTCTGCACATGCATTTCAACCCGCATCGTCCTACTCAGGCTGAGAAAAAACAAAGTGAGCATGAGACAGAGAAGCAGGTTCGGGCACAGAGCCCCTTCAGCATATGACACAGAAGTGAAAGAGGAGGGGGTTGTTGAGTGGAATGAGCGGTGGTAGAAAACTGCAGTGACAGCAGAATGAATAAATTGAAAAATTCTCTCATTGTAAATTGTCTATCGCTCGTGACAAACGATCTGATAGGCAAGCAGCCCGGGTTTCCGACGCATCCGTCCCAATAGAGCTGTGAATAACTGGTCTATCTCCACACTGCTTAGCACTGGCCCCGCACTTAATAATTCATACAGTGTGAAATATTTTCCCCGGTACAGATATGCCAAAGAGCTGCCGCCAGCAGGCGGGGGCGGTGAGGAAGGTGTCCCTGTGGTGCTAATTTGGGGGATGGTGACGTGCATAGATTTCTAAGGGGGCTCTAGTTTAGAGGAGATGCCTCAGACACATTTGCTCTCCTATATGCTCTGTCTGTTACTGGAAAGAGTTGAGCTGGCGATGCAGAGAGTGAGAGAGTGCAGATGACATTTAACTCATGGCTGATCTGCCTTAAACAGGGAAAAGAAAGGGGAAATACATTTCCATTTAAGTGGACTGAACACATTTAACAGTGCATGTGGTGGCAAAAGGAGGCAGTAAACCAGCTAAGTAGTTTTTGCTGTTTGCCCTGGTGACTTGTGGTCACAGTTGACATCAGAGGAAGCAGGTGTCTATGGACACCTGGTTCATGTCTCCTGTTTCCATCAAGTGACTCCTCCTGCCTCCGGCTTTTTCAGAAGTTCAGCAGTCAAAAGCAACCATCACGGTCTCTGACCTTATTGTCCCCTTTATTCAGAGTTCACACCAACTTAAGCTATAAAGACCCTGCTCGCATGTGCGTGCATGAGCGTGAGCAGATGTGTGCTTGAATGTGACAGTGTCATATTGCCTGTGTGGTTTTGTGTGACTCGTTCTGCTGCTCAGTCCTGTACAAACTGGGTTTTTATGGTTCGCATTCAGGCCCTGATACCAATTATGCAAACTATTAAAAATTTAAGGAGGACAGTCTTTTATAATTTAATCCTAAAGTAATAGATTCTATTAAAAATGCATGAGAGGAGCTTTATAGATGGAGCTAGAATTAGTGTCTATCAAAGACTGCAGTCAAGGATGCAAGGGGAATGGGCAGCAGGGGTGGTGGTATTGCCTCATTATTCAAATAGGATATGATTACCATAGAGCATGAGTCCTTCAGAGCTGAAACACAGCTCACTGGCCACTGTAACCATGAGAAGAAGACTCCTCTGAGGGAGTTCTTCCTCGTTAATGATAAAACGAAACTGGGCTTGGATTTCCTGTTCTAACTTTCACGAATGGGTTTTCAAGTGACATGCGATTTGTTGTGGTTTAGAGCACTCTGTCACCGAAATGCTCTTTGTCATCTTGGGTTTCTCCTGCCTGTTGTTTCACTAGAGATTGATTCTTGTCCTTGCTGAAAGCATGTAGAAGGTGTTCAAGCATGAAAACAGGAAGCCTGCAGTGTTGTAACTTAATGGCTTATACTGCAAGCGAGAGGCAGACTTTTTTACTGGCCTCACTACTCCTCAGTTTACCCCACAGAGCTTCCTGAACAGGTCTGAATTTCCACAGTATGTGTGCTATCTTTAACAAAGCCACCTTATTTGTACTGTTTAGCCTTTCAGGAGCTCAACCGTTTTTCTGCATCACTGCTTTTAAAGGGTACAGATAACTGTTTTTAACTTCTGTGTGTGATTTGCTTCAGTTATCGCAGGTAGAGAACTGCAGCAACTCACATATCTTAACAGACTCAGAGAAAGCTGTGTGGTTATTAATGTGGTGCAAAATGTGGATTTAAAAACGCAATAAAAATTGGAATCCTCGTGAAGCTTATATGGATTTAAAGTTCTGCCTTAGAGGTAAATTCCTTGCCTTTTTGATGTAATGGTTGCCTGTTTATGGAATAAATCCAATAGGCTTAATCAATCATCTCCATGGAAAGGTCAAGTGGAGAAGCTCTGGTGTTTGAAGTGCTTATCCCATGGAGGAGTGCCAGAAATGTGACACCTCCTTATGAGTGGGCGGTAGCAAGCAGATTAGTGATGGACAGGGTGGCCCAGGGGGATGATTTAGGGAGATTCAGCTTTAAATACTCTGTATACACCAGAGAAGGAGAAAATATAAGCTGCCTCCCCGCAATCTGTATTTTTGAACAGAAAATCATATTAGACAGAATAGGGGAAAAAATAGGAAACGAGGAAGGGTCATCACTGATGCTGAGAGGTGAGCATAAAGTTTTGGGTTTAAACTCTGGTCTAAGCTCTATTTTTAATGTTCCTCTAAGTTACCAGTTGGTCTCATCCCTCTGCAGTCTAATCTAATCTGGATAGGGTAGCTATGGGCAGCATCTGCGCTCAGAGTTGAAATAAGGCTTTCTCTCTGCCTAATCCTCTATCCAGGGATCACTCAGTAGGGTGAAGACAATTACCAGCCTGCTTTCTCATGCTAATGGAATCTCTAACTAGATCTTACCGAAAGAGGAAAAAATAGATGGAGGAGGAAGAGAAGCGGGGACAATGGCGCAGAAAGATGACCCAACTAAAATGGGTTTTTAGATTACCATTTAATTATTGATAGAGACCCAGTTGTAAGGCCTAAGGTCAGGATTTCAAGAGCATTTTCCAAGAAAAGAGACAGATTATGAAGTTATTTTGGTGTGTGTTGGGGGTCAAAAAGTTGCTGAGACAAGGCTGATGTCAACGACATATCGGCAGCTGTGTGCCCGGTAGCTTGCCTTTCACCTTTTTATCACCTGCCTCCAGCAAGGTGTCTGGAGTGGTTTTAAATTGCATTAATATGCAGGAATTTATAGATTGCCTCCCTTGGCATTTCTGCAGGGAGGGGAAGAGAGTATTACGGTCTCCATCTGCACTAATTACTGGGTCTTGGCAGTGTTACCTGTCTCTTGTGAAGGACAAACCAAGGCACCAAGCAGTAACGCACAGCTCATCTGCTGGGAAGTCTTCAAGAAGAGATATGTCTCAGAGGCCCTTTTACTCTGATATGTTTGATGCCTTGACTATCATTTTAAAAAAAAATCTCTGCCAGAAATATTTATAAAATTAATTATTCTGTCAAGCTTTCCCCATAGCGCAAATGCTAACAGACTTCCCACCTGACTTTAGTGATAACTGCATGTAAGCTATTGTTAAACTGGCTGCCTCCAGTGTGTCAGAGTGGTATCTCAAGAATAAATCTAAACAGATGCACAAACAGCCTTGGTCTCCTTGAAGAGTGGCTTTGAAACCTGGAGCAGAAAGTGAGTTTTTGGTTAACCAAATAAATCACAGAAGCAATGGAATGTATCCAAAATCCTTGAGAAGGAAGAGATAATCAGTCTGCACATATGCTGTGATCTCCGCGATGACCTCGCTGCTTAATTCTCTCCATAGATGGTCAAGCTCACTGATAACACCGCTATTTATCAGCCTGCCTTTGTCATGGAAAGCATCTACTATTTGAATTTATTACAGCCTCTTTTGGGGCTCCTTGAGCACTGGCATATACACTTTTCCTGTGAAAACAGCAGAGATCAGTTTGAACTCTTTGTTTTCCATGTAACTGGTTTTCTGCTTCAAATCTCCAAGCGGTAATTTCTCAACCTGCTATGGGTTTCTCAAGTTTCTGTATTTGTCTGTCTGCCTGTCAGAAAGTCTTCTTAGATCATTGCTCCACAAACATTTGCTGATGTTTGTGCCATCTGTGCCTTTAGCCAGCAAGTGATTACCAACCGCAGGCTTACCTCCCACTCTGTCCAACTGGATTCTCTTTGCTGGCGTGGTCTGGGCCAGCTTCTACAGCGAGAGGGATGACAACAGCTGGAGTACAGGGAAAGACTGCTGAGTTTCAGTGACAGAAATTGCAGTAAGGAGAGAATAGGTTGAGGACAATGTCTGCTACCATTCCCAGCTAGCTTAGCTGTGAACGCATATGTCATCCTCTCTTTTTTAGCCCTTAATATCCAGTAGAGCAAAAATGGCTTTGTCACACTTGAGATGTATCAAATGAGATCAGTGTCAACATTTCAACGGTGCACTATTTGATTGCCTTGTGGGCTTCACAACACACTAATGTTATGCATGACTGAATATTGGATCTGTGACACCCTCCAGTGAATGACGGCGGAGTTGTCGTTTGGACCGAGGGAATTGGGGTCACCTTAGGTTCTGCAGAAAGCGATGTTTGAACTCAGCCTGTAAAAGTGAAAGAAGAAAATCGCATTGTTTGAATTTAATTATATTCCATTGATTTATTGAACACCCATTAATAAGCAGGAGCATTTTGCACAGTTTTCTCTTTCTCCTTTTTTTCTCCTCTCGCCTCACTCCATTTCATCATAAATTGACATAAGCCTTTCTTTGAAGTTCAGGAGCCAAGCTGAGGAATGACAGCACAACAAACAATGAACAAAACACACAAAAAAGACAATAAACACAGTTTGAATATTCAAGCGAACAACCACAGGATGGGTATTCGGGGGGGGGGGGTTGTTTTATTGTTGTTGTGTTAAGCCATGAATGGACCTGTCTGGGGCAATAAAGGATTGTGTCACATTGGGATAAGAAATTGGGCAATATCAACAATGCTTTACAAATGGTGTGTAATAAGGTTTACAGAGGAAATATATAAATCCCAAACCCCAGCATGAAAACCAGAAAGTACAGCTCGTTTCTCACATCTGGGTGAAGTTAGTGCTAAGAGCTGGTGATTTATGTCTGAGGTCCTTCCTGGTGTGGCTGAATCTGCAGCAAAATCATAAAAAAGGCTCATTTCGATTTTGTTTTTAAGAGCAATGTGAAGTTTTATGGTTGCAATGTGTTCAACAGTGTTCTCGTGCGTTGCTAATCAGAAGCTCTATATGAACTCCATATTTGTTAGTTGGTTACAACATTCACGGGGTTTTGATGGCGATTGATGCAGTTATTCTGTAAAACAATACAACAAAGGCAGCAATAAGAGGATAGGAGGATGTGTTTCTCCTGTGGTTTGTCTGACAATCTTAAGGCACACTCTCATTGTTCAATATCCCTCACTGCCATGAAGAGGAGGGCAGAGACTCAGTCATGTTGTAAGAGGACCTTGATTGCATGATGCTGAAAATGAACGGAGTGGATTCTAGCTAACAAGTCTTTTTGTTTGCTTGTATGTTTATGGTAAAGATTATTTCTAAATCTAAATTACTTTGTCCTAACTCATGCTAGTGTTTTTACTTTTCAAAGCTCCTTTCAATAAGTATATCTTGTGTTAGGTTTGTAGCATAACAACCATTTAAATGACACTGACAACCTGCTATGTAAAAGTGGTTTTGTGGCATCTGTTCAAAAGCAAAGATAGTTATTCTGCTGAAAAGGGGACATGGCAGACTCTGTCATCAGCAGTATCGTAACACTGTCAAGTAATCCACTGGGGCTTTTATGTAAATGTCACATGTAATCGACCGATGTGAAAGCCAGGATGATCAGGCTTAGCTTACTGTAACCCCTATACGGTTCACAAATAGTGTAGATATGAAAAAAGTTTCTAAAGATTTATTAAACTAATGTTTTGCTAATTCCGACAGCAAGTTGCACATGTAATACTTCAGAGAAGTGTCAGCTAGTACTGCAGTAGTTCATGCATTGTTTTCCATGCTAGCATGAATGGCTGTGCTTTAAAGTTTAGCCGAAGTTGTTACAGTATGAATTGTGGCTGCAGTTGCAGGTTTAACGAGTGAGCAGGGCCCTGTGAGCTGCTCCATGATCCAGTCTCTCTCATCACAGATGACACTAAACCGGAGCAAATGACCCAGTCCTAACAGTAGCCACCTGTAGGCTAGGGTCTGTCAAATTTTGGGGGATTAATGGAGTTGTCTGGAGCTGGGAAATGCACTGACAGACCCTTTTAGTCCCTTTTAAGGTTTACTCTCACATTGCAGCTCCTTTTTTTATTAAGAGCAGACACTTTACCTCCTGTGTTCATCCCAGTAATTATCACACATCAACCCAAATCTAGTTCAAATGTAGATTCAAAATGATCTAATTCTATTAGTCTAAATTTCAGAGAATCTGAACTTCAGCCTTTTACATTTTCAACATTTTGAGCGCTAAGCACTCATTGCTTTGTGATTTTTTTTTTCAAGCATTAATGTATCTCAGTGCAGCTCAAAAAAACCAGTAGTTGGCTGTGAAGTCAATTAGTCCTCATTGCTATTACAGGGTTGACATTAGTCTAGGCAAGCGTGTTTTGATTAGAGATGACAGACGACTCACTGCTATTGGACTGCCAGACATTCCTCACCCTTCATCCCATGGGTGAAGCTATTGAAGCTGACTGGAATATGGAAAGCTAGCAGTTGAGTGTTTTTGCCAAGATGCCCTTCATCTGCAGAAAAACCTTTTATAGATACGACTGCTCGGGATACAGGGCTGTATAAGCCCAAATAATAGTGACATGCTACATCACATATATAGGACTCAGCTGCCAATATGTTATTCCAGCACTGTTTATCATGGCAATAATGCCCAAACTGTGGGCTTTTACACACAATGGCCTTTTGTTGTGCAGGTTATTTATTGTGCTGGTGTGAGGTTGTGCAGAGCTGGTGGGTGAGTGCATCCAGGGGCTTATATTGTTAGGGAATCAGTGGCTCTTGTTTGTGGAACTGGGAGGGTTTGTTAACAATGCCTTTTTTATGTCCCAGAGTGCGTGCCTGTCGGCAAACGTCCCCTCAGAATTTTTTTTTGTGTGTGTGGTTTTGTTGTTGGTGTGCTTGTATGTGGATCAGGGTCTGTGAACATAACCCTCTCATTGTGTGCCACATCCAAATAGAGCAGTTTTATGTCAGGCACATGTTAGCATTAGTATGTGGGTGTTTTGAATATACTGTATGAGTGCAAATTATTTAGTGTTGGTGTGTGGAAAGTGCTGAGCCGAAAGGAGTTTACTGCCAGTCCTTCCTAATGGAGCCTTTCACTCTTCCTCCATTCATGTGACGGTATAGTGACGGAGAAGGGGGAGCCAGGGATTAACGGGGTAGAGGCAGTGCCTTGTTAAAGAAAAAGAAAGGGCTTGAGTGTGTCGATTGGATTAACTTGTTTGGGCTTATTAAGAGGGGAGACACAGCAGCTTGTTAAAAGCACTGCATGGGGTGTCCCATAGTGAGACGGCAGGGTCACCATTCAATTAGGATGAAGCCCCACCCCCACACATTATGGAGGCTGTCTGCCAGGCTTCTGACATTTTGAAGGAAAGTTTCAGAGAAGATATTTAGACTTAGACTGTTTAAGACTGATAAAAGATTAACTGTAAAGAAAATTATGGAGGATTTTTTAAACTCATCACTCCTTTTATAATATTGATACAATACTTGTTATTGATCTAATTTTAAAATCTAACTTGGACAAATATTAGTATCTTGTTATGCTGCCAAGGGAAGATAAGGACATTGATACTTGATGATTCAATGAAACTTTGAATCACAACAGAACTTGTTTCTGCCTACAAATGATTATATTAAGTAAACAATCTGAAAAGGACCTGAATGCCACTATAATACTCACCTAAAATACCCATTTCCCACTTGGCAAAAAATGATCCTGCATCTAACTTTTGTCTTCAGTGGGAAAGGCTTCAATTTGCATAGATTCTGGGGTCAAATGACTCCAGCAGTCGTGGGTATTTATTGACTCCAGCTCTGATGGACAATAGTGGAAACATGACACTTTTGTGGACACACTAATCTTTGAGCGTGTGCTGCAAGGCTTAATGCAGCTTCAAAACAAGTTATAGAAAAACGCCTTTATAACCAAAGTTTTGCACTCAAGGGTTCCACAATTGACAGCAGCAAACCCACAGATCCAGTTTACCAGTCTTCAAGCCAGCTAGTGAAGTGTAATGCTGGTTTTTGTGGTCCAGTCAAAAATGGTGTGTTTTTTTCTTTCTCCTTTTTTCTTTTCTTTTCTGTCTGATTCTGTCTACTACAGTCTGTGGGAAAGTCAAATGCCATCCTAGTGGTCTTCAGGGCTATCCTGAGAGCAGTGATTTGAATCTATGGTACCACTGAAGGACCTCTGATCGTTCCCATGAATTAAAAACAAAAAAAGAGAAAGGATTTTTGGTGTAAAAAGTATGTAAATTAGAAACTGTACATGCCTCATTACTGTACCATTCTCCATACCTTAGCTTTACATCTCACAGGTATTCTGTAAATCACACCAATGTTGGATGCAGATTGACAAATACAAACACAGGTGAGTTTTTCCAAGAAATCCTAGTTTTCATTTGTCAACATAAGCCAAAGTTTACAAATACAGTATTAGACACAGTCTATTTAATATTTATGTTAGCAAAATACTATAGATAACTGGGGGAAAAAATCTAAACACATCTGATAAGCTAACAGACGATGACAGAACAAACATTTGATAAACTTTTAACTCTTTAATCCACAGTTTTTTATGCCTTCACACCTTTTTGCTTTGTACCAAAAGCTATTAAGGTTTAATAGCCACCCCTGTCTATCAGCTTCCTCAGTCTGTCTTTCACCTGAAACATGTGTGGCTCAACACATACTCCGTTTATTCACCCATGACCACCCTGTTACACCCCACACTTGGCAGGATGCTTATCTGAGCAGACAGCTTTGGGCGCGGGGAGCCATCTCCTCTGATCTCCTCTGCAGTTTAAGAACCTTTTAACTAAGAAATAGCCCTCTGCCAAGCCCACCGCCTCTTGATTCCGGCTTATTCCCTCATCTCACGGGACTGATCTTCCGCCCCCATTGCAAACCCTGCAGCAGCGTTAGCAGAACGGAAAAGCGCCGATAGACATCCTGGCTTTTGAGATATCCCTGCACTGGTGTAATAGGAGATGTGTGAGTGGATTTGATGAGTGAGTGAAGTGCAGGTGGTGTTTTGAGCAGCATGTAGGGCAGTGAGTGTGCACACACACACACACACACAACCACACATTCTCTTGCACCTTCACAAAGATTGACCTCAGCGAGACAGGCTTTTTCAGGGCAGCTGGGTGATGGGTCACAGGCTTTTGGTTTCTGAGATAATTTCCTGTCACTGATAGACATTGGCTAAGTAGCACAATAACCTAATAGGAGAAGATGAGGGAAAAGGGGGGGGGATGACAAACAAGCCGAAGACTTGCTCCTTGTGCTTTGCTCTTAAAGGCAATAATAAGAGAAAATTGGTTCCTGAAATTGAATTGAAAAAAAGTGGGTCTCTTTCAGCAAAGTATAATGCCTCCGAATACATTTGGTGAGCACCAAATGGAGAAAAATGGAGGGTAGTTACACGATTGTCTTTCATTTTAGAGAGAAAACTGTGGCGGCATCCCCCCGTTAAGACTAGCTTTTAGTCTCAATCAACACCACGTGCCCACTTTCCCTCTCTCATTCACTATCTTTGAACAAATGGACTGTGAGGATGGGCTCGTTGTGAAATTAGTATCCTCACAGAGAGAACACAGAGAAAGGATTATGTGAATAGCCAGTAATGAGCTCAAAGTGCCAGTGTGTTTGGGCCAGGCCTGCCTGTGTGTGAGAGGAAATGGCACTGCGAGCGACCTTTTTCTTTTTTTACTCAAGCACCTGGCGAGACATAGAGTGGTCCCTCTCTTCCATCTGCAACGTGTGTGTTTCTGTGTGTAAGGTAGTGTGTGTGTGTGTGTGTGTGTGTGTGTGTGTGTGTGTGTGTGTGTGTGTGTGTGTGTGTGTGTGTGTGTGTGT
>JBBBVU010000012.1:15564766-15575558 GCA_037177055.1 Atherinosoma microstoma | reverse complement strand
GTGTGTGTGTGTGTGTGTGTGTGTGTGTGTGTGTGTGTGTGTGTGTGTGTGTGTGTGTGTGTGTGAAAGAGAGAGAGTGAGCTGTGCAGATTTAATTTTCTCATATCTATCAGGGAGATGCATTTTTAGTGCTTTTCTCACTGTCAGATTTGTGCTAAAAGTGTTGTTTTGTGCTGCTTGTGTTAGGCTTTAAAATGCACATGACTTGAAGTGTTAAGTGCATTGTACAAGCCTCAGGGTCTGAGGTCAAATGTAATGTCTTGAGGAAACTGTTTTATGAAAAAAAAAAGGCTTTTCATGGGTGAAAGGCTGAATTATTTGCAGGTTAGATGCATTTTTGCAACACCTGCTCCTGATCTTTATTCAACCCAGGAAAGTCATTCAACATTAATTGTAGGACAGGAACATGTGCTTGTCTATCATCCTTACTTCTTACATTTATCAATCCACTGATCATAAGACCAGCTGAATGGTGGCACTAAATTTAGATCACTAATCTAATCTCTAATTGAAAAACTAGAATCTGTGTAAGGAGAATTTGGTTCCAACTACGGAGCTCAGTACAGTTTTGTGACTTTTTTTGGTAAACTCACTGTAAGATATTTCTCAGTAGTTTAACTCTAATGCTCAAATCAAAGAATCTTTTGTTTTCATTTTTCCGAGCATGTTTTAAGGCCAGATTAAGTAGAAGTAAATTCAGTTGATTAACATCAAATCTTGATGATTTTTGTGATGTAGCATATGTTTAAATTGTGTTTTTCCCCCCCTGGTCAAATGGCACAAGTATACAGTGTCATTTATATAGGTTGTTTTGACTGAATGGTCCAATAACTGGTTTAATGTTTTGATAATTTTCAGTGGTGGGCTACATTTTGCCCTTTTCCTTAAATGAGTAAGAGCTGCAGCTAGAGCTTTATGCACTGCCATTAATTTATCTTGTAATCATTGTAATTGCTTTCTTTCATATTAAAATGATAATCTATAAAACTAAGTAATGGACTGATGGCAGGTGGCTAAATGTTCATTTAGTGATTCACTGAGAAAATAAATAACAGAGGACTAGCCCATGACAGGCGCATGAGAAATCATTTTTCAATAATCTGCCACGCATCATGGCAGGAGACGCTGCCGCTGACAGCATAGATGAAATATTTGCCTCTGTTCTTTGTTTTAATATGGGAGGACACCAGCCCAGATGGAAACAATAGTGTTTCATTTTGATGCTTTTTGGACAAGAGACTCAGACAGATTTAAGATAAAGGGCACAATCCTCTTTGTAGATGCAACTTTTAGACATTTATAGGTGAGCCTGTGCCTCTGCAGTGTTCAATACAGCGAAAGCATTCAACAACATGTGTTGAGTAAACAACAGAAGCTTGAATCTTTACCATGTAAAAAACTGTTTCTGACTCTAAATTGTTGCTTCAGCTGTTCTCATCTGGCTCATAATCCAAATAGAGGAGTTTGTAATCAGTCATCATTGTTTTATGTGACACTACTATGTTCCTGATGAATGATACCTTCCATGCTATTTGATTTTACAGGGTTCTTATTGAGGGAGGGTTTTCCTTTATATATATTTATATATAACTGTAGCCTGCGTTTCCACTAGAACTGTGATGAGCTTTTTGAGAAGAAACTAGCAGCAACTGCCTCCCTGTTCCTGAGTGAAGGTGGCGGAAGGGGGGGGTAGAGCTGGAGATTTATGGCCTAGAGGGAGATTGATTAGTGCCGTCACTAGCCCTGATGTACGGTTGGCAGTCTCCCCCTCCCAATCCATTGCATTTGCTCACATACACACTCACATGCAACCATACGGCTCAACACACAACTACACGTACATCCAGACGCCGCTCAGGCCCCCGGGCCTTTTCTGACAGTCCCCCAGAGCTGTTGCATGTTAAGTTGTAGCAGACAGACTGCTGTTTTCTCAGCATTACCATTTTTTTTTCTGTCCATAGATAACACCATCAATCACCACATACACACTGCCCTGGAAAGAATGTGTCTCGGTGTGCAGGAGTGTTGCTACTTTTTGTGAGAGGATGTTTTGAGGACGGTTTCACATACAGGAGATGTGGTTGAATGGGTGTGTGGATGTGCTGTTTGAAGCTGCAGAGTGACTGGCCTGGACTGTGCTCTGAACCCATGTCAACCGTGCTGCCCGAGTGCAGGTGTGTGTTTGTCATTCAGCACACAGAGCTGAGAGGCAGGCAGCTGTAGGCATGCTTTCCCAATTAAATCCCTGGTGAGAAACCTAGTCCATCCAGCCCACAGCCAGTCCCCTTTGCCAGACACAGCTACGGAGTTTTGACCTCAGATCAGCTCACTTTTAACATTCTTCTTTTTCTTGCTCTTTTTCTGTCGCAGGTTGGCCTTAGCAGTCCCCCGGCTGTAGTACTGTGCCCACCTCGCCATGCTGGCCTGTCTGCAGAGGAGGCAGAACCCTCAACCCCAGCACCCGGTGTGTGCCAGCAAGACCCTGGAACCACCGCAAGCCCTAGGACGGAAATGTAAGTTAACAACCTGAGGGAGCATTGAAGGGGTCGGGAGTTCAGCTTGCCTAAAACTAAGGAATGAGAAAGGCCTTTGTTTGTCATTTGTATTTAAACAATTGCTCACGGTGAACGATGGAAATAGTGGTTAACCCTGACTTCAGGGTGAAGAAAAATAGACTTTCCAGCTTCTATTGTTGTCACTGTGTTCCCTCACTACTCTGTGGAATTCTAAACAGTTTAATTCGCTTTGCACTTAGACCTTGGATTGCCATGTTGTTTAGCTACTCATTGTGAGGAAAGCTGTTTAACTGTGCTGATTGTGCAGTCGTGGCAACAGGGCTGAACAGACAGTGTTTAACGTGCCTCACTGGCCCTGGCTGACCCTGAGGGTCTGTAAACATTTACAGTGTCTGGCCCTAGCTGTGCCGGCCGCATGTAAAGCGTGGCAGCTGCTGTGTTTGGTCCCTGAGCATCAAACTCTGTCCGCTCACAAAATGGTGTAAAGGGACAGAGATGATCCAAGGTTGAAAACTGCCAGAATTTACAAAACCAGCTCTAACCAGTTTGGAGTTAGAACAAGCTGCAGCAGTCAGAAAGGTGAATTTCTCCCTAACTTTGCTGGAGTTTTAGATAAACCCTTTTTTCTAGCAAGTGGAAAAATGTTTTTTCCTACCTTATTGAACACCCCTTTAATGGGCTTTGATTGCATTGGTGACCCATGAGCAACTTATGCGGATTAAAAATTCTTTAGATGGAAAGGGATCGTTAAGTTTTTACCTAAAGTTAAAGAGGCTTGATGGGAATAACTGTATCTCTACTTCTCCATCCGAGAGACATTTTATCAAGTTTATAAACAATCCAGTAAAACTCTTTAAAGAGTAGCTCTGATTGGCAAAAAAAAATTCTCCTTGTTGGCCAATAGCTACTCCTCTGCACGTCAGTTGCCTCTTACAATGTTCACTATAAACATTGTGACTATGGGCTACCTCCATCATCAGATCTGGAGTTGTTTTTCCTGGTCCATGAGGATGTTACATATGGAGTTGTGTATGGAAGAGAGTGGAAACTTGAGAGACAAACAAAGCTCCATGTGCATTTGGAAGGGATGTCATTTTAGCTGAGTGAGGTGCAACCATGCTCACTAATGAACTTTATGAGAGAGGTGAAGGAAAATGGAAAGCGGAAGGGGTAAGGGGGTTTGCTGTTCAAAATAAAATTAGTGGAGGAGTAGATGGAGGGAAAGAGAGAGAAATGGAGGAAATCCTCAACAGTCCTCTTAATCGATTCCCCACTTCCAATTTCACAGGATTAGCCCACTTCCTCTCAAGGTCTTTTATTGAGGAGCAGCCAGTGGGAGTTAGGACTCAAATCAATACAGAAAAAGAACAGTCTCCAGTCTTCCCTTTCCCCTCCCTCTTGCTGACCCTCTCTGTCTAACTCTCCCTCTCGCTGCTTCTACTTCTCCACCTGTTAAATCCTTTGATTGAAGGACTACCACAGCGACTGACTTGAGGTTCATAATGAGGATGTTTGGACATAATAGCCCCCTTTCTGTCCTTGGAAGGGAGGGGGGAGTAAGTGTTGGATTTCCACTACTGTGCAGCGCTTGGCCTCAATAAGGCAATTGTTCGTCCAGGCCCAGAAGGTGTGCAGAAAAGCAGACAGTGGGTCTGGCTACAGAAGTGGGTGCACTCAGGTCACCATGCTGAGCAGGTCCCTGTGAATGATTGGTCATGGCCGAGTTTTTACCAAAATGGAAGAGGGTTTTGGGTAAGGTGACCTGGGCTCTCAACAGGAGGCCAAAGAGAAGAATGCACCCCTCAATAGACAGAGTGAGTGAAAGCACCGGAGGGGGGTTACCTGGCAATGAGGTAGAGGTGAGCTTTGCCATTGGCATCTGCTGTCCTTTACACAAATGCTTTAGGTGTGTGTGTGTGTGAGAGAGAGAGGGTGAGAGAGAGACACAGACAGACAGAAAGAGAAGTGAGGTGGCAGAGCAGTTGGGATGAGAGGACGAGGAGGGTTTTAGAAATAAACCTTGCATGCAGATGCTGAGTGGCTGCACAGTTCATTGATGCGACTCCCATTAAAAATCCCTCATACCCTCAATAAAAAAGGACTTAACTGGCTCTACCATCAGCTGGAAGCGCTCAGATCGGCTAGCCAGACAATCAATTTCCCCCGAGCGCACAGAGCTTAGCAGGAGAAACGGGAGGCGGAGAGCGGGATGTTTCCATTATCGCAGCTCGCTCTGTGTCTGGGCTTGGGAGGGTGGGGTGAGGTACTGAAGTGCAGGGGAGAGAAAGGAAGGAGTACCAGAATGAGATGGGGAAAGACAGACAAGTGGAGAAGAGAGAGAAGCAGAAGGGGAGACAGAGAAGCTGGCTTTTCAAAAAGCTATTGACCGCCTGCCCTTAAAAATATCATATTGGATTAGCCTCACAGGGGCAGCCTTTTGATATTTTTTCTTTGGCCATAGAATTAAAAGGAGTGCAGAGCATTACTTGAATTATAAATCATAGGCACTTGGTTTCACTGCACCCAAATTCCGCGCATATGTGGCTACTCTCTCCAGCGCCAGCTCCTGTCATTTTTAATTAAATCCCCCCCTATGGGTGACATTTGTAGCTTGCCCCCTCCTCCGTCCTCCCCTCCACGTCTCTCTACCACTGCCCTAGATGGAGACATTAAAGACAGAGACGGCAGCAGAGCCAGGGCCTCTCATCGTGTTGTGCCTCAGAGAGGGCACCCATCCAGACAGATGAGAGAGAAAGGCCCTGCAGGGAAAGGGGGTGAATGGATGCCACTGACCCCAGCCACCCTCAGCCAGTGGTGACCTCCCTCTTTACCCATTTCCTTCTCCTGATCATTACCCTCTGTTGTGGATCTGAAGGTTTGGGAAACAGGGGTGAACCTTAAAGCTGTGCTCATGCAGGGGAAAGAAAGGCACACCAGCCCAGTGATGAGTAACACTGAGGTGGCTGGACAGGAGACCCAGCAGCCCTTCTTGGGCTTACACAGCAATTACTCCGCCACATGTCAGCTAAAGAATAGCAGGTCCAGAATCTGTCACTTGACCTGCCAATGGAGATATTTCTGCCTGGTTATTTGTCTGAATATGTTTTCAAATTTCAGAAAGTTTCATTTCTTTAATTCTTAGCAGCTGCATTTGTGCCAGTATGACATTTTCTAAGAAAGCAAGTGTCACACTGCATGTGCACATGTTATCCAGGCTTGCTGTAGGTACCGCTCTTGTTAACCACACAGCTCATTGCTGCTCCCATATTTGTCCCCAAATTGAATCAGACTTTAGGCCAAATCAGGATTTTCCTTTGTCTCTGACCCCAATCACAAGCATTGTGTTTTAGCATTATTTTGGTTCCAATACAATAATCTCAATTACCCTAGTTAAACACATACTACTCCACATTATGATGAATTAAGCTGTTGTAAAGTCAGACATAGACAACTGCATTTATCTTGAGTTAATTCCAGCCTACAATCAACTGGTGTATATAGAATTTGTCTCCATAACTTCCTTGTAGCAGAGACATGTACACACATATATTTATACACAAGCACTCCTGCAGCAATAACCCTCTGTGACAACACCCTGGAGGCCCAGGGTGCCAATCAGGCAGGTGTAGATGAAAATTCCCACAGGGCCTGATATCCTAGGTTCATGCCATGTCAGGCCAGGTTCAGCCCTCCTCCAGGTTGATCGACAGAGACAACCTGGCCTTGTCACACTCAGCCTTAGGACATGACATAGAGGTTCACCAGGGGATTGTAGTTTTCCTAATAGCCCTGTGCCTCTGCAGGCAGAGCTGCCAGAGCCATTAGTTTGCTTTGCCTTTAGCCGCTTCTCTTCCTAAGCCATGCCGCCATCGAGAGGTAATATGCTCAGGTAATGACCTCCAGCCACCTCTCCTCTACGATTGTCTGAGACATTGTGAGACATAACAGTAGAATTAGCTGGCCATATCAAATTGCAGCACAGCACTTCAATGACGGCTATCTGAGATTCAAAAAAGAAAGAAAAAGGAGGGAGGGGGCAGGATTTTTCAGTTTAATATTTAAATGTGGTCACCAGTAGCAGCAGCAATAACAACCTTTACCCTGATTGCCTCAGCACCCTGGAGGTTGGGAGCATATAGTGGCACTGAGGGAGAGGAATGGAGATGGCGAAGGAGAGCAAATCTGCATGCACTTGACCTTTTCCCACTGATTGAACCACCTCATTTCTAACTCCCATTTGGAATTCCACATGAGGCCTACTGAGAGTGTCATTATTCCACATTCTGTAGCAGGGAAGCAGAGGTCATGAGGTATTTTTCATGGTAAAAGGTGATTGACGGCTATCCATGGTATTCATAACTCTTTGTCTGGAAGCCTACATATGCAATTTCATGTGGGGCATTGCTGCATAGCCACATGGAATGTATCTTCACATTTTAATCAGATATCTAGTTTGTGAAAACTAAAGTATTAGAGTTGCAGTTTATTTTAGAGACAACCATAAGATATTGGTTTTATAAATCTTACCTTGCGCATACCACAGTCTCTTCTGTCATGTTGGCGTCTCAGTGCTGGCACACAGAGAATCATTTCCGGCTGGTGGCATCCTGCAGAGTCATGCCTTCCCTCTGCCCTCGGCCTTCTGCTGTAAACACAGGGGGCCAAGCAATCTTATTGCCTTTAGAGGTGAGCTTGAGGAAGAGGAACTCTACTCTAGTTTTGGTCACAGCATGACTTGGGTTCAAAAGCAGGCTCCTTGTTCCAAAACCTCAGAGCTGGCATTTGGGCATCCCAGGTGCAAGGCTTCACAACCCTCTGTCTTTGCCTGCCAGAGAGTGGGGGTGGGTTAGAGGATGAGAGCAAGGGTACTGGGGGTGTCTGCAGTCTCTTGCTGTCCCACAGGAAATGACACATAAGTTGTGTCCTCACAGAGCTCAGCCCGCCAGTCTGACTATGAGAGGTGTTGAGGAGGTGTTGCATGTTTCTGGCAGGATAATTAAGGTTTTTGAGGGGTCTCCTCGTTAAATGATTACTGTGGAATAAAGATAAAGTTTTGGCACAAAATTTGGATTTCTAAATGGCAAATCTTTTTTTTTTTTAATCCTAGAACAAACAGAACAATGCAAGACTTCTTGGAACCTAAGAAACATTTCAGCAATGTTTACTTTAGGGGCACAGTACACATACAAAATACAAACTTTTCTATTTAATGCTACCTAAATCACTTCTGCCCGAACATTTGTCAATTTGTTTTCGTATGACCTCAAATTAGGAAAAGTTAAGACGATATTAAAGGGCAGGAGTTTTTAGATTTACTTCTGATACTTATTTAATTCCAGATAGTATGAGCTCAGGATATTAAATATTTTCTCCTGACAACTTCAATTTATTTTAAAATGCATCTATTTTTGCATTTCATTCTGATCTGATATACATATAAAAGATAACTGTGAAGGAAAAGAACACATCTTAAGGTGTGAAACTATATGAGGTCATCATCTTTGCATCCTTTATTTCAAAAGGACTGCAGTCAGGCCTGTCCAATCAGGTACCAGTATTCTCATGATCCTTCACCATGCTTTAACATGTGTAGAATATTGATTGCATTGTCTTGCTGAAAAATACATGGACGTCTATGGGAAGGATGTTGTAATAACACTCTGGATGATGCTTTTTGTCAGTGGTCTGGGGCACATAACATCTGTTTCTTCCAAAGAAAAGATTCTGAATACTGATTGATCTGACTACAAAACACATTTCCACTGAGTGATATTTCATTTTATTGATTTTAATTTCACTGTTCTGCAGATGATAGTCAATTTTTATGCCCTTAAAAAAGAATAACTTTTCTCTGTCCGTTCACTTCTTCAGTGCCTCCATGACAAAAAGGCGGGGATGGCTTTTTACATTTTAATGAAGATAGAACTGAGGTTATGGTTTTTGGTGCTATGACTGGGTTATTTGGCTCAGTACAGCAAACCAGTCATTAAAAACCTTGCTGTATAAATTGACTTTGGCTTTAAGCTGGACAGTCAAGCAAAAGCAGTCATTAAATCAAGCTTTTTTCACTTAAGGTGGCTCGCCAAAGTGAAGCCAATCATTCCAAAGCAGCATTTTGAGGCCATAATCCACGCCTTTATCACCACTCTGCTGGACTACTGTAATGGATTGTATTTGGAGGGTTAATGGGTCTTCCATCGCTTATCTTCAGATGGTACAAAATGTGCGTCTTTTAACTGGCACATTTAACCATGAGCACATCTCTCCAGTTTTAGCGTCAGTCCATTGGCTGCCTGTTCATTTTAGAACCCAGTTTAAAGTCATTTTGTCTGTTTTTAAATCCTTCCATGATCTTGCACCACCCTTTGAGATTCTTCACCCTTACACACCCACACACTCTCTGAGATCATTTGATCAGCTGTTCTTGATTGTGCCAAGAACAAAGCAGAAGCTCCGAGGAGATCGGGCATTTGCTGTTGCTGGTCCCAGATTGTGGAAAGACTTGCCTATGCGTATAAGACAAGCCCCCTTGTTGCCTGTTTTTAAATCTTTTCTTAAAACCCATCTGTTCTATTTGGCTTTTTGACACTCTTGAAATCTTGATATTTTGTTTTTGTTTTCATATGTATATTCATATGTGTCAATTTGTTTTTATTCATTTGATTCTATTGTTTCTTAATTGATTCATTTTATTCACTGTGCATTTATTCTTCTATACAACACCTAGGTCCACTATGGTTGTTTTAAGGTGCTTTTTAAATCAGGTTGGATTGGAAAGTCCATCCCAGATACATTTGAGCACAGAAAAATCAAAGCTTCCTCTGACAAGGTTAACGAATGGCTTAGTTTTTACACAGTGAAGTTTTAAGCAGCTTTTGTTAATGTAACTCTGTATTGTAGAGCTTGCCCCAAACACAGAGAGATTCCTTCAGAATCCTGAAATCATTTTGACAATGTCTAGAGGGACAACTATGTAAATCTCTATATAAATCAAAGCAAATGTAAGAATCCTAACTGTTTAAAATGACTTGCATTTTTCATATTGTTTTTCTGAGTTGACAGAACCATCCGCTTTTATGAGCATGATTACCAAGTAGCCTTCTCTGAAAAGTGGAAATATGATAAATAAAAAAAACACAAATGATTACATGTGAACAACCTGAAATTAAGAAGGAGTGGTTCTTTCATCCAAAGCTTTGTTTTTTTTTATTTGCTTTTAACAGTGGAGAAATTGAGGCATAAGAAGTATGGAAGTGCAAACTGACCACAACACAATGTTCTCATCATAGCTGCATGGGGACATTTAACTACAGCTTTTGTGGTTTCCTGTTCAGCTATGTTCTTATAAAGGCCATCTTCTCATGTACAGGCTTCATCATCATTTCACATGACAAAAATGGGTTGTAGGTTAAAGGTGTGTCTTAAACTGACCTCTGGCAACATATGATGTTTTCTGAAATTCCTCAAGACCCTGAAACATCTTTCCTAAATCAGTTGCATGGAGTCCAGCTAAAGGAAAATCTGCAGAAACCTATATCTGTAACCTCCTTCATGAAGTATCAAGTGTCTAATTTGTCTTTGGTTTATGGGAACAGAAACATGAACACAACAGTATGAAATGATAAGTGTTACATTTGGGGTGACCCCAAAACAGTTACAGAAACTAGAAAGCATCAAATTAAGACAGCCAGCTGTCACCACTAACCAGAGATCCCATTAACACAGAGACTACAAGCAATAGTTAAAGATAAAATTTGTTCTTCTAATCCCTACCTGACACTAAATGTTTTCAAATATTGTCTCATCTTACTAAAAATGTATCCACTTACATATCCCAGCTCCTCTTCATATCTTTTCTTCTCTCATCTTCTCTCCTCTCGTTGGCATGTGTTCTGCAGTGGAGTGCCTTGTTGTCTGTGCAGTGTTAAATATTAATTGGGAATCAGTGGAGGACTTGTCTCCTAAATGATAGAACAGAAGGGCCCAGGCTTGCCTCAGGCAGCCTGCAGGCGTCTTTCTTCTTCCATTTACCTGCAGGCCTGCGCACCAGCCCTTCCTCCGGTCTGACAGGCCTGCCCAGGCGCCTCCAGCCACCCCCACCCCAACCCCCCTTTTCCTCCACCTCTTCTCTCTGTACTGGTTCTCTTTCTTATCTCTGTATGCGCTTGCTATCTCTACCTCTGGGGTCTTTTACTCCAAACCTGTATGTGTGTGTGTGTGTGTGTGTGTGTGTGTGTGTGTGTGTGTGTGTGTGTGTGTGTGTGTGTGTGTGTGTG
>JBBBVU010000012.1:15552081-15562254 GCA_037177055.1 Atherinosoma microstoma | reverse complement strand
GTGTGTGTGTGTGTGTGTGTGTGTGTGTGTGTGTGTGTGTGTGTGTGTGTGTGTGTGTGTGTGCGCGCGCGCGTGTGCGTGCACGTGTGTGTGTGTGTCTGTCTGTCTGCCAGGCCATATGTACAGAGGAGTCCTTCAGGATCAATCAGTTCTCAGTAATTTCCCCCACAGCTCATAAAAAAGCCAGGTCTGCCTGGAAGGAGCAAGAGGCTTCCACATCAAACCAGCTAATTAATTTTCATTGCTGATTCAGTAACATCTGGCTTTGGAGATAAATTCTAACGAGTAAATGTAAACATAAACATGTCCTTGTGGTCTAATATTTCACATTTCTTGGGCAGAAATATTTATAACAGAAGCCTAATTAGCTGTTTTGATTGGGAACATTGTTCATTGTCATTTTTCACATATGTAAGGCAATAAAAGAAACACTGAGCAGAAAGTGAAAACGGATCATGTTTTTCTGCTGCTCTCTCCTCATGTTATCTGTACCTGTGGACCTTATCTCTGTCTCAGTGTACTCTATTAACCGCACACGTGTACTGCTTCACTGCAGGCCAACTAAATGACCTCATGCTGCAGTGTCTGTGAGGAGGAAGCCCAAATTAGGCTCTCAGTTTGGTAGTCCTTCCATCTGCTTGTGCAGAAAATAGACAGATTAAATCTGGGATGAGATTGGCTTTAATGAAATGAAAGATTAGATTTGGGAGTTTTGTCCAAGTTTCTTTTTTAATCTATTTTAATCATTAAATCCATTTTTGACGCTGTGCCATATCTGTGTGCCTGTGAAGGATCAGTGCACAGATTGCTTTAACATTCTCATTATCCTCTTTGCTATTTGTGAAACATGCTGGCAGGTTAAAAGTCTTATATGTGAGGCAGTATGGCACCTGGTGGAAACTGATGATTTAGGCTCCATAGTAATTTGTTATTTATCATTTTCTTGTAATTCTGAGATTGATTCAAAAGTACAAGTAAAAAGGTTTGTTGTGTTGCAAAACACAAAATTTGCTCTGAATAAAATTATATTAAAAATGATAATCAATAAATGATGAAGAAGAGAGAAATGCATGTAGAGCACATTTTTTGTTTCCACTGTCTTACGATATGAAATTGTTTGATGATTATGATGACACAAGCAGCCGCTGGATTCAGACAGCTCTATCCTCTGAGAAATCACTGCAGTTTGATTTTTATCTTTGCAATTATAGATAGTAAAGGCCTGACAAATAATTGCCTTCATTTTTTTCCTCCCTGTGTTGTTGCACAGAAAATCAACCTTGAAATGAACAGAGGGAGATGAATGTTCCTAAAAATTGCTTTTCTGATATCAAGCAAGCAGCAGGGTTTCCTTTCTCCTCATGTGCACTTGAATTGATTAGTACTTTGGTTGAGGGCATATTCAACATGTCTGCCCCCTGCAAAGCTACTCTACCCTGTTGATCAGTGCCTCATACATGCGCTTCCTCTGCTCCCTCTCTCCTCAGGAAGCTCCTGTGGGGCACTGAGGCTTTGATTGACTGGCGGCTGAGTCCGCAGGACGCCTCTATTATTATCATCTCTACCTCGGCAGAGGGGTGGGGGTCTATGTCCAGGGGGTCTGGCCGACAGCCCCTGCTTTGTGTGCCCAATAGTCAATTAGAGGCAGCGCACTGCCGGAGACGAGTGGGATGCAGGGTTAATTGCAGAGGACCAAACAGCTGGCTCTATCAGGGCCCATTGTGTTTGCAGCAGTTGTCACAGCAATTGAGGCCTGGCTGTAATCGCTGACTAATCAGCCCTCTGCCAGATGACACCTCCATTAGCACAAGGCAGGTATTGTTCAGGATGCGAAGCTGCCTCTGGCTTCCCACTGCCTACCCATCCTTTTACGGCAAGCTAACGGAGGTGGGGAGAAGATGTCATGCACCCTCATCCTATCTGCTAAGAGTTAAACAATAGCCACAGGTCAAGGGCTCTTTCAAGAAGCAATGCTGTTCAGTTAGCCCTTTCTTGACAAATCAAACTTTTTCCACACTAAGTAATTCTGATGCAGTGGATCTGAAGACCATTTTAGCTATTGATTATTAATTTGAATACATTCATTAGAGTGAGGTAAATGGAAAACTGTCCATTAGCAGTAGAATGTTGTACAAATGTGTTTTAAAATGGGACATCTTCCTGGCTCTATGGTCCGAAACAAATTCCACAGTTTGAACACTAAGTGGATCCTATGTCGCACGCTTGTTGTTCTGTGAAAACTTAATTGCAGTTCAACCATACAGATTTACGCCTTCATCTAAACAAGCACTCTTCTCCCATGCTTACCAGTGTACGTGGTCAGGGGAGATCAAAGTGTGCTGTAAGCAGGGATACAGTCTAGTAGGAGTGAGAGAAAACGCTGAGGGCTTTTTGATGTTTTGGAGCGTTTCCTTCACTAATAAGAAGAAACTTCTCCAACCTGCTCATAATTTTAGAACACTTGGAACACTAATAAATGGGAGCGAGGGCATTTCAGGCAGCTCGTTCAGACTTTTTCCTCTGCTTATTCATTTAAACCTCTAATTAAAATGCAAAGCGTTCCCGTGGTCCTCTGGATTTGGTGCTGCACTCTTGCACAGCCTCTGACTCCCTATCTCTTACACTTTTTTTCCTCCACTTCTTGGCCCCCCCTCCCTCCCTCCATCCTTCTTTCCACCTCACCTAACTCCCTGCTCTCATACTTTCTGTCTGCCTTTGCTTCTTGTGATCAACACAATTTGACCTCTCACTTGGAAGAAGTGCACAGAATTTAATGGATTTTTTACAGTCTAATCTAACCAGTTCCCTTTTTATTGCTGTTTTGTACCCAGTGGACCTCATCTCTACCAGGCCTCCACCCCCTCCACTGCCTCTTCCACCCTCACACCAAGAAAATTAGTTCATCAGAATTCAGAATGTACTGCTAGCTAATTAAAGGAGTGTTAATTGAGTGTTCAGAATTGGGTACCCCCTTCACTAAATGCACACAGATACGCACACACTCATGCGTGCATACACACAAGCGCACATGCAATCACAGTGACAGCACTGGGTGCACCACGGACGTTGCACTTGGGGAGTTTCACGCCAATCAAAAATGGAGAGAAAAGAGTGCCCATCCTCCAAGTAAAATGGGATTTCTAGATCATATCATGGCCTATTGCAGCTCCGTCTGGCTCTGTGCTGCCATGTTATCCAATCCCTGCCTTGCAATCTGTGTCTGACCGCTGGAGAGTGTAACACAGCATAGATAGCCTCTCTCACTGCGTGCATCGTGCTAATGAGGGATGGCATTTAGAGATGTGCTGCTCTGACACATGGGCATTGTGTGCCAGGCACTGGGTGATTAAGGACGAAGGTCAGCCCATTAATTGCCTTCCTGCCATCTCCGCTCCCTGGCGCGTGATCTCTCAGAACTAATGCATGTGTTTGCCTGAGCTTTTATCTAATCTCTACAATCATATGCTTGGTTTGTTTACATTCCTTTCTTGTGAAAGTTTGTTTCTTACTTATTGTAAGAGAAGTGCTAGCCCAGGTCTCCCTGTTAATTTACTGTAAGCTTTTTCATGTGCTTGTGAGTGCACATAGCCTCCTGCTCTCAGGAAAGGAAAAAGCATATTCTTCCATCCCCAGGGGAAATAATTAATCCTTACAAGGCTGTCGCATGTTGAAATGAAGCGAGTGTGAAGCATTTAGCCCAGGAGGCATTGCAGGCTGTCGCCCGCACAGGCACCTGTTGTTGTCCCTGCCCTACATTTCTTGAGAGAGCGCTGAGCAGAGGATAACAACATGCTTCACTGATGGCAAATGAGACACACAACTGCAGATGCAGATTTGTGTGTGTGCGTTTGCATGTGTATGTTTTTCTTTCTTTCTTTTTTTTTTTTCTTTCCCTATTTTCATGCATTATGTTTGCATGCACGACCACGCTTGAGAGTGTGCACAGGTGCAGGAAACCCCCTACCTTATGAGGAGCAGAGGGCTCACACAAATACTGGCTGCCTCAGAGGGTGTTTATCAACCAGCACCATCTGTATGCTGCTGCTCATTTCTATGATCTACTGCAACCTAAACCAATAAGTCACAGAGCGCCAGCCTAAAAAGAGACTCTCCTTTAACCTCCATGTCCTCACTTATAGACTTAGTACTCTGGAGGGGAGAGATGTGGAGGCCCTGCACATCAAACAGTGTCTATAACAGCTTGTGTATGAGAGTGAAATATGGTCTGGTTTGTGGCCATACTTACTGTAATCAACTTTGCTATAAAATTTATACCATGGAACTTTTTAAAGAGGAAGCCGGAATCAGAAGCACCCAGATGCTCATTTGCCTCCTCCTCCTCCTCTTTTTCTTTTATGCCTGTGGGTTCTAATAACCGGAAGCCTTTGTGGAGCTGAGATGGGTTTTGTAGGCCTGAAAGGCCTCTAATCCCTGTGGCCTATGAAGTGTGAAGCCCTTTGATGACAGGTTGGTGTGCCAAAGGCTCTGCCTATTGACAAACAAGGGCCAAGCTGGGAGAAGACGAAGGGAGAGGGCTGTGTCCTCTCTCTCAGAAGAAACGCAGGCTCAGGCATGGAAAATATGGGCTCAGTCAGTGAGAAGGAATAGAATTAGCCACCCTTTAATGAATTTCCTGGCTGTTTTATAGTTTTTTTTTTCCTCATGTGGCAGTAATTAGGTGGAATGATGGGCATATTGCAGCTGGGGGCTTGCAGGGGCGGCAGGGCACAGGCCCTTGATAAGCCTGAAAGCCAAGTATCTTTCCTCATTTAGACCATGTGATGATCAAAGATGTTTCTTCTTTTTCTCTTTTTTTTTGCCCTCATGTAAAGAAGATCAGAAAAAACTCTGCCATTCCATTTGCATGTGGACTAGCAATGTGCTTTGAAATGAGCATGTTTTTCTCTTCTGAGCAAATGAAATAAGTCTTCTGTCAGTTTTCCACTGCAAGTCAGAACATCAAAGCAAATGGCACTGCTGTCACCAGGGAAGCAGGGCTCTGCCTCAGTGAGGTTAGTTAGATCTCAGATAGGCTGGTCTGGGATGCTCATAGCAGCCCATTAGAATGGAACCCTAACTCTGATTAAAGCCAAGTCATTGAGGCCAGTGGGTTTTTTTTGTTGTTGTTGTTTTTGTAGAGATTTAAAGTTGAATTTGAAATGTCATGTTTGTGATGTAGAAAGCATGTTGTTTGTTGAATGAATCAGCCTGACTAGTCTGTCATTAAATTTGGGTCTGGATATTCACTGTCTCTCCCCTCTGCTATTCAATTCCTAATTTATTTCTTTTATGATATGGATCTTGTAGATTTAATCATTTTCACAGTTGGAGACCCATAGGGTTGTTGAAATGAACTCCCCATGCTATCCGTAATGGGAACAAAGAAATGAGAATTGTGACTACTTGGCTGTGGAGTCTCTTTAAAATGATTTTGCAATTGCAAAGGAAATGGAGTGAGTCCTAGTCACAGCCTGCACCCTGCAGACTTCTTAGGTAGCCAGGACATTTGCTGACAGCACAGTTATGGCAGTTAATTTTTGAGTTTTGTCAGCTTTTGCATCAAAATGTCATTTTTGAAGAGGTTGCAAGTCATTTGTGGTAGCTGATATATTGCTTGTAAATTGAGTTCTTTTCCCAGCCCCCCACGCTTTTTGTTACACTGAACTAAGTAGCCATGAAATTGCCTGAATAATGTCGTTTAAATCCAATCTCACCATGGCCCCTCACCTCCATGCACAGCCCCCAAATAATGACACATGGCAGTCTTTATAAAAATTGCATTTTTCCTGTTTACCACCTCAACTCACAATGGTCTGGCGATGGTTCGTTGAGTGAGGGTCAGTGCCAGTTTTACTCACTGCCTTTACTTGTGGGTTGATATTTGGGATTGTGGTCTCATATGGCAAACAGTACAGCATCTTTATAAAAGCTCAAAGAAATGTGTACTATTTTGTACATTTTAGAGAAAACCATGTTATTATCTCTCTGAAATGCACACAGAATTTTATAATCAAACAAAAGCAAACCACTAGTTTGCTTATCACATTGGTTGATTGTGTTGCAAACATTTTTTGATTATTTTATCACATATAAATGATGACTTTTGAATTCATCCTTGACCAAGTTTTAAAAAGCAGCACTTGATTTTTCTTTACAGGGTTCTGTTCTGATAGATTCACCTTAACCAGGCTAGTAATTCCCCATTGACGTTTAATTGGTTTTTGCGAAGGCCTCTTTCCCCACATACTCCTGGATTGAATAAATGTGGAAATTCTGTGGCCAAGGGTAAGACCCAGTAAGTGATACCACTTATAAATCTCAAATGTGCTACTGCAATTAAACAAGCTTTTATCCCCTCCCCTTCATCCCTCCTTGCCTGGTATCCAAGGCTAACCCAATTCAATGCTAAAGAGAGTCCGAATTAATTTCACAATGCACTGATTTAACAGCGCCTAAGGTACCAGGCTTTGACAGAATGAGTTTTTTAAAAAGATTCATTTGTCTAGGGATGTACATCCACGGGAGGGTGTGAAAATGAGATGGAAGGAAAGCTCAAAAGGAGGAGGGAGTGATGGAACATAAATGAATGTCAGTCCTCATTTACAGCTTTCAAACTCTGTTTGGGTTCTGAACTGTATCTGCTGGTAATATTCACTTCAGGTCAATCTGATAAAATGAAAAAAAGTTCTTGGATTTTGCTCAAAAGTAGAGTAGAAAATATTTCAGAGGCTGTTCAAATCATTGAAGATGCTAAGCTGCAGTTTGCTTTTCATTTACTCACCTCTGGTTAGCTTAAACAGACAGCTTTGCTGTCTGATTTACCCCTGATATAGTGACAGCACAAATGAGGGCTTAGTAGTGGACAGTCATGAACATAAAAAGAAGAGCAAACTTTGGAAGAAAAAAAATCACAGCAATGGTAGTGCATACTGAAGCAGTGAAGACTGAATAGATGAGTTAAGTGAAAAACACAGGTTGGGAGTGTGTTGTTGCAACACTGAAAAAGTTGGAGCGAAAATACAGAACTGTGGCTCTAATCGAAAAAAGATAATCTGTCCTTGAACATCAAGGTAAAAATAGAAAAGCAATACATACATTTTTGAGTCCGGCAATCAATTGCTTACACTTTTGATTGATAATCCAAGCTCATTCAAAGTTCACTGCAAGCTTGAATGCATCTACATCACAAATTATCGTCACTCGGGTCATGTCTAGATTTTGCTTAGAGATTCAATCATTTCCAGATCAAACTCAGATTTAATAAATAACTGCTTAGACACTGCTTAAGTCCTTTTCAGATGTGAAGTCCTTGGTCTTGGTTCACATTTTTGTCAGCCTGTTTTCTATCTCAAGAAAATGCCCACCAGTTTTTAGGGGTTATCTGGGTTTGTGACAGCTAACTCTATCAGCTTCCTTTAATTATTTTTAGTTCAACCTCAGGTCTACTGTGCTTTTATGTATTCAACCATCTTTGTTTTTTATTAGATTGTCAATTTCCTCTCTCTCTGCTCATCTTGCAGGTGACCTGGTGGTGCCCACACATTCACCACGCTACCCAACTGCAGCAGAACTTGATGCTTATGCTCAGAAGACGGCCAACAGCCCACTTTCTATCAAGATCTTCCCAACGAACATCAGGGTTCCCCAGCACAAGCACCTTAACCGGACTGTTAATGGATATGACACCACTGGGCAACGCTACAGTCCCTACCCACATCTCCACACTGGGGGCTACCAGGGTCTTCTTGCCATTGTCAAGGCCTCCTGCTCATCATCCTCATCATCAACATCCACCTTCATTCCTTCAAAAGGTGTTCTTAAGAACTCAGAAGGCAGACGGACTAAGCTCTCTCCAGCCCACATAGCTGTTGCTCCATACCCACCCCCTAGTAGTAGCACTTTAGCAAGTGGTCATGGCCAAATGGTATACCACACTGGGCCCTCAAAGCCTCCAGAAGGCCCCGGACTGTCAGTTCCCCCAAATGTCACTGTAGCTGGCTCAGTGATTCCTGTAACAGGGGGCAGAGGCCTGGCCCTGCCCGCACAGTCCAACCTCCCCTCCATCCAGAGCATCATCTATCAGATCAACCAGCATTGCCAGGCCCAGGCTCTGCAACAGGTGTGTCAAGGGGCTGCCACTGCATCAACAAATTCTAGCCCCTCCAAGCAGGGCACAGCTGTCATTGGTGTTTCTTCTAGCGCCTCAGGTGGAGGATATGTGGTAGGAATGGGTCCCCAGGCTAACATGGTGTATACAGGGCCAGGCTTGCCAACTCAAAATGTAGAGGCCCTGAAGGCTGGTGTGTACGCAGATGGCATGGACTACATCCTTTGGCAAAAGCAGCAACAGCAACAACAGCAACAGCAGCAACAACAAGCTGTACTCCGCATGTACAGTGGAGGCAGTGGAGGAGGGGGCGCCATCAGCAAGTCCCCCGAAACCTGTGTTCCAGGAGGTGGTATTATGGCAGCCCAAGTGTCCTCCTCTTCTTCTAGACCTTACCACCTGACAGCGAGTGCCAGCGGGGGAGGAGGCCTGGAAAAAGTCAGCTCATCCCCTTTGAACTGTGTGGGTATGCATGGAAATTTTTCCGTGGGTCAATACTTTGCACCGCCCTGGAACAGTGTGCTGGTGACACCCGACAGTGACTGCTACAACCCCCAGGAGCTTATGGGCACCTCCACGGGAGGGCCAGCGACAGGGCACAGAGAGATGGGCTACCCTCACCACCATCACCACTACCATAATCATCATCATCACCACCCTGCCATAGACAGCGGGGGAGGTCTGTGCTGCAGCCTGCCCAGCAAGAGCTTGTGCAACACATCAGTGCTGAGCAGCAGCTTGCAGTCTCTGGAGTACCTGATCAACGACATCCACCCACCCTGCATCAAGGAGCAGATGCTTGGCAAAGGCTACGAGACTGTGTCTGTGCCACGTCTGTTAGACCACCAGCATGCACACATCCGTCTCCCTGTTTACAGATAGAGGGGGAAAGAGAGGAAGAAAATAATCAAGAGTTGTGAATTTGTGAAGAAAATAAAAGTTAAAGAACACAGATGTTTTGGGGGTACCGAGTTGTTGCGAGTGCCACTGCTTTAACTTGCGTGGGAGCTTAGAGAAGAGCAGTTGCTGTGCTGTGTGACCCTGGATATAGTGGTTTCAAGGCAGGCTGTGGGAATCCCAAACGCAAGATGTGGTAGTTATTGCCAGTGGGAAAGAAAAGGGATTTCAAGATTCTCCTGATGTTCCATCGTGTGGTTTGCCAATAGGATTTTTGGATTTATTTTCTTTTTTCTTTTTTCTTTTGTTTTGTTTTTTCTTTGTTCTCTTACTTGGCTTAAACTTGTTTTGATGAGAATGATAGCTTGAATTGAAGAGCAAATGCCACTTGTGTCCCCTTTCCAAATACTAAGGATGAAGCTACTGTGTAGGTTGTCACTGAAATGGTCTTAAAGGGCCGAAGTTTAGGGCTGCTCTTGAAATCCAAAACTCTGTAACAGTACACACATTACACAGAAATGTACAAACAAATGAGAGGAGTCAGATTAAAAGCAGTACTTGGGTGTTATATAAAAGGAACATAAGGTTGAATTTAAAAGGATAGTACAATATTAGTTATTGTTGCTATTATAATTGATACATTAATTGCACTGCTTGAATTTTGTTAACTTGGAAGTTTGGAATTGGGTAGTTTGGATATGATATATTTAAGAAACTTGAAAAACTTGAACCTATTTTTTGTTGTTTGATATATTTGTAGGTATATTATATGTATTGGCTGCTATGGGGAAAAGTGTCTCAATTTTTTTCTTTGTCTTTTTTATTTTGTTATTTTCAACTTTTGTTTTATGATTGAATAATTCCTCCTCAAGCTGATGTGCAGTCTCTTATGTCCTGTGTGAGGCATAGTTGCTGCTTTGGTTCTGTAAGAACCTGTTTGGAGAGCTCTTTTTTTCCCCCTAACCAACACTGGAATCTACAATAAATCTTGAAATACTTATTTAAAAAGAAAATATTGCAAAAAAAAAGAGGAAATACAAGAAAAATAAATGTTACAATGAAGAATGTGATTGGTGGGGTTATTTATATAACCTTACGTGTGTGTGTGTGTGTGTGTGTGTGTGTGTGTGTGTGTGTGTGTGTGTGTGTGTGTGTGTGTGTGTGTGTGT
>JBBBVU010000012.1:15529265-15544102 GCA_037177055.1 Atherinosoma microstoma | reverse complement strand
CCCCCCCCCCCCCCCCCCCCCCCCCCCCCCCCCCCCCCCCCCCCCCCCCCCCCCCCCCCCCCCCCCCCACCACACAATCACAAGAAACTGAGAGTTGATTATGCAAATACCCCAGCTGCAAAGGAACAATAACTTTGCAAATTCAAAGACAAACCATAACACGGAAGGCTATTCTCTTGCATTTGCATATTTGCTTGACAACTATAACCTGCTCATCATGCCCATCTTGTTCAGCGTAACGCCTTTGTATTCATATAATAATGTGCACATCAGAAATTGGCACAGTGCATTGTTTCAGTTCAAAATGAAAGCTGGCAGTCCATGCCTGAGCCCTTCAAAGTAGTGTTTTTAATTAATACAATAAAGAATAAGGAAAGAGAATATAGTGCCTAACATAGATGTACTGTTTCTAAACTCACAAACCTTAAACCTGAAACCACAAACATTCAAATCAGTATGTGGAGTATAATCTTTAAAGCAAACACATCTTATAAAATATGAGGCAAGCAAAGAGATCTTTAAATATTTTTGGGGAAAGTTTCTTGGAGAAAAAAAGAATCCCATCATTATTCATACCAGCAGATTTTTCTGAAACCTTTAATTTGCAGTGCTAATTCAGTAACATGATAATTATACTATTTCTGGCCATAAAAATGTTCATGATTCTGTTTTGTGCAAGAATATAAGAACAAAATTAAAAACTTTAATTGTTAAATCCCTGAGTGATCACCCACTGATGTCTCAAATGCAGATGTACACAACATTGTAGAATCAGGTTTTCCACTCTTCTGTGATAACCAAAAAACAAACAAACTAATTGCAGCTCACTGTACAAGTAATGAAACGTTTTTGTCTTAACTCGAGTCAACTATATGTAATGTAACTATATGACACAGTAAACATATAGTTAGCCCTTTTTTCCCATTATGCTGCAAGTGCAGTATTAGTCAATATATTCCTTTTGAACAAAAGGCACATGAGATGTGTGCAAATTATAACTGTTGTTCAAATAGTCCCCTACAGAGGAATCTCATTGATGCCGAGGGCTTCCTTCACTAGTCCTCTTCAGGTGTCAGTGCCTGGATGTCAGTGGCTCCATCTCTATCACCTGATCATGAGACTGATGACCCCTACTTAACTCCACCACCCGCGGGACCACTGTGGACCAGCGATCTGCATAGGGACAAAAAGAAATGCTTTTATCTGTATAAATGAATGTGTGGCCCACATTAATAAACATTTCATTTGTTTCTGCATTTAATCAGGAAGATATAAAGAGTCTCACCCCTCCTCAAGGCTCTGACGCTCTGCTGCAGCCCATTGGTCTGGCTGGTCTCACTCTTGCCTGGATCCTCATTGATTATTGCCAGGTTCTGATTCCAGTGACACCAGTTAACCTCATCCACCCTGATAAGATAAGACCCTAATTAGGACAAAGAATTGTGTTGAGTTTTGCCTATGAGTGATAGTTCCTCTGTACCAAACTGCATACCTTTTTACATTCATATATCTGTCACAATATGTAGCTGGAATTTGAAGTAAAATGAAAAAATTTTGCATTTTGGAACACAGGAAGAGATCATTTGTGTGTGTTTGCTTTGTGACTCAAGTTGTTTTTTTCTAATGCAAGACCCAGTGTGTGAATGGGCTTGACATTAATCATTTGCTTAGCTTGCATACTGCAAAAATGGCAAAGGATTTAAATTTTTTTGTAGCATGTGTTACGATAAAGCTGCTTAAAGTTCAACAAAGGAGATCTGATCCATCTTATATTTTATATATGGCAGCCTGGATATTGATTATCATCATGTGATTATGTGTAATCGAAAATACCGGAAACACCAGCGTCGATCTGGTGTGTCATCCCAGCTCTTCCCCACAGTTACCATCTCCCCTACTCGGAAGGACTTGCGAAGGCAGACTGGGAATGAGCGCTCAATGTCCAATATAGTCGTTGCCCACTGAGTAAAACATAATGTAAACAGATGAAGAGATTAGAAATCCTTATAAAGGTGATTTGAACCTCTGAAACAAATTTCCAAGATCGTAAATTGTCTCAAAATCTGGTGATTCCCAGACTTAACAGACCTTTGTGCATTTAAAAAATGGATCCTTATGGAATTTTCTACCCTCAGATCCTCCATAGGTATGCTCTGCCATTATAAGCTTAGAATTTCTGGTTGGTTTTCAAACTGAATATCTGTCACACTCATGGTATTTCTTTCTGAATCAGCTGACTTATTGTCCCAGACTAATTGTCAATATGAACTTGCAACAAAAAACATGCTATATATGATCATAGTTATTATGATCAAATTGAAATGATAAGGCTGAAGAGTCACAATGCAGTTATCAGAAATATAACTTTGCTTTTTAAGAGAAACTGAATACTTATGTTTAAGTTTAAATGGAAACTCTTTAGTCACCTGAAGCTTCCAGATCTTCTTGCTCTCCTTGGACACCTGCCCCACCGTCTCCCCCATCAAAGCGATCAACATGTTGAGCAGCAGCACAAATGTGAGAATGATATAAGTGACTAAGAGGATGAGAAAGACCACTGGATACTGTGCATTGTCTATCATGTCCAGATCTCCCATCCCAATGGTCAGCTTGAATAGGTCAAGTAGGAAAGCACTAAAAGTGTCTGTGTCCCTGCATTTGGGGTAGGTGGGACAGACCTCATCGCACTCTGTTGGACACACTGGCAGCAGGGACACCAATGCTGTGAGGTGGAAACACATGGGTTTGTGTTACATGTCAGTGAACAGGTACAGTAAAATGTCTGAGAAGTAAACCAATTTGCTTTCTGACTAAGATTGTGATATTATTCATGCAACTCTTTGATTAGTTAAGTATAAAGCTACAGACTGATTATAGTAATAATGACAGAACACAGTTAAAAGCAGCTTGCTAGCTCACCTGAAGCATATCCAATCATGAAGAGCACATACACCAGCAGAAATCTGAAAAGGTCTTTAAAAAGTATCTGAGAAGAAAAAGCAAAAAAGGAAGTTACAACATTCAAAGGTGGTTGAGTGTGCTGACAGCTTCTGGTGTTCACTTTCTAACCTTCTGTATCATGATGCTGTAGGTGCCAGTGAGCTTCAGGCCTCTGGTGAAGTAAAGTGTGTTCATCCAGCCCAGGACAAGTGCAAACCCCATCACAGAAATGTAGGCCTTAATGCCAGACAGGTAAAGAGCAGCCGTGATGACAATCAGTACAGAATAGATGAAGCTAAAGAGGACAGAAAATAGTTTCATCAATAATTTGTCTCTGTTGCTAAAGTCATATATGAATGGAGAAAGATGTGAGAGTTTTCATTTGGCATTTTCACAAAATGTAAACATCAAAGCTAATGATTCAAATCAACATGGATCAGAGAAGTGCTTGACACCCACTGCTCTATGTTTGGATCATGGGTTTAATTGAAGTATAAAACTATAAAAACATGCCAGGGAGAAGCCTGAGAAATTAATTAGGCACTCTAATAAGAGGATGCAAAATTTGCCTCAGGAAAAAGTAATCAAGAGATATATAGCAGGAGCTGCAAGAGGATGTAGTCTTACTACAGCAGCTGAAAGGATCCATCAATAAATAAAGATTTCACCCCAGGGCACTTTTTCAGGAAGAGGTCCTTAATCTATAAATAAAAAATTAAAAAAGTTAAAAAGAGAAATGTCTCCATCGTGACAGGTCAATGCTGTTATTACAGGTTTATTTTCGAAAACTGTGATGGTGGTGAGGAGCTGACAATCACACCATAACAAGGCCTTACATTTGTGAGGAAAAAGAAGATTCCTGATGCCAGTGTTACAATCTCTCCTGCCATCCGTAAGTAGTCAGACGATGTGGTGTAGGGGTACGGAAGCTGAGAGAGAAAATATTAAACTTATCAGATATGATGATTTCACAAATACTCTCAGTAGTACCAAACAACATGTGCAAAAAAAAAACACTGTGCAGAGAAATATTATAAACAAGAAAGTTGACAGGAATAAATAGCGAGTTAAAAGTATGGTAATTTGGGGCCTATATCTATCTTTTTATTTTCTCAGAACTGAAAGGAAAAGATTGGTAGAGAAAGCCAGAGCCAGCAGCTGGTTATCTTAGCTTTGTGTTAGAATATATTCTTCGGTTAAATCATAATTTGCCACACTTTATGTTTGTGGTTTGCAAACAGATGTGTTAAATCTTCACCTTTAATTAGAGCTACAATAACTATATCCTAACAGCTTGGGGGTGAGGGGATAGTAAAATATGTCATCTATAGAGGCAAAGCTATGTCTAAGTCATTTTATGGAATGAAAGGATTATCTTCATAGAAAAAAAACATGTATGATGAGCAGAGGTGATTTTTGATCTGCTTGAAAAAAAATACCAGTATGTTAAAGAAGTAGCTAAGAAAATGATAACCACTTTATTATCTGTATAGTAGATAAGAAGTTAGTGGCAGCTAAATGTTAGCTTTTGGTGGCATGATGACAAACTATTTTGTAGCAGACTGGGGCAGTTCTTGAGGCAGCTCTGTTGACACACTGCATTATTCTTCAGAATCACAAAAGTAAAATCAAAACACATCCCTCGGGTGATCAACACACACACAAGTGAGAGCAGTCTTTACAATTTGATGCCCAAGCTAAGCACCGTGCCTTATAGCCCATAATTCAACACAGCTTGACTTCAACTTTACATTACCCACCTGTCTGTAGCTGTTCAGCAACTCCACTCAAACACTCTTGGCTCTTTGACCATCTCTAACTAGTCCTGCCTCACAAATTGATGGGTTTGGTTCCTTCTAGTTTTTTTTTAAAAACTGCTTATTATGTCTTCTTGTGTATAAAAACACCATATGTGCTCATATTAACAAGGTTAAAACAGCATTAAATGGTATCTTAGTGAAAAACTCGTGAAAATTCATAACAGAAATTTGCTGTTGTACAGGATGTATTTCCAATTTCCCTCTGGGATAAATACAGTATATTTCATTTCATCTCATATTTATGACCAACATAAACACCAAGAAATGTATACTTCATATCATATACCTAAGATAACATGTTCATGTGGGGCAACAATTTATTCCGATGCAATTACAGTCATTTAATACCCACCGTTTTCTGTGTTGGGTGGTTATAAGCCACCAAGGTGAAGATGATCATGGTGGTGAGGTAGGAAACCACACTGATGTAAAAAGTTGCTGCAGCAAACTTCTGCCATTTGGCCCTCAGCAACTCATTTATGGGCTCCACAGCCAGCATCTCATGGCGGTTCTGTTAACAGAACCAGAAATGAAGACACACAGTCTAATAAATACAACAATAAAAAATCCTGACATTTTGCACACAGAACATTTGAATAAACTATAGATTTTATGCATCTATTGTATATTTATGCATTCTTTTCATGGAATGTGTCACCGTTTAACACTCTTAATATTCTGATAGTGAATCAATCTTTAACTTTCAGCAAATTGACCAGTTTTATTCACCTCATTGCGACTGTTGTAGACAAGAATTTCCAGCACAGATGGCTCCTCTCCACATGTATCCAGTGAAGACAGGTCATAGAGAGAGGAGTACACTGGACCATAAGCCCAGTCTTTAAACTTGCGTGACAGATGACGAACATCTTCATCTTTGATCTCCCGTCGGATAATATGTTGGAAAACCTAAAAGAATATGGAGAAGATGACCTAGTAACCTTTGATTTGCGTACAGTAATATATAAAAAGAAATATGGTGATGACCACATTAGTTTGTAAATGTATCTACCCCTATTTTGCCAAGTTTGGCAGCCATCATGAGAGGTGACATGCCATCGTTGTTGAGTATCGTCTCAAGGCTGCAGTCTGGGTAGAGCTTGGCACACTTAATTAGCAGCAGATCATACATCTTTGTAAGGAAACGGGTGTTGTCCTTGGTGTTGTCTGCAATGTGCACTAGCGCATGCAACACAGTGTTCCCACGTGAATCCTGGCGTCGTAGGTCGGCCTTCTTGTGCGTATTCTCAGTCAGGTAGTGCACTATGTCAGGCTGGTTAGTGCATGCAGCCAGAGAAAGAGGCAGCTCACCTGGGCAAACAAAAAGAGCACTCACTTAAACCTGAAATCACAAGAAATGAATAGAACTGTATTTGACGTTAGAATAAAACCAATCAACAGGAGGGTTAATTAAGAACAGTAGCTGGTAGGTTTTCACAAAGCATGCTAAACATGGATCAAAGATCTGACTTAAATCCCCTCCATGAAAGCGGCACAATTAGAGGGAGGGGCCCACAGTGCCAAAAGCAGCTGCTGAAAGTGAGCCGTTGCCATGGGTGACAGATTACTTTGTCACCTCACATAGAAACGCTCTTCTTCATGGATTTGCACGGGTGCATGCAGAGAGTTAGCGTGAGTCTAAATCCCATTAGCCATCAGCCCTGCCAGGTTCCTGTTCACCTCGCCGCAAAGCTCCACAGCAAATTACTCACACTGTGCCCAGACACGTTGGGATTTGAGAATGACAACCATGCTAAGTGAAAATAGGAATCATCTCCTCTGTGATGAGAGGGGCAAATTATACTTGATTGTAATGAAATGAGCAATTGTTAAACTTGGGTTGGGTAAAAATAAATTTGAGAATCTGTCTTTGTTTTTGGAAGAGTAATATTTGATTGGACTGTCATGGCTGAGATGAAACAGTTGCCAGCAGAGGGCAGTATTGAGTTTGGTTTATAACATCTGATTTCTCTGTTCTTTCTGTGGTGAAGTCAGAAAGGCGCTCCCCACCGGCAGAGGATGTTTACTTTTCCTTACTGCAGAACACAGACACCTTTCACTGGACACTCCACATGACATAACGCTTTTCTTCTCATGTGTTTTTGGAGCATTTCTTGTGACCATTTCTCATGCGATGCTTCAAAAACATTTGTGTATAAGGTGGAGTTCACCTCAGCAATATACTGACTGTATCAGTCCAGACAACCAGTCACATTAAAAAAGTCAAAGGGGTGGGGTGTAATGTCACTTCCTTTCTCCGTGGCAGTGGGGGTGTCTTTACCAGAAAATGTTCCATGACTTAATAGTTTGATCTTTGCAGCAGCACAACACACAGATGTCAGCTCTAAGTTACAATTAAAGCGGTAAGAGTGGAAACTGAAACAGCTGTGAAGTCGTAGAAACTTCACATATGCCACCTTATTACGACTGTATCTGACAGAAAATACAGCTGCAGTTTTCCAGAACTTGTTGGGTGACTAAAAATATAGTGAAAAAACAAAAAAATACCACTAAAGCTGGTGTATGAAAACAAAGTTTTTTGGGCTGATAAAAGTCAGTACCAAAGTAGAAGTAGCCCCCTTCATCTTTGGGCTGGAAGAAGCGTCCCCTTGCCTGGGCGTGAACATCTGCTCCCTTCTCCACCAGCAGCTTCACATACTGCTGACAGCGTCGCTCGATGGCAATGTGGAGTGCCATCTGGCCTGAAAATACAAAAAACAACACACAAAAGTTACTGCTATTTTTCTAAAACATTTTGTTGTGTGGCATTGAAAACATACCAAACAAAATCCTTTGCCAAGATGTGATGAAATCAAAGAAGTGTTTTACTTAATTATTTTGACAGAAATTCCGCAATCATTGTTACACAAGAATAAACTATGTGTGTGTTGAGAAATACAGATATTAGTTTGAGGATGAATGCAAAAGAAATAAGAAAAAAAAGATTTACTGATAGCTTTACGGGGATATGGCAATATATATCTATAAGAGGTTTCTATAGAGTCTAAATCCAAAGAATTTGCACTCTTAAGCATTTGACATTGTGTCATAAAAAGTGCACAGACTATTACAAGCTTATATAAGCTGGAAAATGTTGGTTAATAATGGATTGTAAGTAGTGGATGGTTAATACTACAAGTTGAAAAAAGGATTTCAGAACCAGTAGTCGTCCAAAGGATGAAATCCAAACAAATGAGGCCTGGTTGTTCTCACTTACAGGCTGTAAACATACATACTTTTCACTGTGTTGAGGCTGTCCCCTTATACTGACACACAGACAGCAGCCCTCAGTAACACAGAGTCTCTGTCAGCTTCAAGCCAGTGAACTTTAGCAGGATCACGTTGTTAAAATTGTTAATTTCCATGCCATAATTCATTTCCATTACAAATGAGTTGGATGTCACAGCATGTTAATATTATGTGGTTACTTTCCTACCTCTGTAGTAGATGTCCCTGAAAGGTGTATTTATAAACTCTCTGAGGTTTCCAGTCTTCTCTGCTATGTCCACCAGCAGTGGGATGGTGCTGTTTTGACCCCCATAGAGATTCAGCAGGGCTTTAGGCAGACACGTCTTACCTGTTGAAGGCTCTAGTGGATATAAACAGAGAAAGATTTTACACCAAGACAGATTTATTTTAGATTGGACAGTTGATGTTTCTTTGTTTAGTCCCATAAAGGTTATACAATGGCCCAACTCCCCCCTTAGTCCTATCCACATATAAAACCCTTTGCTTGTTACACATCGCTTTATAGGTGACCGCTGGTTGCTGCAACATGTTTTAGGTACGGGTTACTTTGATAATCCTTTTGTACAATATACAGTATTTCTATTTTCTTTTTTCTCATTGGTAGGTGCTTCAATATGACCTAAAAGTTGAAATTAGTTCAACCTGGCACCAACCAGAGAAATAAGAAAAGTTATTTCAATAATCACTGCTGTAAGTCAGAGTTTGACTGACATTTATGTTTAGGAATAGCTTTCAACAGTTTATTCATTACTCTGGGATAACTGTAGGATTGCTAGATGATTGTCAATTTTAATCAATATTCATGCACTCTGCTATATGCAGTCAGTAGAATTCCATCTGTCACTTTGACTGACACATTATGAAAACATATATTTTCTCTCTGCATAAGTATTCCCTAGAGTGAAATATGACTTCCTGTTGGTCCTGTTAATGCAGTGACGATGAGATCACAATGAAAGAAGAAAGACAGATTTAAGGGACTGTAATATTCAACAAATTATTAAAGATTCATAGTAATAAACCGTCAAAAATAGAGATCAAACAAGCCCTTCACTTTTAGTACAAAGGTAAAATCTAAATCCAGATTTAACTCTCTCACAGAGTGAACAGTTTGCTGTGATTTCTCTCTGCTCACTGTTACAAGCTTAAGACAACTTCTCAGACACACACAGAAAGCTTTGGCAGGCCTTTCTGCTGCTGGACAAAGACTCACATCACTCCACCTTTTTCTATCTCACATCCTCTAAGCTAAAAATAAGCACAGAAAGAGGGTGGAGGGATACAGAAGGTCAAAGCTCAAATGGCCAGAAGATAAGATTGAGTTTCCTCTTTACAGCAAAGACAGACTTTAAGTTTTAAAAATAATTTCTTTTTTAATGAAATTACTGGGAACTAAAAATTTTACCTCTGAACTCCTCATCTGTTAACCTCTTCCCTTGATTTTGCAGGTACTCCAAAAGGCCCTCAAGGGCTTCAGGGTCTCCACGTGACACACAGTCGTACAGCAAAGAGCGGTTGAATATTTTCATTACTTTTGGTGGGTCGGAGCTTTGATCGTCATCACATGATACCTCAGTTTTACTAAGAGGACACAGAAACATGACTTATTGTTAAACCACACTGTACACACATGAAGATGACTATGTAAAAGCAGGGAAACCCTGTAAATCCACACTTTTTATTTACTTCTCACTGACAAAAAATCAAGAATTAAATGTAAATGTACACACTGTCTTTTAAGGAAACACCAACATTCCTGAGCTCTCTGATAAATGGACTTCTGTATACTTGGGGCAGGTAGAGCAGTTTAGAACAGGCAGCAGCCAAGAATATTACCTCAACGGCTGCAGAGAAACTAACAACATGCTCTCTGTTTCGTCTGGGAATGGCATGAATGGAGGACTGAATTGCCCACCGTTTACATGTGCATACCTCTTCATGTGGCACACCTCTGTCTACAAAACTACAGCTCAGGAGGTTTTGCATTTATGACAGCATTTTTCCAAACCAGCCAGTTTATCCTTGAAAAAATCCAGTAAAGGTTTTCAAGTGTTGTGGTAAAAAGGCAAACACTTAAACCAAGATAATAAAAGGACACAGAATCATAAAATCCTGGAAACACAGGCTGTGCAGTGCATAGACAGAAAGACTATTCTCACCCTCTTGGGAGCTTCTTCCTGCGTCTCTTCTGGTTGTCTGCCCTTCCATAGGTACCATAATCAAAGAGTGAGTCCATGGGAGCTTTCTTTGAGCCTGGAACCACATTTGACTCGTATATGGTGGTTTCCAGTAGATCCATTGGGTTGGAAATACCCTTTTTGAAAGCCCCCTGGAATTTCATCCGCAGATTTTGTCTGCTGTCCGTGGGCTGGCCTGGCTGGACCAGCTCCGGGGCTGAATCCTGACTCGTGTTCTGAACTGACTGGGAGCCATCTTCACTCTCAAACATGTGTGAGAGGTCAGAAAGGGGAAAGGGTGCATCACTCTCAGCCTGAACAGCCGCACCATCTTCAGAGTCCTCAGCCGGAGCAGCTCTGGCAGATACAGAACTAAGGGTGTCAGCCTTGGACAAGACAATGTGGCACCTTTTAAGGAGAGCAGAACGGCCCTGGGAAAAAACACAGTGGCATGTTTAGCAAAATGCACTTTTATAGATGGTGGGGAAGACAGTTCTTCACAGGAAAAATAATTCTTATTCTCTTGAATTTTGTTTACATACTTTGTTCATGGCTCAAAAATTGTCAGCTTTAATAATTGACTTATGAATCTTCTAATTTTATAGTTCTTGATTTAAATATGTGCATCCTCACTTTTAGTCCTGTATGTGCTCTTGCTTATCTATGTAGCATGCAGGAAAATATGCGATACATCCTGAATGCCTGATCAGTGTCCAGGTCACATAAGGAAGAAGCAAAAGGGAGATAGGAGCTGCAGTGGATGTATAGTTTTAATCACAATTAATGTTACCTTGCAGTTACAGTTAAATATGATTTGCCAAAAGGGTCCTGTGATGGCAACCTAACTAAACTAAAGGTTTACCTAAGGAAAAAAATGTTCTGAAACAGCAAAGATAGTGTTGGATTATGTAAAATTGTCAATATGGTGAGCAAATTTATCTGTGTCTCTGAAAAGTTAAACTCTTAGTCCAGAGTGAATACTGTTGACATTTAACCCCTCTGTACCTCATTCATCCCCTTTTTCACAATGAGGTTCAAAATTCCTCTTCAAGGGAGACTGGAAATGATGCTGAAGCTTGCAGGGGCTCTACAAAACAAAAAGAAAAACCAACATATAAAATACAGAAAAAGAAACACAAATAAAAATGTATGTTTTTGCTAAACAATTAAACATGAGTTCTGTTATACAGAAATGGGATATATGGAAAATTTAGCCAAGGACTGATGGATAAACCAACATGAACCTGGACTCTCAGGCTGAATCAAACAACCTGTTAACACAGAATTTAAAATGCTCATATATTTTCTCACTAGCAGAGGCTCCTTTATTGCTCCAGCTCCTTTGGACATGTATTTTTCCACTACTCTATGCTCAGACAAGATAATATGCACGCATGAACTTCCTCTCCAGCTAAAGACTTTCCTGAGTTCACTGTTGACATTGACAACCTATCTAAGCTGCACTTTGCAGCAAATGAGCAACACAAACAAGGTAGCTGGGGTCCCACAGTTGGAAGAGGAATGACTCACAACTCTGTCCAACACACAGGATTATCATACCTTTACACTTCAGTGGGCATCTGATAGTGAAAATCTGGACGAACAAAGAGAGACTGCCCTTGATCAACTGTTAAATTAGACTAAGAACAAATGACATTATTGGGTTTGTGTGCAGGCAGAGAACTCACTGTCAGAGTGGCAGAATGTTATCATATAATATTCACTTCTTGGGTCCAGGAAGTGGATTTCCACTGTGAAAGTTTATAAATATGAGTGACCCTAGTGTCTCCTCAGAGATGAGGGAGTTCCAGCTCTGCCACTGCTGTTGTGACATCACCCAGAGGAGGAGGAAGAGGAGGAACAAGGGAGTTGAGGAGGAAAAAAGTGCAATGTAAAAGAGGTAAGAGCTTGACAGCTAATATCCTATAAATGCAAAGTATAATATATAATAGTATACTTTGTATAGTATGGTATAATATATAAGTAATAGACAATTAAGTTTTTAAAATCTATTTTGTGCTTCCTATATGAATTAAGAGTGCATAATTAAAAGAATATAGAAAATAACCAAAGTGAAAACATCTTAAAATAAGAAAAGTCTATTAAAGTAATACCATGTAAATCATTATTTCCCCTTAGAAGGTTTTTTTTCTTCTTCCATTTAATAAAATGCATAATACACACATTTCTACATTTATGGAATTATTTAAAAAGTTTTTAACTGTCCTCATTGAAGTAACACCAGAGTCACATATATACAAAATATGTTGATCTACAGGCCAATCCCCTATTTTTTTATTTTATAAAAGTACCAACAAAATCATTAAGACTTGCCTTGTTTTAATCGGCTGATCCATTTTCCTTTTTAAAATTCTCCGCGTTTTTCCCCTACTTTAAAACTCTTAAGAAGTATTTCCCAGGTACTGTAGAGCTCTCCCTGTCCGCGTCGTCCGCTTTAATATGACCCGATCCAAATGAAAGAGGTTAAACTAAAACTGCTGCCCTGCTTTATGTGTCCGGCCGCCGTCCACCAGAGCAACGGATGCTTTCACAGACTTTGGGTGGGACAAAGTGACCACTACCTTGCCTCAAACTTGCAGCCAACGCTGAAGAACAAGTTGCAGTACCACCCGTGGCCGCTGGAGGCTAACTTTATAAACGTAAATCTCTGATGGAGACTCGTTCAACTTGGTGTAATCCTCTCTGAAACTTCCTCCTTATTCGTGGAAGTACAAAGACAAGTTAGTACAGTTCACATTACATCACAAGAATTCACGGTTAGACAGGATGTTACAGCTGAGGCGAATCAATGTACAAGTACACTTTCTTTACTTTCTTCCCTTTTTCCCATTTTCACTGATAAGATTTGTCTGATTCAACAGTAGAATTTAAAAGTTTATAAATGGCCTTTTTTCCCCACCTCACTGCTAAATGAGCATACCTAGTGAGGGATGTGGTTTCACAAATACTGACCCATTTCTCAGCTATTCAAAATCAAGGAATAGACTGGAATTAGTTTGGTAAATATGTAAGGAGGGTGTGGCAGGTATGCAACCAAAGGAAACATAAGGAGCCCTTTGGGAGAGAGAGAGAGAGGGGAGGGGGGTATGACAAACTGACTAACAATAAAAAGTAAAATCTGTATGACAACAATTTTCCTCTTTTTTTAAGAGGTCACTGCACTACATTAATTATGCATAAAGTGCTCTTCTTCAAAGTAACGTAACTAAAGCTGTAAAGAAAGTTGTAATAGTTGGTCTAGTTGGGAACTACAACATATGCTATTATGAATATGATTGAAGAGGTGAGCTCTGCTTTGGACAATAACACATTTTGAATAGGTGTATTTCTTGATCTTAAGTGAGCTTTTGACACCATCGACCATAGTCAACTACTGATATAACTTGAAAAGTATGTTATTCACGGTACTGTTCTTTCTTCGATTAAAAGCTGTCTGGAAAACCGCCAACAATGCGTTCAATTAAAAGCTACAGTGTCTGGACTGAAGACCTTAACATGTGGAATACCACAAGGTTCTGTGATTGGTCCAAAACTTTTCATTATCTTTATCAATGATATCTGTAACTTGTCTCAGCTGTTTAAATCTATTATGTTTGCCGACGACACAACCTTAGTCTGTTCGGGTATAAGATTAAATGTAAACAAACTTTTGTTGTTGATAGAGAGACAATTGAATCTACTCAAAACCTGGTTTGATAGCAACAAGCTGTCACTGAACATTTCAAAAACAAATTTTATGATATTTGGAAGTAAAAAAAGAGACACTTACAGAAGTAAAACTAAAAAAGATGGTAATTAAACTGAAAAGGTTTTGATGTTAAATTTCTAGGAGATGACTTGACTCAAAATTAACCTGGAAGCAACATAAATATTATATTAAGAGAAAAATATAAAAACAACTCTTGTTATTCTAAATAAAATTAAAGATCTAGTGACAAATAGAGCTTTGTCTATAATGTATTGCACCTTAATATTCCTATATTTGACTTACAGTGTAGAGCTATGGGATGGCACATACAAGACAACGATATTGTTATAATGCAGAAAAATGCCATATGCTTAATAAATAATGCTGGATATTATGATCACACACATACATTATTCATCAAATCAAATCTTATGAAATTTAATGATATTGTTTATTACAAAATAATCCAAATCATGTTCAAAGCTAAACAAAATATTCTTCCAGAAGGTGTCCAAAAATATTTTAAGTTTCAGCAATTAACTATAATTTAAGATATGAATGTAATTTTTCTCTGCCAATCTGCAAAAAAATGTGTGAAACAAAGATGCTTGTCTTTTGTTGGGGCTAGATATTGAAATCAACTTTGTAAGGAGATAAAAAAAAAAAATTATTATTTGTTTATATTTAAAAAAAGAATCTCCTTGTCTATTTTTGTGGGACACAGAATATTATGAGGTAGAATGGTGACCCTTTTTTTTGTGTAGATGTATATCAATGTAGGCATACAAGCTTTTGCTCCTGCCTGTTTGGTCTGGCAGGTGTCGATTGTTTAATGTTTGATTTAATTATTTGATGAAATTGTGTGACTAACTAACTAACTAACTAACTAACTAACTAACTAACTAACTAACTAACTAACTAACTAACTAACTAACTAACTAA
>JBBBVU010000012.1:15492377-15502509 GCA_037177055.1 Atherinosoma microstoma | reverse complement strand
CCGGGGTCTGTTTTTCAGAGAAGTATTGAGTGACACTTTGTGGATGCTAAACTTTTGACGGGTTATGTATGTATTTACTTATTTATTTATTTATTTATTTATTTATTCATTCATTCATTTGAGGGTACCAAAATGACCAAACCATGACTGAAATGACCACAAAGATGGAGAAAAAATAAGTGACAATGGCAAAGACAAAGTTACCATTCGCACATGATGACACAAGAGAGGGACAGATGGCAACAGAGATGCAACATTATCTAAATAATAATAATAGAAGTGTGTGCAAAATAAATACCATGCAGTATAATTATAAAACCACACAATACAACAGCAACCCAAAAACTAATTAAACTTGTTTGATAGGTTTGTTTGTTAAACTTTAACTAGTTGTAGTTTTGTTGAGTGGAAGTTTAACAATTCTGTCCGATTTTTTAAATACAGGATCGTATCATAATAATTGAATAGAATGGCACTCAGTTTAACAGTTACCGTAAATGAGCATGGCTGTTAAAGTGGAAGGTCTCGGGATAATTTTATATTCAATCATACAGTCATCCGCTGGCTGTAGTGTTTCAGGTTTTTAACCACCATCCCAGATACGCAAAAGCGGCGATACCATCTGGACGTCAAAGGCAAAACAAACACTTTTTGTTCTGAAAACTACACGGTTTATTTAGTGGATATTTTTGTAATACAGTTACATAAATATGAAAACATAACAGATTTGGATTTAAAAAATGGATCGATTGGTACAAGGATGATACTTTGAAAGGCTTGGTAACCCCCGTGTTAATAATTGAAATGGTTGCGCCCAAGCTGGAACTGCCTACAGTTTTTTTGTAATGAGGATACTTTTAGCAGTTAATTGCGTTTTTTAAGTGGATCGACAAAAGTAGAAGAGGCTGTTATGCATTAATTAATTGTCATTTTAAATGTGACGTTGGTACGTTGTCTTATTTGGATAGTGCTCAGAAGACTTATGAGTCTGTTTCTATCTAGGACACCCCTGTTGTTACTGTGTGCTACTGCTTCTGGCACTTCCTTGTTCAAAAGTTTTATTTAGGGGAAGGCTTGAGGGGGAAGTTGGTCACTGGATTGGGATTTTTTTTCGACGTTGATGTTCGCTGTAAAGACATGGATAATCCGTGTTACATATTTAACATGACTAGTCTGTTGCTAGCGTAGCTTCTTCTTTCATGGCTGGAATTATCAGAGGTTTGCGACACTGAAAGGATCGAGAAAGAGGAAGATGTCAGCGGCTAATGTTAGCGAAGACATCAGAGTGAATTTCCCCCTGCATTCCGCAGTTTGGGAAAATGATTACAGGAAACTGGAAGAGCAACTAAAGTTATCGCAGGTTGGTAAAGACACCTCCTTTGTTGCTAACTCTCACACCCATGCTTTGCTAGCTATTTGAAGCCAGGCTTGAGTGTCCGCAGGCAAAGTAGGCCAGTGATGTTGACAGATGCTTCGCAGTCACATAAAACAATGCTTGATTATCTCTTAGGACCAAAGTTAGCTGTAGACTGATCAGCAGATTTGAACGATTAGTTTCTTCAGGTTTTCTTTTCTTTTTTTTTAACAAATGGATGGTTTGTTTCTTGTTGGAAGGTATCATTTGATCGTTAAAATTAAACATACCTGTTGAGCAGAATGGTAACCAAAATGCTTTACATAAAAAAAAAAGAAAAAGAAAACATGTGTGATGTATTATCCTCACGACAGTTAACACATGTTTAAAAACTGTGTTGGTTGATTTACATCTTAGTATCTCTGCAGTACTTAACTCATTTTCAATGGCTCTGACTGATACCAGGGGTGTCTACATTTGCCACCATTTCTACTGATCAGTTGATAAATAAAATAACCGTCACATTAATCCATATTGAAAATATTTATGCGTTGCAGGCTGTTTACAAAGAAATATTTTAATATTTTTAGATGTTTCTCATGGCATTTGCACATATGTATTACATGTCTGTTTCTCAGACATAATGCTTGTTCACTGAGTGCTGCAGTCCTGTATTATTACCAACAAAGACTTTAATGGGAGGTTGTTGGACCTTTCTATGACATCATTTGGTTGCAACACCAGAACAAAATACTCTATTGTTCACATGACAGGTTGCCATGCTGACCCTACTGTATTTATAGTGTAAACAGGTGTCCTTACTGTATTACATATATGCAGTTGTAACAGGTATGGTTGTTTGTTTTTTGTTCTGTTTTTTTGGAGGTGGGGGGGGATTTCTCTCAGAACAACATTGAGGCTGTGGATCCCAGAGGTCGGACACCTTTGCACTTGGCTGTATCACTTGGACACCTGGAGTCAGTTAGAGTCCTCCTAAGACATGGTGCTCAAGTGACTAAAGAAAACTCCAACAACTGGACAGGTTAGCTCTGAAGCTAGCAATACTAGAGACAAGAAATGCTTGTTTCCTTCACTCCTCTTGCAAATTTCCTTCTTAAATGATTTATGGCTCGTTTGATTTCTCGGGTCCTATCTTTCTTAAAACTATATACCATTTGATGCGGTAAAAGACCATGATGTTGAGATTTTTCTTCATGAATGATATGCACACCAACAGGAAATGTGCTGTTACCTTTAAAAGGTTTTGTGGTTTGTTTATACTTGTCTGCATCTGTGCAGTGCTACAAGAAGCAGTCAGCACCGGAGATCCAGAGATGGTTCAGTTAGTGCTTCAACGTAGAGACTACCTCAAAGCCTCCACTGCTCTGGGAGGAGTTCCTGAGCTGCTGTCAAAGATCCGAGAGGTTTTGCTTCATATATTTTCTCCTTGTCTTGTCAACATCTCTACATATGACTTGAAACATGTACTGATGGAGTAAACAGTTACTCTATTTTTTCATCCACAGTCTCCAGACTTCTACATGGAAATGAAGTGGGAATTCACCAGTTGGAGTAAGTTGTTTCTCATTATAAACAATATCAGGAAAGTTTTGTGTGTGTGCATGATAACTTTCTCATTTCAAACCAGCTCGTCATCACCAATTCAGTATGCAAAAAAAAAAAAAAGGGAAGACATAGCCAAGTGTTTCGTAATTTTGCAGCACCCAGTGGTAAAATATGCAAATGAGGTTTTATCAGGACATACAGGGAAAACTACATACCTGCCTACTTTGTTTTGGTTTTGTTATGAGTTACATTCTTTCCATTGTAAGAGATTTGTATGCTGTTGCTTCACAGTCCCTCTTCTGTCCCGGGTTTGTCCAAGTGATGTTTGTCGTATTTGGAAAACTGGTGCCTGCCTGCGAGTGGATGCCACTCTTCTAGGCTTCGAAAACATGACCTGGATCAGAGGCCGTAGAAGCTACATCTTCAGAGGAGATGGTGCGTGTGTGTGTTTCAACCTCTACAAAAACAATGTTCAAGCAAATGTTCACTGAGTTCTCTTTGAGTTTTCCTGCTTCTTTACCGAGCTGTAAACGCCTGCATTCTGACAGATTCATATGCAGAGTTGATGGAGGTGAACCATGATGATGAAGTTGTTGATATCGAACGCTTCAATATATCCCAAGAAATGGAAGATGTCACATTAGAGTCCATGCAGCCTGCTGAACAGGAAGTTGCCAAAAGGTTGACAACATCCATTGTAAACACCTACCTGGACACAAAGGATATCGCTTTTGAGAGGCAAGGAGGTTTTTTTCTCCTTCTTTCACAATGAATAAATCTTATAATTTCCTTTTATTGTCAATGCCAAATTTATTTATTTGTAGTATATCATGATTTACACTGATCTGATAACATCTACAGTATCTCTATGGTATGTTGGGAGATTTTTCATATACCATGCAGCCGGTGTGGGTTGATAAATTGTCTTATCGGTTAATCTTCATCTTAGTTTTAATTGTCAGTCTTAGTTTTACCAGACAGATAATAATCAATGTAGTTGTAAATATTCTTGTATTATCTGTTTTTCTAAAATTCGTTCCAAACTGAGGGACGGTGTCTTTAACGCTGATCCACCATTTTTTTCACAGGAGCAAGTCTGGTATTTGGGGCTGGAGATCTGACAAAACAGAAATGGTTAATGGATTTGAAGCAAAGGTTTGCATAAGTCATAAACTATCCATTTGTTCAAAGTAAACTGTATTACAACTAAAAACGGCACAACTTGTTTCTGAAATGAAATGACATTAGGTAATGATTGTTTACTCAGGTTTTCAGTGTCAACAATGTAAATGTGGTAATCAGGACAAGGACAGAGCATCTAACAGATGAGGAGAAAACGAGAATTAGAAGTAGGTGGAAAATGTTTTCGCGTGTTACTTTTCTCTCCTTCAATACAAGTTTTTTAGCATTATCAGTAATGTACTTTTTTTTTATTTATCAAATTATAAAACTGCATCTGCCTTTTTTGTTTAAAGGTGAAAGGAACATCTTGGAGTCTCTGCTGGGGACTGTGGAGCAGCACATTAGTGCACAGGGGGTAAGATGTGGAATCTGCCATAGTGTTAAATGGAGTTTTTTTTTTTCTTTTCATCTCTGCCCAGTATGTCATTTCATGTTATTTGTGATTTTATTTATTTTTTCTTTAGGACTTAACTCTTGAGTATGCAACTGCCACAAATCCCACGGCAATCACCCCAGACGAATATTTTGATCCCGACTTTGAGCTCGGGAACAGAGATATTGGCCGTCCCATTGAGTTGAGCACTCGAACACAGAAGTAAGGCACATTTTGAAGTGTTTAATAGCCTCATTCTGTATTTCTCTGCAGTAGCTGTGAGCATTTTTAACAGCATTTTCTTTAACCTTGCTTCACATAGGTTTAAAGGTACGTTGTGGATGAGCGAGGAACACCCTCTTTCCCTGGTGGAACAAGTAACCCCCATCATTGACCTCATGGCTCGAACTAGCTCCCATTTTGCACGGCTTCGAGACTTCGTAACCCTGAAGTTTCCTCCTGGATTTCCTGTTAAAATAGGTATGTATCATTTCTTGTGTGACGGGGTAATTATTAGTTGTTGTTTTTTTGTTTTTTTTATTGAAACTAAACTTTGAAGAAACTCATTGACTCCCCTCATATTCTCTCTTGTGATTCTCTTGCAGAGATCCCCCTGTTTCATGTGCTGAATACCAGGATTACATTTGGAAATGTAAATAAATGCAGCACTGAAGAGGAAGCCAACACGACAGAAGCAGCCACACCAACATCCTCGGGAGATGAGGAAGCAGCAACAGGTAGCGAAGCAACCTGAATTTTTGCTTTATGAACATGGAGTCCACATGTCTGTAGTTACTAAACTGCTTGTCTTGTGGCTTTTACTTGCCCAGCACCTCCTCCGTTTCAGGTGAATCCTACAGTGTTTGAGGTGCCTGCAAGTTATCACCGCCGAGGTGGCAGCCGTCATACGCCCATGTCCAACAATGATGAGGAGCTTTTGCAGTACGCCATCCATCAGAGTCTCCTGGATTCTCACAGTCAGCCTGACCAGGTCAGAATAATCAGCTACATCACAAATACCTTGACACACAAATTAGTGTAGGGTATTTTATCTTGGTGTATTTAAAATTCCATCGTTATTTTTGAACGTGCTGCTTCCTATAAGTTCCCTTCATGTTTATGTAGTTGCAGGTGGGGATTTGGGATGATCCTGATACAGATTTTTCAGATGTAATGCCCATCAGCCAGAGTGACAGGTATGAGCAGGTTGTCAGCAAAACAACTACACGTTCACATAATGTTAGGTGACTTGCTAAAACCCATATGAAGTCAAAAACAGCAAATCGGAGCTGAGTTTTACCTGCCCCTGTCAATGTCCTTCTAGGAGTATCCCAGAGGGGGTGCTGGTGGAATATGAAAACACCTCCAGCCCTGCCAGCTCTCCCTCTGCCTCGAGCCCCGATTCAGAGCTCCGCCTTGCCATGGAGCTCTCTGCGCGAGCTCAAGAAGAAGAGGATAAGATGAGGAGGCAGGAGGAAGAGGAGCTGGAGAGGATATTGCAGCTATCGCTTACTGAGAAGTAAAGGGAATAAGAGGGAATAATAATACTACTACTTTTCCAGATCCAGAAGCAACCACCACACCTCAGTTTTCCTTCCTAATTGCTGTAACCCCATCTATGCAACCACAGGTTTCTTTCGGTAACTGAGCAGTCTCAAACAGGATAAATTGAACATTATTTTCCAAAAGGTACTTTTTGTGACAGCATTCAGTTTTATATATTTCTGTTTTGGCATCTGTCTACATCTTGATTAACTGTTTGACATCTTTTTCCAATTAAGACTCTCAGCAGCACCATCATTTATTCCTCATATTGTTGTGCGCAGAGAGATGGCATCAGTGTAACTAAGCTTCTATGAACAAAACAGTTTAAATACTCAAGGTGACTTCATATAGTTTTGATATTCAAATGCAGCACTTAAGATCAGCAGTTATTACCACCTGATTTCTTTTTTTTTTTAAATAATTATTATTACTTTTTTAATCTAGGATGAAAACAACGTAGCACAAAACAAAAGCTGCAAGTACTGTGGACCTGGGAGGACAGATTTAGGTGTTTTCAATGTGAAGTCTTCCTACAGAAAATCCTGGGCTCCGTAAATAACTGAAATCTCAGGGTCAATCTCTAATTTTTTCCCTTCCCTTGGAATTAATCTTTCTGATGTAAAACTGTTGGAAACTGAAGCCTGGTAAATGTTTATATTGCAAAAATGGTACCATTCATGCATATCACTCAATGCTACAATATTGAGAAAGTTGAGGTCATTGAGTCAAACATTCAAATAAAAATGCATAATCTTGTACTCTGTGAATGTACATTCTACAGGTGGGTAAACAAAAGCATGTTGCTGTGAGAGAAAATTTTGAAATAAGCTGCATGGTGTCTTACATCCTTGCTGCAACAGGAATGGGCGTTATCTATCCTGGATTTAATATTTCCTCTTCATTTCTGTTTTGAAAATAATTATTTTTATAAATTGTCACTGAGCAACTTCACCTCAGTTCAAAGATGCAATATCGGAGACCAGTCTGTCTGTGGATTTACAACTGTCATGCAGATTACTGTAGAGGCAGTTTATACAGCTTCTGTAGCAGAGATTATCAACGTTCTGAAGGACAGTTTGCCTTTTGTAGCCATGAACAACTCAAGACCTCAGAGCAGGAGAGAAAATATCACAGACTCTAAGAACAAGCATGCATAGCAGTAATTTATTCAGCATGTGCCAAGGATTGCTTTGCTCGGAAGACTCTGTGGGGTCGAGGCATGGTGACAATTTAATGGAGTGCCACTAAGACAAAATTTTGGGAATTTTTTTTTTTAAGATTTTGTAACTTCAAACAAAGATACAGAGATTTCTTTGTACCAAATTGATGCTGAGTAACATGCATTAACCACTATAGTTGATTTCACTGACAACCAACCACTTTTAAAAAGGTCTCTGTGTTGCTATGTATTACTACATACATCAGGGGCTTCAACTCAACAACTAATTTTGATGACTAAGATGCCAAACTGCTGATCAGTCAACTTTGAAAAGGCTAGCTAAGGTTAATTTAACAAAGTACTTTGCAACACCGTTTGAGTAAATGTTGTTGTTGGGTTTTTTTTTTTTTAATTTGTTAAATTTTTAAGAGAAATGTGTGTTTGAAAACATTCTAAAAATGTTCTAAAATAAAGCACTTTATTTCCATGAAGACTTCACATGTCGTTCATTTTTAAAAATGCAGCTGGTAAGACAAAGGAGCCATCTGTGTTTTTCTGTCATGTGACATGACAGAAATGCTGATCTTATCAAAGAGAATTAAGTTTGTATTGTTCCTCTTAACCTTATCCATCCATTTTCTATACCCACTAAATCCAATTGAGGGTCTTCCGGGTGCTCAAGCCCATCCCAGCTTCCATCGTGGGGTAAACCCTGGACGGGTTCCCAGTTCATCACAGGACCAACACACGGGCAAATGAAACAAAACCACTTTCATGTCTGCAATGAAAGGATTTCCTGTTTGGCAAGTGGCTAAATATGACAACAGAGATTTCAGTCTTTCTGTTTGCATAGTAATGCTTGATTCAGTTCCAAAAACAAAATAATGTGAGTCAGTACTGAGGAAATATTTAAATTTACTCCATCACCTATAAATTTGACTCTTGTTCTGAGTTCACAGCTGAGGGCTGAGTACAACCCTTACAAAGCATAATTAATTGACGCTTTCATTGAGACCGTTTACAGGCACAAAAAATTTTTAGAAATCCAATTTGAGTTTCACCTTCCTTGATGCTGTCATACATCGATTAGTAAATTAATGAGTACATTTTCACATTTATGGGGTGATTAAAAAGTCAGGTACCACCAGGAGCTTCAATAGACTCCATTTCTATTGCTCTCTAGTTGATGTAGATAAAAGTCGTCACAATTCTCACTTTGTAATCCTCACTTGTTTAATTGTCGCCGAAATGTAAACAAATGGACTAAAAAAAACAGCAAAATTGGGGAGAAAAAGTTTTTCCAATCCTATGTCACACTTTAGAATAAAGTAATTTCATAATAAATAAAGAAATAAATACACAGTAGGGTCCAAAAGTTCAAGCTCTTGTGATGTACCATTAAAATTTCTTTTAAAGTGCCACCGCTATTGTTGAGTGAGCTCAGGTAACTTCAGAGGAAAGTCCACAGTCACTTTGTCCTTCAAGAGCTCCTTTCACAGCTTCAAGGTGCGTTCAGGCTCATTATTCTGCAGCAGTATGAACTCTTCTCCACAAAGATGCAAACAAATCTCTGAAGACTGAGTGCTTCTTTCATTTAGTCAGTGTGGGCTTGATTCAGTGCAGCTACCCAGCTAGAAAGGAGCAAACCCTCCACGATTGTTAGTTTGATAACTTGGGATTCATCATTGGACCTTATCCAGCCATGACCTTTATAAGATGAGAGGCTTTGTTTCTGTTCCTGAAAAATAGGGCTGACAAAGCTATACAGCTAATAAAAATCCTGTTTTATTTACAGAGTTAATTCTGTAAGTGGAATGAAATTACCTTCCCGTGTCTCAGGGAACAAAGCCTTATGTAAAGTTTTTCTGATTGTCTGATGATTGATTTACCTGGTAAAATGCAACTAATCCAGTTTCAAGTTGTTTACTGTACGAGTGCCATGCCCTTAGAAACCATCAGTCTAGACATTTGTTTAGTCATTTCTCCCAGTTCTGATGTCATGGACACGGACCTTTGGACCCCACTGCCAGGAGCTATAATTACATCATTAAAACATAAAAAGAAAGAAAACGAAATGACCTGTGGGAGGGAGAGAATAAACCCAAACTGTAGGAATGATCATTCTGAAGAGTGCATCATTGTAGATGAGGATGTCTGGCAGCTTGGCAGCAGAAACTGTTTCCCGCAGTCTGGTCCCATCAGCAGGTGACTGTCCGCTGGTGACCGTATGTGCGACTTTACACCGTGAGGACAGCAGCAGCAGGTTTGTCTTTAGGTTTGGGGAACTTTCAGCGACGAGACAGCGGCTTGTAGACGCAGACAGCCATGATAATCATCAGCACCAGCAGGACAGCTAGGACACTCCCCAGTGTGACTGGAAGAAGGAAAACACAGCCAACAACAACAAACTAATATACCCACAATGCTGCATTAACTAAATTATTCCAACAGTAACCCATTTAGTTGTAGGATAAAGACAGATTAAAATACGGCGTTTAAATGCTTATCAGCAGACTGTCAGGGAGAATCTCAGCCTGCACTGACAGGCCTCTCACTCGTTTCCAGGCACACATCAGATCTCACCTAAGTTCTGCTTCTGCAGGACCACATAAGCCCTCTCGGTTATTTTGGAGTCGTCGTGCTGAGCGTTGACTAACACACTACAACACATTATTACAGCGTGTGGGATGAGATGCAGCATCACAGAGGTGGAGGATGGTGGTGGTGGTGGTAAAGAAGGAGGAGGATGACTGGGAGACGTTTCTTCTTCCGCTGTGTCATGGTCCTAATGCCGTTGGGTTATTGTGCCATGACGCCATAGTTTATCTTCATTTGACAGTAAGTTTCAGTTAAAAAAAAAACCCAACTGATTAAATGTTGTAGGGATTTTTCAGCTGTCTAAACAGGGAAAAAATATAGTTAGACACTAACACAACTCAGAAGGACCGACAGA
>JBBBVU010000012.1:15478337-15490263 GCA_037177055.1 Atherinosoma microstoma | reverse complement strand
ACACTGAAACTACTTCTAAAACGGGGAGGGTAAAGGTGATCAGAATGGCTTCGTTTTGATTTGCTGAGATATTTCCCGCTACTGGGAGAAGTAGACTTACATCAACCCAGCAAAATGCCCCCACCTCGATCATCAGCTCCTTACTGTCAGAGTCAAGGGTTCAGGATATTTCTTTGATTTGTACCAATCTGTGTCAGTACATTCAAAGTTCCCACAGCATAATTCGTAATGAATATAGTTTGCCTTGAGGTGATAGAATGCAAAACTTTATTGGATGGATTAGCAAAAAATCCACCTGTAGATTCCTCCCAGGTGATGTTTTTATCACCATCACAAACTTAGTGGGGCTCCAAGACTGCAAGTCAACTGTAAGTATGGAAATGATCAGAGTTAACATATATGCTAATACTGTAAATTACTAAATGTCAAAGGTCTATAAAATGTAATTTCAGAGGTAGACAATGCAGTAGCAGCACATGATTGGCTGATTGCTTTCCTCACTTTGCTAGCTATTATTAGCAATACAACCATAGCAACACATTATGCTGCAATTTGCACATACAAACACCACAACAATGTGTTCACCAGTAGAGGCTGGACAGTTTTTTTGTTTGACTAATTTAATCCGACTCAAAATGACAGAAGGGATAGTTTATTAATGCCATCACCACCACTTATTATCACCAGTCAAGTCGGTGAGGATTTTCTGATTAGTCTAAGATCAATCTTCAGTTCTGCCTGGGAACATTATAACTACTGAATACAAATGCAATTCACTACTATACTGCCTTCCGCTCCATTCACTTAATGCCCTTTTATTAAGAAACAAGTTGCAATGTTTTTTCCTTTATTGTCTTGTTTCCCACAAACACAGCATCAAAATGGTTCTGAGAAGTGTTTAAAGTGTCGTTTGTAGCTTTCACTGATCTGTTAAGAGTCCAACAACAAGTCACAGAAGAGTGGCAGTTCAGGGACCAGTTAGATTTCAGCCCCTCTCTGGCCCAGCTCATGATCTGCTCACCGGATTATGTCTGGTGTTTGCTAATGTAACTAATCAATTTACATCATATTACAATTGTTGCTCAATGACTGACAACATAACACTGATCTTATGAATAAATTCAATAAATGAAAGAAATGTGTCCATACCAGTGTTATGGGGCAGGTATGGTGTTTCTTCCACTATTAATTTAGGAACCATCATATAAACTTTTAGCTAGTTCTGTAAAGTGTACTGCCATATGGAATACTTACATTCATTACTGCTGTTTCTGAGGCCCCTAAATTATTTTCTCTAAACCAAATTTTTGAGCCTGGTGGTTTTTGTTTGTTTGTTTGTTCAACATAACCTTTTAATCATGTTGTCTCAGTCACCAAAAATAGGAGAGGACATAACACAACTTCACTGTTTAAAAACTGTGAGAATTTGTCGAATCACATGGTCATTTGCACTTAACAATTCTCAAATGGAGACGGAAACATTGGGTGCTCGTTTACAAGGTGAGTAGGTTGTATGTTATAGCAGCAGAGTAAAGATGAACTTAACTATACAATATAACTCTTTGTTTTGTCTTGCATATTCATTTGCCTTCCATATTTGGTCAAATTTGTATGTCAAGCTGTGTGTATTAGCTGAAGGAGAAACAGCCATATTCAGCAGTCTCTCTTTTAAGTGTTTCCTGTGCTTGCCTGATCTCTACTTCAATAGCCATCACTGACATAGAAGAGCTTTGATCTGTATGTCCATCAACCAGCAGCAGCTCAGCGGGGCACTTTCTACGATGTTTATGTTCATATCTGTTATCCTGGAAGTGATCGGACCTGGCTTGTATACATTTTGGTTGAATAGGTAAAAATCTTCAGGGCAACAGCTTTCATGTAATCATGTGAGTATGCATGTGTGATGGTTTGAGGAGGAGGATTTAAAGGTGTAGACTGCTCTGTTCCCTTGTATGGTAATGGTTTCTGGATGTTGCAAATTAGTTTGTTAATTAGAATAGCTAATGGGGCTGCACAGCCAGTACAAAGACATGAAGATCCTCACATGGAGATTTACAAGAGCAAATCTACACATTTATAATTCAAGTAAAACAATGTTAGACGCTATTTTGGTATAAACCATAATACTGCATAGTTATTTTCTGTTTGTTTATGTTGATCCCCCAGGAATGAGGCAAGTCATATCATTTATATCAGTTTATACACATCTTTACAGAAATCCTGTTAAGGAGAACACAACAGTCATCACAATTTTTGAATAAAGCATATTAGATAAGTCAACACTTAAGACTAAAACATAGTTTATCTGCAAAGACATCTGAACAGTCTTCAGTTAGAGTGAAAGCATTTTGTGGAGAGGCACAAAATCAGTATTATCTTTACCATTTTCTTGTACATGTATTCAGATTAAGGCAAAACAATCTGACTGGAGTTAAAGTCAAGCCATCAGATAGAGACCAGGAATAACATTTTTAGATTTTGAAACACATACATCTGCACATGAATGATAAATTCCTTGGAAAATAGTTGGTTCACTGTTTAATTCTAGAAAAAATATAGTTCAGGGTTTTTCTACATGCCTCATTTACCTCCAAGGAAAAACTTTATTTATTTATTTACTAACTTACTTAATCATTCATGTCCACATATATCCACCCACTGCCATATAATTCTATTACTTATCTGCAGTGTATAATACAGTATCCACTAAAGACTGTAATTAACAGATAAACTTATTTACATCTGGTCCTTTGTACTCTGACATTAAATGCAATAAGCTGCTTCTGCGATTAGTTTAACATTGAAAACTTTGATAACGCCACCATTTCATGGCTAACATCCCCACTGCATGCAGAGTGGATTTCACAAATTACAGAAAATATAAGAAGAGTTCTTCCCATGCCATAGCAATGTGTTGAATGTTCTTTTGAAAATACATGGTTATTGTCCTTGGCATTGTGTCCTTGTCAAATAAACACAAACAGACCACTGAGCTTACCACTGACTTCTACAACTACAAGAAACAAACTTGAAAATAGCAACATCAGAAAGCTATAAACTGTCTTGTTGGTATAAGTCTGAATCTCACATGGAGCAATTAGATATGAATATTGCTATCTCAGTTTTACAAATGTAGCAGCATTTAACATTTCACAGAGTGTACAAATCCAGTGAAAGTTAACTGACATCATTATCAGGTGAACAGTCATGATGTCAGAACAGTTTCAATCACATATACCTTGAAACTGGTTTTTAAAAAAAAAGGAATTTACAAGCATAATGAGATGTTTATCTCTCCCTAGGGGACGGTAGCCATGTTGAGGTTGTCAGCATGGATGTCTGGGATGGTCCTCTCTGGCCTCAGACATACCGCCAACCTCTGTGAAAAGTAAGGTGGTAATGGAAAGAACTCAAAGGTTAGTTTTAATGAAAATATGTAATAGGTGTATCCTGCATTTTTGCAAACCTCTTTTTATCCACTGACCTGTTTCAGAGAACCGGGGGTCCACACCAGCTTGTAGACCATGTAGATGGGGATCCACATGAAGGATGAGAGGCCGATGATGTATCCCACTGTGATGCTCCAGTCTGGGTACTTGTAATCAAACAGCGTGAGAGGCCGCGTTCTCAGCAGGGAGCTCACTATGATATACTGAGAGGAGTTGGGAAACATTATACTCCAGAACTTTGGATTTCCAAAGATTCTAATGTAACATTTATATTCTTACATAAGCAATATTTAGGAGGGGTAATGAAACCATCACAATCCCACATATTACAAAAGAACTACATTTGGAAGCCATAAAACTTTAATAATGCAAAATACCAAAAGCAAGATGGATGCAAATAAGATGCAAAAATATGAAACACTGCATAGAAAAAAAGACAGTGACATTTGCTTAGGTGTTTTGCAGTAGATATGCTGTGGAAAATGTTTTCAGGAAGATATTTTGCATGGAGAGGGGTTTCATCTACAGAAAGAGGTTAAGTCATTTAGTTTCTGCAGCTTTCAACGGCCACAACAGCTTTCACTTGTCTCTTATCTCCTACAGCCCAATGATCTGAGGATAACTTAGACATCTGATGCTTATTTCATATTTTTTATAAGGATTTTATTGAAAGCATTTCCAGTATATAAATATAAGTATATCTTATCATTGTAGATGTGTAGATTCACTTGATAGATTATTCCTGCAAACATGGCTTAGAATATTTTTGTCTTCTCTTACCGCCAGAAATGCTGGACTGATGGCGACCCAGCATACCCTCCAGAATAATCCCGGGGCTTTGCCTAGCATTGCCTGTACATCATTGCTAAATCTATTGATACCTGAAAGCAGCAAAAAAGAACACAAGATATTACCGCATATTGTGTTGTACACCGTCAGTATTTGAAATTTTAAGGGTTGTCTAGGTGTGAATTACATACAAAAGGAACAGAAAACTAGTCAATAAAAATGTTAGCTATACCATAGAACCAGGAAACTGCAATGGCCTCAAGGAAACCCACTGCAATAATGGAGGATCCTACTCCAAATTCCTCCAGCAGCTTCACCACATAGGCACCACCCTGCCAATAATATTTTACACTGACTTAAAACAGCCTTAAAACAAACAGCTGACAGGTATAAATATTCCAGTTTACAGCAATAAATCATGAACAGCCTGAATCTCATATTGCTATAAATTTGGAATATTGAGGATGTGGCTTATATTTTTTAAGGTTAACCAGCATGGTGTGAACAAAACTTACATTCGTAAGCGTGCTTAGAGAGCCCAAAAAACAGACGACTACCAAGCCCAGAACGAAAAGTTCACGTCTGTGAGAGAAGAGATCTGGGTATTCATCCAGCATAGCGGTGATGATCGCCTCCAGTCCCCCAAACTGAAACACACAGACATGCACAGGATTTTAGCTCCTTCCTGTCAGGGATGAATGCTCATTCCTAAACCTGTACTTGCATGTTTCAAGTTAATGAAGAAATTAGAAGAGATTGAACTTGAGCTCTTATGGATTCCAATCATCTAGAATTCACCATTCGTACCGTGCTGTCCAGTCCCAGTGTGATCATCATCATGAAAAAGATGATTGCAAAAAAAGTCGAGCCCATCATGTTTGCAATGGCCTCTGGGTACGTGATGAAAAGTAAACTCGGTCCTAGAGGACAAGACATTAACAAATGGGAAGGGATCAGTGAGAGTATTTGATGTTATGATTTAGTCATAAGCAGTAGTAGTTTTCTTTCCTTAAGTTCATTTTATTGGAGTCATCTGCTGACCTTTATCTCTGGCTACATCCTTAACTTCTACCTTCCTCATCTCTGCCATGTAGCCCAACACCGTGAAGATTACGAAGCCAGACACAAAGCTCGTCAAACAGTTCACCAAGCTGGTCACAATGGCATCACTAGAGGGGAAGAAAGGAAACACTGTTCAAGCATGTTAAGAGTAATACATTTAATTTGCATTAACTGGATTCAAAGAAGTCTTTTTTTTAACAAAATTCTAATCTCAATTCTTTCTAATCTGTCTATTCTGTTAGGCTTTATTCCTGAGATTTTTCAGAGACATGAGGAATTGGCTAGAAGCTACACGCATCCTGCCATAATACTAATGAAGAATAAACAACAAAAAAAGGTATCATTAAGATCAGTTTAGATGAAAATTATATTCTATGCACATCTATCTTCTCCAGTATAAACAATGGTAATCCTAAATTGTTTCTCATAATGCTCTTGGCATTTAATATTTACATTAATATGTTCAACATTTTGAGTCAGAATTTATCAGATAAATTGCATCTGATATTTACTAATGCTAAAAAGAATACAAATGAAAGGTAAAACATGCATATACTGTATATTTGCTTTGTTAAATATCAAACAAAATAAAAAACAAACACACATCTGAAAGTTGCATATCTGCATCGAAACCCATTACAACACTGAGGAGTGGCATATTATATTACTAAAATGTGTTTGATGCATCTCACAGACAAGAAACTATCAAATCCAGATTCTAGTTTCATTCATTATTAGTGTGTCTACTTCTACTGTTTCCTCACACACCACTTTGCTCCACTAATCACATCAGCACACCCACTGTTAGTCATACTGAGACCATACATTTCATTTCACCTGCCTGCAGCTTAGCCCTGATATCAACCATGCTTTGCTCAGCCCTCCTACAGATATCATTGCTCTTCTCAACAGTATGCTAAATTAATTAACAGTCTTAGTTTCTTAGCTCACTGAGCACTAAAACATTGTGTTCAAACAATTCAGAAATCTTTTTTTTTTTCATTTACGCATGCCGTGCAAAAGTTCACACTTCCAATTAAAATCATGACTCTTATCAAAATGTAAACACTGATGTAAATTAATCAAAGTTTGAAATATAAATGGATCTTTTAGGAACTGTACCGATAGCAGTTATTTGTGAAAGAGTTGTAGCTGGAAAGGGCCAGGAGAACCCCAAAGCCAGGGCCCAGAGAGAAGAATATCTGAGCTGCAGCATCCACCCACACCTTGAAAATAGAAAACAGAGACTTGTTACCCAGTCTGGGACTCCAGCTTTACACATGCTGTATACATAATGTAGGTTGAGAAGTGTTAAAATATAGAAATGTAATTGTTATCTTTGTTCTGATCACTCGTCATTTTTTCAGAGGTGTTGTGTAAGTCGTATGAAGGACTAGGACCCACACAGCTGTACAGAGGGAGATCTGAAGGGGAGCTTGCATTCGGCATTAAAAAGAAGAGCGTTGGATATCAGTGAGCGAGACAGAAAAGGAGGCCTTTGTCAATGGTCAGAAAATCTAAACCAATTATGCATCTTATTATCCTGCTCTGTGGCTTATTTATGCATCTCATTTCATCTCATCCATATTCTCTTCCAACCAAAGCACTCACATGTTTAGCAAACAACAGCGAGCTCAGGATGAAGGTGAAGATGTTTTATAGAGCTAATGGAAATATAGGCAGATTCCCAAGGGGCTGGTAGGTACATTTGAGTAGCCTATATATACAAGATTACTGTATTCATGCATAGAGTATCCGATGTGTGATTTTATTTCATCACTTCAACAAGTTTGATACTGATGTAGATAAATATTGGTTGTAAAGATAGACCAGAATTATCATGTTAAATTGAATATATGTTAATAATACTGAAAAGTTAAGTTAAACTTGTGTTTCAATGTTTTCCAAGTGGGTAACTATGGACTTTTTTTCACCTCTATTTCTTTATCTCTTTTCTTTCTAACAGATTGTACCTCACTCAAGTATTTTTAAATTAACAATTAAAGTAATTTAATTTGACAGTTGAGAAGAATTTTATTTGTCATGATCAAACATGGACATACTTTCTTACTGTAGATGAGATAAATATATCCTTTTCTGACTAAACAACTCCAAAATAAATTTTGCACAACTCACACCAGTCTCCAGCAGCTTATCCCACTGGGGTTTCAGGTAAAACACCACACCTTTCCAAGCTCCTGGCAGAGTGGCCCCTCGAATTAACAGGATGAAAAGCACAATATAGGGCAATGTGGCTGTCACCCACACAACCTAAGGTGGAAAAAAGAAATGTCTTATACTCAGAAACACAGAGGTGGGGAGTGAAAAATGATATATATGTGATAATATGTGATAAAAAAAATGAAGGTGCGCAGTAATGTTCTATATTGTTGTCATTTGCTACCTTCCCTGAGGTCTTCACACCCTTCCAGAGGCTGAAGTATACTATAGTGAAAATGAGGAAGAGGCAAAGCATCAATTGCCAGCGAACACCCCCAATGTTTCTCAACCCTGATGACTTGTGGATCTCAAGAACGTTTCTCCTGTTGAAGTAAAATACATTAATCATCAAGCTGTCAGTAGGCAAGGCAAATTCTCTGGCACAAAGTCACAAGCCGGCAATATTTGTGCAGAGTCTTACTGTAAAACTATTTATGTATGTGGTTTCTGTTACTCACACTTACATGCACTTACGTGTAAAATTCCTCTGCCGGAGACCTGGAGGAATTTGTCCAAGTGACGTTATCCAAGCCAAAATAGTTGGTGCAGTCAGGGGTGTTCCACACATTGTCGCAGTTAGTCCAGGGCAAGATGCTGGAGAACGAGGAATAGAAGTAGAAGAGGGCCCAGGCGATGATGGTGTTGTAGTAAAAGGACACATACAGAGCGATGATACATATGGCATATCCTATACCTGAAAAAAAGGAGGTTTTATATGAAATGTCACAAATTTTTTTCTTGCTTTGCAGATCATTTACAGTAAGATTACTTTTGAACAAGAAAGAAACAGAATATTGTAATGTACTTATTTTTATTTTTTTATCATTATATTTTGGCCTTACCTTTAAAAATGGGACAAATGTGTTTCCATATGGATATGGCTCCAGTTCTGTGGAACTGTCCAAGTGCCAGCTCCATGTAAAAGAGTGGCACACCACCAAAAATGGCCATCAAAATGTAAGGAATCAGGAAAGCACCTGCGCAGAGATGCATGAAGGTACTTCAGCTGATATGTAGGGGTAATTCACAAAATCCACATTGGCTTTCTTTGAAAACAACAAATTGAGGCCATTGATAAACTCAAAAACTGACTTTGACCGGATTTAATCTCAATAAATAACTGGTGCTTTTCAGAGGCCATAGAAATATATTAAATAAAATTCTTACATAGTCCTCTACTTATTACTTTTATCATTTTCTTGATTTTTTTTGTTTTGTTCTGATTATACATTTTTGACTTAGAAAAATCAATACTAAAAGCAATAATGATAACAAAATGAAACAATGAAAAGAAAAAAGTAAACCAACGAATCAAGATAAAAAAAAAAAAAAAGTCATAGCAGATGTGTGAAAACTTCTTTGTTTACACTTAAGAGACGTATGCGCACTTCAGCACCACGGACAGTTCCTGCTATCAGCTCATTTTCTGAGTAATTTCGAGCCATTTTCTCCATTTCAAGTGATTCATAAAAACATGCTTAATAACAGATAATGCTTCAAGACACTCCGGTTCTGACTCATAAACACTAATCTTAATGAACTGGATTTAAACCCCTGAACCACTTACCGCCACCGTTTTGATAACATATGTACGGAAATCTCCAAACATTTCCTAGGTCCACCGCAAAGCCAATGACAGACAAAAGAAAATCCATCTTTTTGCTCCATTTGTCCCTGGAGTTCATCTGCACGATGACTGGCACCGTGACAGCGTTATTGGCGCTGTAGCCGGGGTTCGGGGAGCCGTGGTGGGTCAGACTGCCGGCCATGACCGCTGAGTCCTGTAGGGCCACCGGACTATGAAAAGTCAGTCAGGGGACCGGCTCCACAGAGAGGGGGGTTTCTCCTGTAGTGATGACAGGTCCGAGTGGGAGGAGTTGGTGGAGCTGCAGCGGACACTTGAAGATACCTGTATGTGGAGAAAGATGAAAGCAGTCTCTACGTAGAGCATCATTTAACATCTTTAATCCAGTAAGTCCAGGCTGATTTAGAGCCTCTTAACTAGTTGTGTTACAACTGATTTGTATCGCGGATATCTTAGGAAAACTATTCAAATGAAATCAACAGGTTGTATTAGTGGCCATAAAAATATACATCTGTTTCTGTATTTCCCTTAATAACTGTGAGATGTAGAGCACCACAACCTTTCATTTAGCTGAAATCAACATTATTGCCACAAGTGACATTCTTATACAGGATGTGAGACTGCCTATGTGCTTCAGTATTTCCAATTCATGAACTCTCTGTTAATATACACCGCCACATATAGATGATCACTCTACAATCTACACTACAAATGGCTACTACGTTTTTCTCATTTAGTAGTTTTTTTTGTTTGTTTTTTTGTTTTTACATTTTATTCATCCTCTCATTTGATTTGCCAGTAAATTGAGCAATGACTGTGGTGTCAAAGATTGTGTGAAGGATTTTTGTTAAGTAGGCTATATGTTTATTTGACAGATTCTGACTGTATAAAGGATCATTTTAGACGTATTGACTCAAGTCTTCATAAGTAATGAAGTGTATGACAATTTATTTACAAAAAGCTCAGTTTTGTGCAATTTGCAAGAGAAAAAAAAGAAAGACGTTTTGTCCCTATGCTACAGAAGCATTTGCTGCCACTGAAGGGGGAAAATGACCTTTTAATGTTATGATGTGAATTATTAAATTGTTATAACATGATAATATTATGTTTAACATGAATAATTGCATGTTATCATGTGAAAATTTTGATTATTAGAGGGTGAAATATAATCATTTAAACAATAAATAATCGCAATATAACAAGATATAATGATATAAATCATGGTGTAAAAACATTAAATGTTCTTTGATACAATTTGATAGGTATGCATTTCTAATAACAAGAAAAGTTGTTAAAACCAAAAATGTGTTTTAACATAAAGATTGTTTTATTAGAAGAGTAACCTTTCACATTATTAAATAATAATAATAATACATTTTATTTAACAGCACCAAACACCCAAGGACACTTTACAAAGGTACAATAAAAACACGTAAAATACAAAGACATAAATATAAATAAGAATAGGCTAAAAAGAAGAGAAAATACAAAAATGCACGGAAAAAAGAAAAGTCAAGGATAAAATGCAGTTTTAAACAGGAGAGTTTTGAGTTTTGATTTAAAAATGGTGAAGCTGTCAGAGTTCCTGATGTCGGGGTGAGTTCCAGAGTTGGGGAGCAGAGCGACTGAAAGCTCTGCTCCCCGTGGTGCTAAGGCATATTATTTTTTATTTTTAAAAAATCTATTTGTTTATTTATTCATTTTGCTGTGGTGGCAGTGGGAGGCCTCAATATTGTACCTTCTGTTTGCTTGAACTAATGAAGGATTCAAATATGTTTTTTACAATAACTGTAAAGATCCTTAACTTTTGGAATGTAATGTTTATATAGTGTATAAGGATTTAGGAATGTGCTTCTTAAACATTTAAACAGGAAATCACAATCCAGGATATGTTTGGCTCAACAGTGTATCATGCTGAGAATTTGAGAATAATAAAAAAAAAAGAAAGAAGAAGAAGAAAAAGGCCTGGTTGTTCTGGAGTTTTTTCATTCGCGATTAGCAGAAAGAGCGTATCAATTTATTTACATTCATATATTTATCAAAAGGAAGGTAAATTGTTTATGGGTTTGTGTGTGTTGGAATATAATGTTGTACTGCCTCAACATCTTGCCCAGCCTAGCTACCAAACCTTTAGAAAAGTCATCTTCAGGGGAAATGTGTGTCTTTATTTACAATTTCTCATTTAATATATAAAAGTCAACAAGTTTGGTGAAAAAAACAAGATCAAGTTCAACCTGATGAGCATTTAGTTCATTAGTTCATTTCAACTAACAATCAAATTGATGCAGAAAGCTATAAATAGCACCTTGAACCATCTCGGCATCCTGATTACATGTTAATATTGTTTGGTGAAGACAGCAAAATCGAATCAGACGAGCTCAACTGCACTCATTAGGAAAACCTGATAAAAAGACTAAATCAAATCCACCACTTTTAGCCCAGAGCAGTTTTAAAAGACCTCAAACTACATATCTAGAAAGCAGTAGTCATGCAGGTGTGTGAGCAGAGAGAGTGCATCAAATTAAGTTACGTTGGTAAATGGATATGACACCGTCTGAGATAGGACAGGAGATATCCAGCACCATCGGAAAATTGTCACTTAAAAACAAAGTGGTAGCCACGCTGTCTGGCCTGATGTCACATGACTTGCTGTCTGACTCCATCACCTAAAGCTGGGAAATGATGAAATGCAGATGGTTTGTTCGATAACAGTTGTCACAGTCATTTCCTACAAAATGTTTAAAGGAGGAACAAAGCTGATAGATAGATAGATAGATAGATAGATAGATAGATAGATAGATAGATAGATAGATAGAAGATC
>JBBBVU010000012.1:15445199-15478306 GCA_037177055.1 Atherinosoma microstoma | reverse complement strand
GATAGATAGATAGATAGATAGATAGATAGATAGATAGATAGATAGATAGATAGATAGATAGATAGATAGATAGAGTTTCACTGTCAGACTTAGTAAAGGGAAGAGTAAGCAGTCAGCTGAGGGGAAATGGCAGTGGTTGTTCAGCCAATGTTCAGGGGTCCCTGAGGGCCAAAAGCATCACAACAAAACAACAAACCATGGTAGCACTGGCCTTCTCAAACTCACTATCCTGTCAGTCTGCATTGGCATACATGGGCAGATAAGCATCAGACTGACAGAAGCCTCCATCACATGCCCTGCTGCCTGTTAGAGCATGTCGACTCTAATCACACATGGACATGTGCATGTTGGCCCCTGTCCAAGCTCACTGCTCACAGGCAGGGAGACATGGATATGACACAGCATTGTTATTTTCAAAAACTGAGGGCTGAAATTGTTTGAAATACTCTCCAGTTGTTGTCATTTATAGAATAGAAGTTTCTCTGGATTCTGTGTGTCTGGATTTTAACTCCTTTTACCTGTTTTCTCTCACCGTGATAAAGAGGAGCAACCAGAAACTTTCATCTCTGGTTTTAGATTTCTATGAATCAGATCTTAAAATGTTGCTTTGCATTATATTATTGTCTCTTTGAGGAAATAAATGTGATGTCCGCTGATGATCATTAGGTCTAAACTGAGGTATTAACACAAACAGATAAGCTGGCAAGGTCTGACTGATGAGGAGATCTGATGTGCTAATTACTCAGGCAGAAGTCCTGCTGTGACATTTAACAAGACCAGCTATTACTTCAAATGATCGAAAACCACTGCAAGGTGTGTGTCATCCCAGAGAGGAAATCCTGGGTTGAGGGAAAGGGGGTCCAGTCTTGCTCCTCTCAGTATGTCATCTTGTGTTATCACTCTATCTTTTCACCACCTGATCCACCTGACAGCTCGATCCTTCAGGCAGATGTGTACTTTGCTTCCTAGACCTCAGATTAAAGTTCATCGAAGCTTACACCAACTCCTGCTGCTTATATTCTGACTCATATGTACCTTTGTGGACTATGCTCTCACTCATACACTCCACATAAGTGCAAAACCTGTTGCCACATTTCAATAAAAGCAGATAAATTGAATGAATATGGATTTCTTTTTTTCTTGGAGGGGATCTTGACCACCAAACTGAAATGACACTATCGCCATCTTCTGGACAGTGTGAACTGATTCTCTGTAACTGTCATGACTGAAGAACTTAATCATGGATGTCATTCAAAACAAATACATGTGTTGCAGATTTTTAGCTCGCTGGATAATTTTCTGTAAATTGTCTTTACAGTTTTCTTCAGGGGATAAATAAAGTATTTTTTCATTTAATTTCATTCATTTAACAAAGGAGATCTAAAGCTAAAGCAGTTATCTGTAAGCATTAGTATATGTCTTCAAACACTGACCTGTCAGCATACTGACTTTGTTTACACTCAGTTTAAACAGTTGGAGTGTTCGTTTGTTTGTTTGTTTGTTTTTGCTTGTATGTTTTCATCATTACTAATGTGAATCCAGATATTTTACTTGGTATGCCGAACTTTTGGAGATTTTCCTGGCTAACATCAATCATCGGCTGCTCTGAACACAATGTCACGATTCTGTATGGCTTTCAGTTAAAATCAGTCAAAAATGTGAGTTACGATGATGGGAGAAAATTCTTGTCCTCCAGGTTGTCTTTTGGTACTCTGACCACAAGGTGGCACTAAGACTACACGTTTTCTTGTCAGAGAATTTATAAAAGAAAAGAAAAGCCACAAAAAAAAAATTAGTTTGTCTTTGGTTTATACAATATTTACAAAGTAAATAATGGGTGATTATATGGAAAGTTGTTCTTGGTGCAGTTGTTATGCAGCAGATATAACAATTTTTCAAATCCTAAAAAATATCACCTGAGGCTTCATTTAAATAAATTGCTGAAGGCAGCCACACTAAATGGTTGATAACTATACACAGATTTCGGCACTAAGAGATTACTTCTAAGTTAAGGTAGTTTTATTGACATTTGGTGCAGCCAATGGTATCACAGCATCCATCTTTAAGAGGTGGAGTCACGACCCGCATCCCAGCGTACAACAGCACTCCGTAATTGGGAGGGGTGCCGCTCGCAGACAGGAGACAGGATCCATGGCAACAATCATGGCAGGTGGGGTGGGAAATATGTACATTTTCATTATTATAGCCAGACTTGTGATTTTTAAGAACATGGACTGAGCTGGTCTTCACACTGTGTGAAAATCTTCTGTTTGGATCATGTTTTGTGTTCTAGAGGCAGAGACTCGTCAGAAGCTGCTGCGCACCGTCAAGAAGGAGGTGGGTGTTTGCAGCTCAGCTGTTGTCGTGTCGGAAAATCAAACATGTTGGTTTGTATGAGGGTGTATAGTTCCCTCAGTACACGCAGGAACTTCCTTTGTAAGTTCTAACAAAGCCTGTCTCGTACTTTTGTGTCTTTCTGATGCTGATGTTGGCACCCGGGGAAGGATAAATGTGACAACAGTTGTTATCTGTGACAGCTCTATAAAAGATTAGAGAAATATTACCCATTAAATTTCTTGATTTCATGCATAGGATATATCTTTTCATTTGATGCTCAAGTGACTGTGCTGCAGCAGTAATTGGGTGGGGAACCAGCCAAGTCAAGGAAACAGATTGTATGTAGTCTGTTGGGTTTGTGGCAAAGCAAACCATCAGTCACTTACAAAAGCATTTGTTGGTTTTAGCTGGGCACAAAGAGTGTGCGTGTGCACATGTATGGGATGTCTGTAATGAGCTATAAGGCTGTAATTCAATCAGTTGCAGCAAGTCAAAGTGAATCAGGAAAAATGCAGTTGCAAAGATTTAGTCAGTTTAACATTATACCATACGGTTTTCTTCTAGGGTTTTTTTTATCTTTGAATATAAGCAAAGAGTTAATCTTGTCAGGAAGCTTTTAACAAATTTTGACAAGAGATGTTGATGAACCTTTTGTCTATCTAATGATGGAAACAAGGATGCAAAAAGAATGTTCATTAAATGGTTCTTTATGGCAATTTCATGACTAATATACAGAGAAAGAAAAGCTGTCATGCTATGATATGGAAATAAATGCTTCTGTCTTCATATGAACACATTTGCAGTGACAGTTGTGATCTGCTTGAAGAGCTTCATGTGTTCATCGGATGTGAAGGCCTAAAGTCTGAAATCATTTGGACTGTAGTTTTAAAGTTCAGGCTTAGTAAACTAGTGTTTTCAGCACTTTACTTATAAAAACAGTCCAATGATCAGTTAAGCACATTTAAGATGAAGTCTCAGATCAGATGTACACTTCTCAAAAATACAAGGGAATAACCTTATCATTACCATGTAACTCAAAGTCAGTCACACGTCTCGTATATCAATCTGTCCAGTTAATAAGTAACACTGATTGCGATTCAATTTTACCTGCTGTTGTACAGATGGAGAGACAACAGGTGGAAATGAGAGGCAATTAGCAAAACAAACCTTATAAAGGAATGGTGGCCACAGACCATTTCTCTGTCTTCATCCTTTCTGGCTGATTTTTGGTCATGTTTGGATTTTGCCAGTGCCCTCACCACTAGAGGTAACATGAGGCGGTGTCTGCAACCCATAGAAGTTGCTCAGGTAGTGCAGCTCATCCAGGATGGCACATCAATGTGCGCTGTGGCAAGAAGGTTTGCTGTGTCTCCCAGAACAGTGTCGAGAGCACAGAGGAGATACCAGGAGACAGGCTAGTATATCAGCAGACGTGGAGGGGGCCGTAGGAGGACAACAACCCACCAGCAGGACCACTATCTGCTCCTTGTACAAGGAGGAACAGGAGGAGCACTGCCAGAGCCAAACAAAATGTCCTCCAGCAGGCCACTAATGTGCATGTTTCTGCTCCAACTGTCCGAAACAGACTCCATGAGGGTGGTTTGAGGGCCTGATGTCCACAGGTGGGGTCTGTGCTCACAGCCTAACACCGTGCAGTCAACCAGGATTGGCAGATTCGCCAATCATGTGGCTGGAGTGTGTCAGCAGGTCCTGCATGACGAAGGCATTGATGCTATGGACTGGCCTGCTCATTCATCAGACCTGAATCCAGTCAAGCATTTCTGGGACATCATGTCTCGTTCCATCCATCGCTGCCACTTTACCCACAGACTGTCCAGGGGTTGACTGATGCCCTGATCCAGGTCTGGGAGGAGATCCCTCAGTAGAACATCTGTCATCTCATCAGGAGCATGCCCAGATGTTGTAGGTAGTGCATAGAGGCACGTGGAGGTCACACGCACTGTTGAACCTCATTTTGAATTGTCTTGAGGAATTTCCACAGAAGTTGGGTCAGCCTGTGATCTGATCTTTCCTCTTTTATTTTTAGTATGATTCTGAATCCAGACCTCCATGGGTTAATTATTTTTATTTCCATTGATCATTCTTATATTTTTTCACATCACATTCCACAATATAACGAATAAAGATTTTCAACTGGAATGTTTTATTAATCAAGATCTAATATATGTCATCTAAGTGTTCTCTTTATCTATGTGAGCAGTGTATAACTCCACAGTGAAAACCTTCAGCTATGGCTGCAAGTAGAGGCAAAATAGCATTAACTTTGTGATTAGAATTCATACAGGTAGGTAGGAAAATAAACAAATAAATTATTAAGTAGCTAAATGCCATTCACTTTACAAAGAGGAAATATTTTCACTTTGTTAAATTTTAACTTGAATGAATTGCAGGTGATTAAACTTTCATGATGAAACTGAGAAAGCGTTGAGATTCAGTTGTCATATTTTCAGCTAACCATAAGACAAATTACTACTGGTATATGAGCTTTTCCTCTTAGCACACTAATGTGTGTGTGTTATTCCATTGTGTTTCTAGAGATGTTTACTTAGCTGTGGAGGGTTTTTTTTTCACTGTGTTTGTTCACGAAGGTTTTCTCAACATCCCCCACATCCCACTAAACATTTACAATCAAAACTGTCAATTCGGGGAGATTTTCAACCCTACTCCTGTTGGGTTTGATCCCTTTGATAAAATTCTTGATATTGAGTGAGGAAGAGGAACAATAATAGATCTAGTTGAGCAGACTGTTATTTATTGACTTTTCCGACCAGATTTATCTAAACCACATTTTCAACCTCATTGTTTATAAAATTTGCATAAAATGCAAATGTGCATGTTCTTACCTTTCATCTGAAGTTGCTTTATAAATTGATGGACTTTATTTCTGCCAAACAAAAACATAATTATCACTTCCTGGTTCTTGTGAAAGGAAGAATGAAAACGCTCTGGTCTGATGTGGCCTCCTCTGCATCCTGTTTGCAGTCTTATCTGAGGATACCAGACCCTTCCCATGATTAAAACCGCTCTGTGTATACATTTATGTCCTCGCTGAGGTTCATTCTCAGTTGCTCTTTCTCTGTTTGCTTGTACCGGTACGTTAGTGTGAGAGCCCACTGTAAACTCAAAATTGGTCTTCTTCCAGGTGATTTCAATGATTTTCAAATGCAATCATGTTATACAAATACATCGCATGGAAAGTGCTGCCTCTTAATTAAAATAGAATATATGTTATGAATATGAATAAAGGTGATCCTGAACAGATTTGAAAGAGGGTTGAAGGGTTGGACAGAATGAATGAAATCAAAATCTGGATTTGTATCCAAATAAAATGTTATGGAGGAATTTAAAACGCAGAATGCTAAGTTGTTACAAGTTGTAAAGATCACCCACAAGAAGAAGTTATACTGGCTTCTGAGGCCAAATATGTTTTTTCCAAAGGAAAACATTGTATCTATTAATGATTTGTTATGTGAAAGATTGCAACAGCTAATTATCTGTTTGGCTTTACTCCAGTATACTAACTAGATGTATAGACACCCTTTCAAAGAGGATCAGATATGCTGAAAGTTCAACAAGATGTTTAGATTATTTGCATGACCATATTTATATATTTTTTTGCTGATGTATTTTTATTCCTTTGTAATAATCTATTTATCCATTGGTTCCTGATTATTATTGCTTAGTGTGGGTTGAACCATATGGTATCTATGCTGTGTGTTTACACGCTTTCCCTGTCCAGCTGGTTTTAAGCCATCAGTCTGCTCAGACGTACCTGGATGTAGGCCATTAGCCAGCAAGCAGAACATGTTTGTAACAGCAGAATTACCTTCTGGCACAAAAATGGTTTGGATGGGAACTCCTATTTTTTTCAGCTTTGATACAGAGCCACTCTCTGGTTGTCTGTGTGATTTTGTCATGCTCTGATCTCATTTATCTCAGGGCCACTTATCATGCATGCAAAAATATACAAGAGAAAAAGAGCTGCAGTCTTTACTTTCCAGTTTGAATTTTTTTTTATCAGACTTTCTGATTCCTGGTGGTGTCTTGATGGACAACATTAATAAAGAGTTAATATATTCATTCTGCAGGGAAATCATCAGTGTCATAGACACTGATAGCGATTATTACTCTATCAGTTAAACTGTATTTGACCTATAGGTGAATGTATTCATAATGAGGTTTTGGAATATATGGAACAGGATTACCTGGAGAGGGGAAATTGCTTCCACGCCACTTATAAACAAATTCAATCTTAATGAACGACACGATTCTGTTCAAGTGAAGTCTGAATCTCCAGCTAAGCTATGATGCGGTCTCATGTGAAAATTATTTCATGCTGAGAATAAAAGTTCAGATCACAACATGCACAGAAATTCTCTCAAGTGCCACAAAAATTGGCCTTTTCAACGTCAACCAGCCAACTTGATCTGCATGCATTAGATTAACATGAATAACAACCATGATTCTGTTTAGTTTTTTTTCATTATGTGTTCCTTTCATTCATCACAGGCCAAAGAGATAATGAATAATGATGGATATTAGTCAATGAGGCTTTGTCTCTGGATCTGGCTCTTATGTCTTGGCTCTGTTGTTGCAGGACTTAATTGGAGTGCTCTGTATATCTTTCATCACTGGCTGTTGCCTTCAAGCTACAGTCATTAGTCAGAGCAGATTTATCAGGCTTTGCTGCAATACAGGTATTTAATGACTGTCATAACATTGCATGCATTGTTTTAACTGTAAACTCATTTGAAATAAATATGTTTGTTGCAGTATCATTAGAAGTGGCTACTTTAAATGGTCACATCTGCGTAGGTTTCTGCTTTTTTAGCACTAACTGAGCTCACAAAGACATGATTGGATGATGCCTGAAATGAAAATATCTAGATGCTATGAGCAACAGTAGAAGCTGCAGTCATTATTGTTTGTTTCAGAGATGAATAAAAATTTTTATGCATTTCTTTGGTGAAAGTGATCCACGGTGAGAATCGTGACATCTCCATAGAAACCTGCAGGTTGCCTGTGCTCAGATACTTTACCACATATATATTCCACAGAGGGCTCTTCAGAAGCCCAGATGAGAAAGATGAGGAAACACAAGTGAGCAAATCAATCCGCTTTCTGTGTGCAAGGGAGAAAGTAAGTCTCCCGTGTTTGTATGTTTGTGTATATGAATGCATGTTTTTATAGAAGTCTACTGAGTGGGGCTGGTGAGGGTCTCATCAGATTGACACCGTCTCTGTTGTGTTGGCAACATGAGAGCAACTCCCGTTGATGTTGAAGAACACAACACTTTTGTTGCTGTTTAATGATTGCTGTCTAATTGCTGAGCACATTTGTTTCCCAAATTAACTAGAAATTTGAAAAATTATTTTGTTATCTTGCATTAGCAATGCAAACAGTGTTTCTGTGGGCAGATTTTTCTCAGCATAACACACTATGTGCGATGATCCATGCTTTCCTATATAAGTGATAATTTGCTTATAAATAGGATGGGAGATTATACACCAGGAGATTATGTAAGATTTAGTATTAAGTTGATGAGACTGCTTGATCGTTTTGTTCAGGCAAACATTAAAGATATTTCTAAATGTCTACAGTCTTCAGTTTTTAAAAATGTTTATATATCAGGAAATTATAAGAAAAATGGGTAAAGAGCCTAATATGAGCAGTTTGTAACCAATTTGTACTTGATTGATTATCTCTACATTGATATCTCTTGTTCCCCATTTCTAAAATCATCTTGGTGCTTTTTATTCAACTCAGTTTGGTACTACCTTTAGTTGTTTTAACATTAAGATCAAAACAAGAGCTCAGAAATAGGCAGCCTGAAAGATGATTAAATTAGCTCCAAGTTTGCCAACTGTTACATTAAAAAACAGCATAAAATGATACTAGAATAATACTTCTAATGATAAGTTCATATTGACACAAAAACTGGATGAGATTAATGTTGGTTTTTTGCCTTTGCCAGATATTTTGGTGCAGCTTCTCTGTCAACATCTGCATCACTGTGCAGATTAGAGCACATTAAATATGGCATTACAAGAATTGTGTTTTGAGTTACATTTTTATTCTAACTTTAAAAAACTCTTGCAAAAACCAAACATTGGACTCAGACTGGATATTTTCTGTTTCTCTGCTGATTGGGGGTGGATGGTTGGTGTTCACTTGGTTAAAATGAGTCCTTTTAGCCATTATATATCACTGCATCATACACGCTATGCCTTTAAATGTCACTGGACACCCTCTAATGCTGAAAGTTATGTCATATTTAATCTCCATATAGGTAGGGAACTATATACTTGATATTATTGATCCACAAGTTGAACCATAGAGGATTTATCTTAACCTAAAACTTTATAATCAAACAGTAAAACCGTAAAAACTAATCTTGTTAGGTTTTATGTTGCCTTGTGAAAATCTGACTGCCGCATTTGGAAAAGATTTACTCATATGACTTAAGGAGTGCATAAAAGTGTAGTCTGGGGGAAAAAAAGGTTTAAAATAGAGCAGAGGAAACATCATCCACTGGAGCTCAGCTCATTTTGTCTGAAACTCACATAACACATTTTCTCTGGGCTGTTTCCAAGTAAAGATTTGACCTCAGTGTTCAGGTTAGATTCACTTTTAGACTAAAAATTTACATTTGGGCTTTGGTTTATGATTGTGATGCTCAGGGAGCTCTAAATAATAGATAATACTAATTAACTTTGTCACAAAGACAGCCACGTATAGGGTCAACATGTATGTGTGTGTATGTGTGTGTGAGGGTGTTTGTGTGTAGACGATTAACTTGGCAGCATAATATGGTCATTGTGGACAGACTCATTTCAGCAGGAAATTACTGCTATCTTTGTGGCTGTGTCCGGAGGTTGATGTTCCCCATGCAGATTGCAGAGCAGTGCTCACACAGGGGAAGGTCTCCATAGTCACCGGAGGGACTGATTCACCAGTCAATTTTACTGTTGGTCTGTAGCAGCGAGGAGGACACATTGGCGTAACCACAAAGCCAGACTAATGAGCGTTACTTTGTGAGCATGTGTATCTGACCTCTGTTGTATTTTTGAAAATAGCATATGAATTGGATGTCATTAGAGTTTGACGTAGATAATAATCCTCACCAGTTGTTCCTGCTGAAGATTATGAACTGTTCAGAAATTGGGGTCTATGATGCTGTGTATTCCCCTCCCTCTGCCCCCGAATACACCACTTCCATCTCCTAGTAGTCCTCTGGATGAGAGCTGATGACTCACCCAACAACAGAACATGTAGTCTTTTATTCTCATAGGTTTTCCTCCCCATAACTTCAAAAACCTGTTTGAACTGGGGTTTTTTTTACACTGAGCTGTGCCGATATTTCACATATTTTTTGTTCTTTTTTTATTGTTGTTTTTATGTTGTTGTTGTTGTTTTTCACAGCTGTGCATTTGATTTATGAATTCACTTAATTATACTTTCATCACTCAGTCAAATTCCTGCCAACAAGCCCATCAAAGACCATTTGTGCCAGTTGTGGGATATTAATGAATGAATCATCCAGAGTCTGCTGTGTTATTGACAGGTGAAGCAGATTATGGAAGAAGCTGTCACCAGGAAATTTGTTCATGAAGACAGCAGTCATATCGTCTCCTTTTGTGGTGAGTATACAATCATACATCTTTTGTTGATTTGCATGCTTTGAGATGAACAATTCTGCATAGACAAGGCAAGTTTATTAGTATAGCACATTTCATGTACAAGATAATTCAAGGTGCTTCATATAAAACATAAGAAGCATTACAGCGGGGTGCAGAAGAAGCATTAAAAAGTATATTAAAAACTAACTTTTAATAATTGAAGAGGTTTAATGTTCAGGTTCCTGAAAATTTTGGCAATGTGGATTAAGGAGTGAAAATCTTCTGATCTTTACCTCTGAATCTGGACATACTTGTATGGTCATAGTTGGAGGTTGCTACCATATTTTTTCAAAATAAAGGCTGAGGCCTCTATTTACTTCAACTGCTTCGGATATCAGCTTTATAACCCTTATTGCCATTAGTATGACCTGCCATATTTATCTACAATGGCTCATTTTAAAACAAAATCTGTCACCGTACACATGAATATAAAATAGGATACTGGATATTAGATCAACAAAGTATCAAGCAGACTAACTTGCTTGCTTGACCACGTATTACTGCACACTTGACACATCCTACACTGTATATAAATTGAAATTACATCTAGATATAACTGAATAGAATATAATATAATATAATATAATAGAATAGAATAGAATAGAATAGAATAGAATAGAATAGAATAGAATAGAATAGAATAGAATAGTCATTGACAAAGTAGCAGAGCTGCAATCCCAGTACAATAGACAGCACCAATACACCATAAACAGACAGATATCACCAGTAAGCCACATGGATGACTGCGACTCAATACTCAGAATAAGATAAATAAATGTAGGGAATTCCACAGGAATAAAACTAAATAAACCAAAATAAAACCACTGAGATATAATAAAAAGCTATACACTAACTCCATAAAATCTATACATTAAACTTGCAGTGTAGCAAAGTGTCTTATTCTCACTGCCATCATAGAATATAGTTTTCAGAAAGGAGTGTATGTGTTCTGTAACAATGTTTAGTTTAGTGGTGTGTGTCAAAGTTACATCCACATGAATCCCATAAACCAAGGTTTTTAAGCTGAACATTGCCCGGAACATCACAAAGCATTTGCTCTTGCTCTCTTCAATTACTGCATCCTGCTGCTGCCTCTTCCCAATGCACATGCACCTGGCGGCCCATGTGATGTAAAAGAAAATATGATTCGTCAGAACAGACCAACCTCTCATTCCATTGCTATACTGGCATAGAAGGCATTATAGCTAAATGCATTAGAATGGACTTTCTGAAGGGTCTGCAGCTACATAGCATGATACACAGCATGCTTAGATGTGTCATGGTCAGTATCAATGTTTCCTGTGCTGCAGTTGCTGCAGTTGCTGTTCTGTGAAATTAGACCACATAGACCAGCCTTTGATTTCCACAGGAATCATTGAGTCTTAGCTGCCCATGACCATTGTCACCAGTTCACAAGTTGACTTTCCATGGGTCACTGCATACCAGTAACACTCCAGAAGAACTCCTGTTTTAGAGATGCTCTGGTCCGTTACATCAGTTCTTTTAAATTTACCTAGATGCTTAAATTGCCTATTTTCCTGCTTGCAACATATTATCTTCAACAACTCTCTAATCATTTGCTCCCACACTTTGATAGGTAACACTGTAATGAGTTAATCAAATTTATTTACTTCACCTGTTAGTGGCTTTAATGTTATCTGTGTGTAGGAAGGCAGATAAGCTAAACTTTTCATGCTAAAGCCACATTACCCCTTTATGTTGTCTCAACTGTCTTCCTGCACACCTCTCACAATTTCGTGATAAATCCATTCCATGAAGATTACTCAGAGGTCCACCTAAACAAAAAGCTTGAATTTTTCTTCAAGGTTAATTCATCTTGTGATCCTCCTTGTGTTTCTTTTTTCTTGGTCAAAAGCAAAACCTTGCTAGAACAACGTGCTATATAATCTACATTTATATATAAAACCCTATTGAAAATGGATGAAAAGTCTCTATTTAGGCTACGTAATAGCAGGGAAATGTGAACACAGACTGCTGACAAATGAGCCTTTTATATCTAACCTGTGTATTAAAATGCTTATTGGGCACCCAATTAACTCAGTACTTAAACACAGTTCAGTAATGAGAGGTTTGAATTAAAAGACGGAAAAAGCAATGAAATTCTATTTGACAGTATTACCATTAGTAAAAATTGCTGTAACTTTAGAAAAATGAAGGTTTTACTTTTAAGAAAAAAACTGCAAATATGAGCATAGCGTGGTGTGCCTCACCAGCATGCTTTGTATCCACACCTTCTTAGGTGAAGTATTTAAACCATTAAACCCATGCACCAAAGACTGGCACTGCAGGTTGCGATGTCACGAGCTGGACAGGATAACCTCCAAATAGTCACTGGTCTGAGTGGAGCTGTGGTGATTAAACTTTAGAGGAATTCCTCCTGCAAACAAAAATAACTGCAATCATTTATAACCACAACAGATAAGAGTAAAGTTGCTGGTCTTTGAATAAGGATTGATATTTAATAAAGTATTAGATAAGTTTTCAAGTACTAAGAATCTTTGTTCAAAGATTCTGCTGCACTTGTTTGGAAAATTTTAACTGCTACGATAATATCTGACAGAAATGTAACATTTTAAGTTTAGTAATTTACCAAATATTATTGCTCTTGCCTCACAGTAATACAAAGATCACAGTATGAGTGTGCAAAACACCCTACTCACATTAAGGCATTTAAACTCAAACTATAGCTGTAATCAGAAATCAGATGTATTTGCATTTATTTGTGTGAATTAAAACCAAAAAACTCTTATCTCACACAAAAGTGGCTCATGACAAGGAGAAAGATGTCCTAAAAAGGGCTGTGTCCAAGTTACATGATGAGACTCTTAGGAAGGTATTAAAATGTGAGCGAATACTTTCATGATATAAACAAGTGAAGAGCAGCAAACCTTCCCTTTACATAAACTCCGCTTAACATGTAGCGAAATAATGCAAATAAATGAGGAGTTGTCATGGCACCCCTTTGTAAATATGTGCAGAGAGACGCACCAGTGACAATGCGGGGAAACTGTCAGTTCTCTATATGCCTGTCTGCTGTTATTTACTGTGAAAATGCAATTGCACACTTGCATTAGACTAAGTTGGTGTGGCAGTGGGTGAAACTGCTTTCTTCAATGTCAGAGTGAGGAAAACAATTTAAACTCTGTATACAAGTCAGTTTCACTGACTTAATAAATTAGAGGAAAGTGTTAAGAAGGCAATCGGAAGTGTAAGGTATCATGCAGCCATCAAAACTATGAATCTTCAAAGGTGATGAAAACAATTAGTCACAGAGCACTGGTTTTCATTACGGTGTGACTGAAAGTCCTATTTTGTTGTTGTGCAGATTTGATGTGATCTATATGTTTCCATTAGTGCTTTCATGTTAATGTGTTATCAGATCTCTTTGCTGTGGGATGGTGAGACATTATTCTATTGGTTTAATGGTGTATCTTGCCTCTACTATAATGATGCACCCCGGTGAACACACTGCAGTTCAGGATGACCCTCTTATCTTTGTGTTCTAGTTGTCGACCAGCTTCCTCTTCTTTCTGATTCTTCCTGTGATCCTTCTAGTAGCTCATGTTTTGTACTTTTTCAGAGAGAGTGATTAGAGGATGGGAATGGAGCTCAGTTAGCTCACTTGGGAGCCATTAACCTCCACCATCAAGGCTACTTTCATGAGCTTCCTAGGATGAGTCTGAGCAAAATGTACTGAAGAAACTGTGGAGAGAAAATATGCCAAAACAACACTGTTTATCGAGTGAAGAAGCAATAAAAAGAAACACAATGAAATTCTTAAAAACCTCTGCATTTTCTTAGTTTACTGATAAATACTTATTTTACACATGCGCACAGAGGTTTGCCTATTTACCTGTAACTTTGTGTGTTAAAATCCTTACCACATCAATGACAACAAGTCAAAAAAGGGACTCTTAACTTGCCAATTTCGCTTACTTGATAACATTGACAAAAATGTGCCTGTGATGGACTGGTTGCCTGTCAAGAGTGCACCCTGCCTTACACCTGATAGTACCTGGGATGGGCTCCATGGTGAAACAACTGGATCCGAGCTTATTAGCGTTTTGGAGATTGTTCAAAGGGTGAAGTTATAAATTGAATTTACATTGCCTGATGATTAACTCACAACTTTAGTTCTGCTGAATGATATATCTACAATGGGATAAACATTCAGGCCAACTTGTTTGATGTGTCTCATCCTTGTAAGAAATTTGAAAAAAGGGGAAACTAACTAAAATCTAACAATTTACATTTATAATTCATAATTAACCTCTAAACTAGACAGAACTCAGAGAGTACATCATCTACCAAGGCCAAATCTAAACTACTAAGGGCTTAAAATTTAATGTATTCCGTTTTTGGACATGTTTTATACAATTTTTCCCTTGTAAGTTCTATATAATGCTGTTCCCAGACTCACTAATGAACAAATAAGTGGCAACCTCAGCCTTGGCTCTATCCATAGCAGAGAAACTACTGAGAATCCAGCATTGACTCATCGCCACAGTCCCATAACCACAGGGTGCAGAGGAGAGGGTGTGATGCTCAGAGCTGGTCTTTTTGTGTTGTAGAAAACCACAACATGGCTGAAAGGGTGATGCCAAGATGCTTCAAATGTCAGATTCTTGGAAACTCTGACTCACCTTTCACCTGCTGATAACTCTGGATGCTCTGATTTGTTTTAATCTCATCCACATTAAGTAATCATCCATTCATATTGCAATTGTTAATAGAAAATGAGAGTTCAGAATTAAAAAATTTGAACATCATCTAACTCTAGAAATGTTTCTCCACAGTGAAAATTGTTATTTAAATATCAGGATGTTTTAGCCCCACAATGAATTGGCAGCTTGTTCAGGGCGTACCCTACTTCTCACCCCATGTCAGCTGGAAAAGACTCCACAACCCCTGTGACCTTGAACAGGATTAAGCTGGTATAGAAAATGGATGGTTATGTGTCTGTGTTGCACCCGGGTTGTCACACACAAAATTTGCCTTCTCCACCCCACCTGTGTCCCTTCCCTCTCTGCATTCGTCATCACCTGTGAAATAGAAACTCACACTGGGTTTATACTTTCTTAGATATTGTGTTTGTGATTTCATCTTCTACATAATCAGTTTTAGATCAAAATATGATCAATTCTCCTGACGGGGTGTTGTGGACTGTTTATGATAAGATCTTGTTTTGTTGTCTTGGGTAAGTGAGGTGTTGGTTAGCTGCGTGACTCAAACAACAGTCTCTTGTTCTCTCAGTTGCCACAGATACAGGATGAATAGAGACACTTAACAGCATTAGTTGTTTTCACCAGGTGGGACTCTCGCAATGACTGATCCTACGCACATGATGCACATGTTCTTTATAGCGCAATTAACAGCTGTTTGTAAGATAATAGCATCATTTCACAATTAATTTTGGCAAAAAAGTTACATGCAATACAAGCAAATAGGTGTCATACTGATTTCTTTGTGTATAGAGCGCTACCACTGATGCCTTTGGTCCTTTCTCTGCTGTTGTGGAGACTGTGACACGATGAATTTTTCTCCATAGCTTGGTAGACAGACAGTAGCTTTTAAAAGTGGCAAGGTTCGTGACTTCCAGTCTTTGCACTTTTACCATCTGAGCCCACATTCAAGAGATGATGTTAGAGCAAAGGGCATGAACTATGTTCGAGACCTTTTAATGTGGTGCTTTACTCTGACATTTACCCTCTTGCTCTTTTAATGATGTGAGACTTGAAGCTAAGAAATGCAGGAGGGGAGGGGGGAAGAAAAGACATGGGGAGAGAAGAGGACTTTTATGGACCGTGTTTAAAGAACGAAGGAAAGAAAGTGTTGGTGTGCGATGGTGTGTGATTTTCGTTTTTGACAACGGTAGAAAGTGAGACATCATTATGCTCACGAGTCGTTGCCGCCTCCCCTCAGCTCATTTCTCCCAGAGCTCAATCGTTCCATCAACAGGCGTTGCCATGGCAACCCCAGCCTTCCACCTGACCCTATGTGAGCAGAGCCACGGGATTAGTCCTGACAGAGAATTCAAATGTCAACACAGCTCCAGGCACTGCCACGTAGTCTTGAGAGGGAAGTGGGGTGTCTGGTCTTAGCCACAGTTAAGTAAAGTGTGTCAACATGCCAACAACGGGTGTATCCAGTGATGCATATTGGTTAAAATGGAAAATATTAACTAAAAGTGTGGATGAATTAAAATGAATACCAACCCTGACAGTAACAAGGAATTTCCTGATTATGCAGAGTGTTTTGACGTTTGTATCTGAAAGATGTCTCGTGCTGTTTTTCACTAAGCCCTGCACAACATAACATGGGTAAAGATGCAATTACCAGAAATTAGAGGTAATGAAAGTCTCTCTAATCTCATGTTATGCTCAGATGCATTGTTTATCTTTATATATTGAAGTGTACCAGTAAAGCAGTGTTGACAATTAGTGGATTATCCTGCTGGAATAACTGAAATTCAGTTTCACTCGACTTAAACCTGACACATGGGCAAACTAGCAAAAACTCTTTTTTGGCTGCTCAAGTTTGTTTTTTCCCTCGTAAATTTCTGTGTTATTTATTCCTTTCTGCTTCTGGTGTATTTTTCTGATAAACTAAACCTGAATAAAGAGTGTAGTTTCTTTGTTTTCTTTTTTTAGATTTAACCAAACGTGTTTGTGTCCACACAGCTGCAGTGGAGGCATGTGTTCTACATGGCCTAAAACGGCGAGCAGCTGGTTTTCTGCGTAGCAACAAGATAGCGGCACTCTTCATGAAGGTGGGGAAAAGCTTCCCCCCAGCTGAAGAGCTGTGCAGGAAGGCCCAGGAGCTTGAACAGATCATTGAGACAAAGTAAGAGATGCATACATCACAGCCTTCAAAGACTTCAAAGCCTGTATCAAAGCCTATCTGATAGTCCCAACAATGAAAACAAATGGCTGGTTGTCTGAAGGGCTGTTTCTATTTTGCTTTTTTCATGGAAAAGCTTTTAAATAATTCATGTTTAGCTTTTTGGAGTTATGAATTGCTGATGATGTTAGCTTCTTGCGATTCTGTTTGTAGAATTTTAGAATTATTTACCTGTACTTTTTTTTTTTTCTTTTTTTTCTGCAGGCGAAGTCAAAGTTTGCAAAGTCAGGACAGCCTTCGCAAGATGCCCCGACTCCCCACCCTCAACCCACAAGGAGTCAAGAACCTGTGGATCCGGACCGCTCTGTTTGACAAAGTACTGGACAAGATTGTCCTCTACTTGGTGGAAAACAGCAGGTGTGTTGGCAGGACAAAAATACATTTTCTCAGCTTTCTTGCATGGTTTCTGTGCTACTTCAAAATCCCCCTTTCACATTTGTCTTTCAGTAAATACTATGAGAGGGAAGCTATTCTGATGGACCCTGTAGATGGACCTATTCTTGCATCTTTGTTAGGTAATGTTATGTAAGATTTTAATTATTCATGTGATTAACTGCTTTCTCATACCATGTGCTGAATTGGGGTTTCAATTAGAATGTAAGATCGTTGTCTTCAGTCAAGTAGAGCCAAAGAAACACACAATGGTATCTTATTATTTCTTTTAAAAAAAATTTTTATTCCTCTACCATTTATCCAGTCAAGAGTAAAATTGTGCGTTTCTTAGAAAGAGAGCAACCTTTTCATTTTGATTTAATGTCTGCTAAAAGTAAGTTCCCCCCCCATATTGCAGAGCAGGTTGCCTTTTATTTCTGCTCTTGACAAGAACAAGAGGTTGACTGACAGAAAGTTGCTGACAACCAGTGGAAGTTCTTTGCAACAAGGACATGACCTCTTTCTTGTTTTCTACCAGTGAACGATGACAGTTGTTTTCACTGGACTGAAGTCAGAGGCTCTCTTGATGAGCGCTGCTGCCAGCCTCAGCAAGCAATCTGTCAATCTGCTTGGAAGAGATCACAACCTATAACCCTAGACTGTCTTAAAATTTTTTTATTTTATAGCGAATAAGAGGATCGATCATCTGACGCCTCTTACTGAGCATCTCTGAAATATCTACTTTTGAATACAAAACATACCTTTTTCCATCCCTTTATTTTTGAGTGTTTTTTTTTGTGTTGGAGATAATCTGAAGCTGATTGCTTTGGCACTGTCTAACTGTACTGCTGTCTTGTGACAGTTGGGCCTTGTGCTTTGGAGTACACAAAAATGAAGACTGCCGATCACTTCTGGACAGACCCGTCTGCTGATGAGTTGGTACAAAGACATCGCATCCATAGTGGCCACTGCAGGCAGGATTCTCCCACCAAGAGGCCCGCACTGTGTGTGAGTGTGAAATCTGGCAAAACCATGAAAAGTTAGTCTCAATCTCTTTTTTTATTTGCTGACATGCACCAGCAGACATTTACTTCTGAGATGCATTAAGTGAAGTACAGTGCATCTTGAGAGAAAGAACAGAGTGTGTCTTAGATCTTCACACTTGTTCAGTTGTCATGCTGTTAGTGAGTCAGGACAACTCAGCCTATCATACACACCACAATACTCTTTGCGTGTTCCCAGCAACACAAAGCTGGTCTTTGGCATCTGGAACAAATACACTGGCATTGGTGCACATGAACGGCCAAGTGTTAGTCATCAGTTTATCTGATTTGACAGCATTTGTGTCTGTGTCATGCAGATCCAGAAGCGACACTCCAGCAGCAGCATGGATGAACGCCCCTCCCCCTCGCCATCAGCTCGTGAATATGTGGAGTCGCTGCATCAGAACAACAGGGCCACCCTGCTGTTCGGCAAGAACAACGTGCTTGTACAGCCGGTAACTGTCTGCCTCCTCTTCAACACTTACAGTGTCTACCTAAAGAAAACTGCAAAACACTTTAAAGCCATGAATATGGATCCAGGATGATATTGTCATCTTATAGACCTCAAAACAACTGTCATATGATTTTGTTATATTTTCTCTTAAACCAACAGGACTATTTGCTTAAACATCTGCATACTTTCTACATACTTTACACACCTCAAGCTTCAGTAATTTGCTTTAAAATCTTTTCATTTCTTCTTTTTATTTTCTCTTTTTCGAACACAAATCAATTAGTTGTGATGAATGAAAATAAATCTGATCTTTAACTCCAGCATCAATAGCATTAGTTTCAGGTATGTACTTACTGAAATATTGTCATTTTCTGGTTTTAATAACATGATCCATCTTGCCGGCTGTTTCAGAGGGATGACATGGAGGCAATCCCAGGTTACCTCTCTCTGCATCAGACTGCTGACATCATGACACTGAAGTGGACACCCAATCAACTCATGAACGGCTCTGTTGGAGACTTGGACTATGAACACAGGTGAAGAAAAAGACCTACACGCACAAATGGATTGTTATGATTATATGCCATATGTGCCTAAAAGGCCTGTATTTGAATACCATCAATAACTAATGTGCCGCCACAAAGATGCGTAAGCCCTGCTTTGTTTCCTTTCTTCTTCACTGTGCCGTTTGGGTCGCACTCAGATGATACTGAATAATGCAGCGTGTTTGTCTGTCGCTCAGAGGCTCAGTGTGCTGAATAAATGCTGCTGATCTGATGAGGCCTATTTTCAGCACACCAGCAGCCAACAGATGGTTTATTGACCGAGACACAGTCAGACAGCTCTCAAGCTAGCAGACCTTGATTTGCTCTCATGCCTGTGTATGGTTTGGGTCACTAAAAAAAATCTGTTTTAGCATTAAGCAACCATTCCTGTTTATTTTTGTGCATGCTGTTGACCACTTTTTCTTGAAATTTTTACTCTAGATTTTTTTTTTTTTTTTTTACTGTTAGCTTTTTTCCTCGTGTGTCAAGAATTGACCAAACTGGATGTTCACTTCCTACTTATTGCATGCATTGTTTTTCAGTGTATACTGGGACTATGCCATGACAATCCGTTTAGAGGAGATAGTTTATTTGCACTGTCATCAACAAGGTATGAACCTTAATTTTTATACCACAATTGTAACTTTTTTCTTCTCACATTATTTTGCCTTGTTTTTATATATTGCTGTTAGACCAGATATTCAGCAAAACCTAATTATGAATAGAGATCACCTCTCATAAATCTCTGTGGTAGTGGACAGTGGGGGGACGGTGGTGCTGGTCAGTAAGGATGGGATTCAGCGCCCTCCACTTCGCTTCCCCAGAGGAGGCCATTTGCTCCAGTTCCTCTCCTGCCTGGAGAATGGCCTGCTTCCTCATGGCCAACTGGATCCTCCACTCTGGTCCCAAAGGGGAAAGGTCAGCACAGCTTTTGAAGTCACATACCATTTTCTTCCAGAAAACATCACTTATAAGCTAAATCAGCTTTATCTGATCAAGTAATCCATAAAAATGGATTTGGAAATCCATTTGCCTCATTGCTGTAATGTGAGTGAGAACAATGAATGTTTGAGTTAGTGCCCCCTCATGCTACCACACAGTAAAGATCTACTTAAATGATGCTTTTGTGAGACCACAACAGCTTTGTACTTGCAAATGAATGAAATAATAAAAACTACCCACACGTGTTCAAACACGATTAACAGGCCTGCTCACACAGGCATCTCTACACCGTGGGGACTTAACTAGGCTCCTATTGTTGAGCATTTTAGTTGTTGTCTTTATTGTAATTTTTTTTTCCATTTTCAGGGAAAGGTGTTTCCTAAACTGAGGAAAAGAGTATCCGCAGGATCTGGATCCTCAGACTCGGTCTCAGACAAGGAGGAGGACGAGGCCACTGACTATGTCTTCCGCATCCTCTTCCCAAACAGCCATTCAGAATTTGGTTGGTTTCACTCTTGAGAAGCAGTGACAGGCAGCCTCCCCAGACTGATGCACTGTGATAAAAATGTTGCTTTTTGTTTGTCACAGTGACTATAACACACCCTCCCCATCTGAATCCCTCCCCCTCCCTTCAATTGAGAGGACAGGCTTCATGCAAAACAGGGATGCTAGTTGTACCCAAGAGGTCCTTCAGCTGTCATGAAGAATCCCCCTCATTCACAGGAAGCAGCTGTAACTCTGTCATACCTTGGCTTGTCTATCCATCTGTCAGTTCGCCTTGCTTTAATTCGTTACATCTAATATCCTCCTGTCCTGAACCTGCCCCTCTGGCGAAGTTTATCGATGGGCTACATTATTAAATCCACATTGTCTCGCACCTTTCTTACTGCATCATGACACTGTAAACCTTTACCAGCTTTCTAACTGCCGAAGGCATGATTGATCAAATCTGGCTGATGAATCAAAAAAGCTCTGTTTTTTTCCCCACTGATCTCTTTCATCATACAATAACTACAATGGCTTACTGCTTTCAAATGGTTTAGTAATGCCGAAAAACATGAATGCTTTTCTTCATGTGCTCTGTTTTTGCTTTAACAGGAATCAAGCGTATACTTTGAAGTGCTTTAACCAGGTCACAACCAATCAGCATACTTCTGCTTACACAAAAGTTATTTACAGCTGTGTTTATATCATTTACATGCACGTGTTTTTCTTGAAAGCCTCGATGGCATACCACTTTAAAGTGATAACCATGATGTGCGTTTTTTGCTCACAGTGACTCCTCCGGATTTGATGGACCAAGGAGCCACAATGTGGCACCCCACTCTCAGGAAGTCATCATGCTCCTCCTGCTCTCAGGGCAGCTTCTCTGATGGGTCGACACACAAGGGGTGCAACCATGAGAGGTGAGAAACTAACACATTGCAAGCTAAACTCTGTACAACTAAAGGCTACAAACATACTCATTCACCTGGCATCATCGACAGTGCAGAGGGAATTACAGATCAAAGAAATATAGAAGAACTGAGACACCTCCCAGAGGATTACTATGTGACATTTAGCTTGCCAGAATAAGGACGTGTTAGGTGAATAAGGTGATAAGAATGGCAGGGGGGCAAAAAAACAAAAAACTGCTGGGCTAATTTGCTCTGTATGGCAGCTCAATAATTTATCACATAATTAAAGGTCAGCCTCAGCCCTGTATTAAATCTTACATGATGTTATTTGCATGAAAGAGAGCAGGATAGTTGTGTAAAGTCAGTGTTTCATTGACACAAATATAATAATCTGTGCTGTATCCTTCTGCAGGACTCCTCTGAAGCAGCTGTGCGACAACATGAAGTATCAGATAATCTCCAGGGCATTTTATGGCTGTATGTGGTTGCTTATTAAATATGATCTTTTCTCAATACATGCAGTTACATAATGAACCCTTTTTATTACGGATTGTTGTTCAGTTGTTAACTGTACCATCAATCAGGGCTGGCGTACTGTCGTCACCTGTCCACTGTGCGTACTCACCTCTCTGCTCTCGTCAATCACACCATCGTGGCGCCCGATGTGCCCAGTGACGCCTACCAAGGCCTCACAGCTGACGTGTGGCAGACATTCCTCCGGGACTGCACAGTAAGCATCACAAGCTTCACAATAACCGCAGACAGAACGCTGTCCACGCAGTCAGATGCATGCATGTACACTAGCAGCATATCTCTTTCACTCAGTCTTCTGTCTCCTCCATATTTATCCTCTGTTAATCATGTGAGTCACACAACTGTGTCCATGAAGCGTGACTAATGGCTCTGTGAATCTCACGTGAAGTCAACCGTTACAGTGCATTAGGATATTAATCATATTTATGGGTGGCTGATGAGAGTTTGACTGGAAAACATAATTAGTTTACTTCCAAAAAACATCTTTAAATGAATACATAGATAAATGTACTGTAAATAAACCTCTAAGTTTCAGGGCAAAAACAACCAGCACACACCAGATGAATATCTGCCACTGCCATCAGTTATAGTAATCCTATTTAACACATCAATGTACAGCCAATATTTCTGTGCAAACCCACCAAAAGGCAACCTCATAATTCATTAAAGGTATATCTTGCCTCTTCAGGCATACAAGGAGCAGGAGCTGCTCCGTCTGGTCTACTTCGGTGGTGTGGCCCCTTCACTGCGTAGGGAGGTGTGGCCTTTCCTGCTGGGTCATTACACGTTTGGGATGTCCGAGACTGAGAGGAAGGAGGTTTGTTGTTTCCACGATTATGGCTTTGCTTTAAAGGCAATCTCCTTCTGAACCACTGACCCATGAGTGTTTATATTTTAACACAGGTGGACGAGCAAATCCGAGTGTGCTACCAGCAGACTATGAGCGAGTGGCTTGGCTGTGAGGAGATCGTCCGCCAGCGAGAAAAGGAGCAGCACGCTGCAGCACTGGCAAAGTGCTCTTCTGGGGCGAGCATCGACGGTCATAGGATGATCCATCGTGATTCCACTGTGAGCAATGAGGTAAAGCTGTAACTCGCAGACAAAGACTAGCCAAGCTGAAACATTTACTCACAATGGAGTCTAAGACCACAAGGTATATGTGAGCAGATGCTTAATGTGTGACAAAAAAGCAACAGTGTACAAGGACAGATATTGTTTGAGCTGAAGGTAGAGGTGGAATGTTAAAAACATGGGACAAGGTTGTTCTTAGGGATCAGGAATCAGGAACACCAGATGTCATATAATGCATCTTCAGTTCTTTACAAAGATAATTTGAGCTTAACTCCACTAGTTTTACATATTTGGAGCTTTATCTGTGTCAAGAACCAACTGGACTATTTTCTTTCCTGCAGCTTTTTGATGGGACGCTTTTTATGTTAAAACAGCACACAAGGGAAACATTACATATTATATCAATGAAAATAATTGTGTATTTTTTCCTCGAATGGCTGTTATTCTGTAGTCGCAGTCCTCCCCGAGTTCAGACAAGCAGAGCCTTGTTCGCCTACAGAGTGATTCCAGCAGCAGCACTCAGGTAACAACAACGTCCTTATTATAACATGCAAAACAACAAAATATGAAAAATGTAAGAGTTTTCAATATGCTGATAACTTTTATGCCACATTACAAAATGTACAACTTTACACATAATTTTGACATTTTGACCCACTACCCCTTACTGCTGCATTCTCTCTCCTGCTAGTTCTTCACATCCTTCCATCCCTTCCCCTGGAGTAGTCTGCTTCCCTTTGGCTTGTTCTTTCAGGTGTTTGAATCTGTGGAGGAAGTGGACCAGATTGAGGTAGAGATCAAGAACGAAGAGGCTAAACAGGTGCCCAAGATGCCTAATGGAGCACTGCAGAATGAGACAAGTTCTCCCGACTCTGGACATCCCTCCTCCCGAAACTTCTCCATCACCTCCGGCTTGTCAGACGGCTCCTTCAGCACGGAGGACAGCTCTGCACCTGATGCAACCCAGAGATCTGCAGCTGTGCCTCAGGCATCACAGAGCTCCGTCAAAGCTGCTGGGGCAGAGAGTGAAGCTGTGACAGAGGGAATAGACACCCAGGTGACAGGTGAACAGAGGAACAAAGGGGAGGAAGAGGAGGAGGTACTTGATCAGACTAAAGCTGCAGGAAATACCAAGACTGTGGTGATAGATGATAACGCAAACAAAGAAAAGATCGGCTCAATGCTAGAAGCAAAAGAAAATATGGCGTTAGAGACTATTAAAACGCAGGGAACCAATTCTGAAGATAAAAATCTGGATGCAGAATTTAAAGTAATTAAGCCTTCAGAGTCATTGGAATCAGGAAAAGAAGTGTCTGAAAAGAATACTATGAGAGTAGCAGAAGCTGCCGTAGAATCCAAAGGAGAACACAGAGAAGAAAGTCTTCAGAACAAAGTTGTGGTTAATACTGAAGAAACTTCCAAGCTTGAAGAAACAAATATGAAATCAAAGACAAGTACAGATGTTTCACCGTCACAAGGGAGAGACAAAATATTCACTAGCCCAGGGGCTCCTGAAGTGGGAAAGAATCTTGTTCTCTCCCCAGAAACTGGAGTCTCTGGAGCAGGAGAAGCCTGCTGTGCCTCTAAGAGAGACGAGGCTCCGGTCATGACCGAGTCGGATGAGTCTCCCTCTGCCATAGAGATGGAGGAAATCCCCAAAGCCAAAGTTTCCATGGTGCCTTGGAGCAAGAAGGGACACTGTGAAACCTCATCCTCTTCTGAGGAATCAGCCCCTCACGTGGAGCTCAGGCAGAAGGAAGGAAAGGTCAGTCCAGAAGGCACTGAGTCCAACCTGTCGGAGCCTGAGATGGAGAGTCTTTACCCTCCATTTGAATCTATAACCACATCTAAAAACACAAAAAAAGAAGAGACCTCTGGAGACTCGGCTGGAAGCACTTATTCTGTACGCTTGCAGGTTTTAGTAGATCAAATTAATTTGTGACAATGGTTCTCAAACTGGGCCGGGTCCCCCTGAGGAGGAAAATACCACTGATAATTGTGGGGTGGTGGGTTATGGGAGCTTTTCTTGGTTTCCAAAGGGGCTGGACACTAGAAAAAGTTTGAGAACCATTCATTTTCATTTATTTTCAGACAGATCAACTCTATGATGAGTTTGTTAAATCAGTTGTCTTTATTTTATTTGTTTCAGCAAGAGCTTTTAGACCTGTATACACTCAATCTGCACCGCATTGAAAAAGATGTCCAGCGCTGTGACAGGAACTACTGGTACTTCACCCCTGCCAACCTGGAGAAGCTGCGCAACATTATGTGCAGGTACAACACTGACATCTGCAGGGGTGTGATGGTATAGTGAAATTAAAATCTGTTGATGATTATTTGGTTGTATTAATTCTCACACCCTCAAATAAACAACTTTTATTGATATTTCTTAAACTATTCAAATACAATATGATTAATTCAATTAAATTCTATTCAGTTGTATGTGTATAGTACCAATTCACAACAAAGTCATATCAAGGCACTTTTACAAACATACATTCAATTCAGTCCAATTCATTGTAGTCCAATTTTAATCCAATTAAAACAAATCCATTATATGAACCACATTGGTACAGTTTACAATAACTGAGCTCATATAAGTCAGTTCATAAAAAAATAATTCCCTTGCTAAGGAAACCAATCGTTTATATCAAATCTCCTCTTCTATTCAAATCCCCATCCTGAGCATGCATGAGGCAGCAGATGACAGTGGAAAAGAAAAAAAAACTTCCTTTAACAGGAAGGAAAACGTCCAGCTGAACCAAGCTCTGAAAAGGTGGCCATCGGGCTCAACAGCACCATAACTTTAAGCTAGGAATACCTGCTGAGAAAGAAAAAGAGAAATACAAGTTAATGACAATAATAATGTCATATTTTCTTACATGGAGAAAGAAAAGTAAAGACAGAAATGGAGGGAAGTTCTCAGTGCATTATGGGATGTTCCACAATAGTCTAAGCCTATAGCAACATAACTAAAGGGGTGGCTAAGGGTCATCCAAGACAACCCTAACTAAGCTTTATAAAAAATGAGATTTTTAAGCCTAATTTTAAAAGTAGAGAGGGTGTCTGGTTCCTGAACCCAAATTGGGAGCAGGTTCCACAGAGAGGGCCCTGATAACCGAAGGCTCTGCCTCCCATTATACCTTTAGAAACTCTAGGAACCACAAGTACGGTAACCCTGCAGTCTGAAAATAAATTGTTTTGCTGGGAAAAAAAGGAGCTATAAGATACAATGGAGCTTGGTCATGAAGATTAATTTTAAATTCTCTCCTTGATTTTACAGAAAGCCAGTGAAGAGAAGCTAAAATTGGAGAAATATGATTTCTCTTTCTAATTCTCATCCATTTCGGATCAATTTGAGGCCTTCCAGAGCCTTTTTGGGACAGTCCGATGATAAGGATTTGCAGTAGTCCAATCCTGAACTGGAGCACTTTGGAGACATGTTCTGTTTTAAATGTGCTTTATAAATAAAGTGGATTGGATTGGATTGGATTGGAAGTAAAAAAAAACGTATGGACTCGTTTTTCTACATCACTCTAAGACGAGATGTTCCCAATTTTGGAAATACTACATAGGTAAAAGATGGTGATCCCAGAAACTTTTATATGTTGGTCAAAGGACAGATTCTGGTGGGGAAAAAAGAACAAGAATATGAAAGGATAATTCTGATCATTCTCAATTTCCATGAGAAGACCCAAACCAACAATAAAGTCATTATGTATGGGACAAAGGCAATGAGTTGGTTTGTTTTAAATGCCTTATATCAACAAAATTTGATCTTAATTAAAGCATTAAGATGTCATTATTTTGCTCCCCAGTGCATCAGCTAAGATTCTGCTGGTCTAAGAGATTTATGTTTACATCTATGAGAAACATAATCATTAGTAGTAATTTAGGAATTCCAAAATAATAACCTTGATAAATGGAGTGTGTTATTTAAAAACAAAAACCTTTCTTCAGTGTTGAACAAAAATGTAGAAATCCCTTTGAATGTGGAGGTTTATGACTCAGCGACAGAAACAGCCAAGTATTGTTATGTTTACTTTTCTTGGCCGTTTATTTACAGCTATATCTGGAGGCACCTTGACATTGGATATGTACAGGGAATGTGTGACCTGCTGGCTCCACTTCTAGTCATTCTGGATGATGGTGAGTCAACACAACAATTTCACTATTTATTTCCCCTGTTTTCTGACATTTAATGTATTTTTGCTGTCTTTGATGGAACAACTGAGGACGCTTATCCCACACACTTTCTCAATCCAGCTTCCTATATCTGTCCTCCTTTCAGAAGCCATGGCTTTCAGCTGCTTCACCGAACTCATGAAGAGAATGAATCAAAACTTTCCACATGGAGGAGCGATGGATACTCACTTTGCAAACATGCGCTCTCTAATCCAGGTGACAAACTACCTGTTTTAAACCTACTGTTATGGCCACTAAATTCAGTCATTATTTGCAAACACATCTTTTTCTCATTATTTTTTTTTACTGAATATATATAGATACTAGATTCTGAGCTGTTTGAGCTAATGCACCAGAACGGAGACTACACCCACTTCTACTTCTGCTACCGCTGGTTTCTCCTAGACTTCAAACGAGGTAAAAATGACAGCAAAGTGTAACAGAGTTAGTGCCAACTATGGAAAGAAAATATTCTTTTCTCAAAAGTTTTCTTTGGGAGTGAAATATCAAAGCATTTGGAAACACATTCTCATTAAAGCTTGGAAACTATTTGGATTTCATTTCATTTTTAGAAAACTGTTACTTGAAGTGTGGTGGGTTGTGGCATAAATTGGCATTACAGTTCACTATACTTTCTCCTAAAGGTTCAACTGTGGGTTATTTTAGTAAAGCCCCATATTCTGTTTTAATAACAACAAATCTGCTTTCTTCCCTCAGCAGACACCTGCTTCCTTTCTTATCTCTCTTCGCTGATAGCCCCACAGGCTCCCCTTCAACTCAAATTCTTAAACACAAATACAATATAAGTTTAAAGTCAAGAACAAAATAGACATATACATGCAGGGTGAACTTAAGGAACTCAAACAGGTTAAAAAAGCGAAGAAAAAAACTAAAAGAAACAGACAATCCACACTGCAGCAATTGAGTCCAAGAGAAACACAAACTCAGAAACATCCAAATGCATTAAGACCAAATCTAAACCCTCAGGTCTAATCATCAATCACTCAGAGACTGAAATAACATCACATTAGTTTAAAACTGTACTGCTCAAGTGTAATGAGGACTAGAAATGCAATTAAGAAGGAGGTATAGGACAAACTATTATAACAACTGATGTGATTTGAATTAAAGAAAAGAAGATGGAAAAGAAAGCCACATCTCCACCTTGGATTTGGTGTAGAATTTTGTTTGTGTCCATCAATCACTGTTAATGACATTTATACATTTTTGCAGACTACCAGAAGCCAGGAAAGCCATGAACATAATAAAACCAAAGCAGACATTTTACTTCAAATGTAAATAACTTAACAAATGTGCATTAGAAATAAACTGTTTAGTTGCCTTTCCTCACACATAAAGGCCCATCATCAAGGAAGGCTTGTGTATATTTTGTGGGGGCTATTACAACAAACTATGTATGGCACCCATCTTTGTAATAAACAATGGGCAAGTCCTGCAGTGAAGCCTGCAAACATGCAGGCTCACAGAAAAAACACATAACATTAAAAAGCTGGGGATCTAGGAACAAGGAGAGGGTGAGATGAATGGCAAACTAAAAGGAAAGACAGGAAGTAACAGAAGATCCCTGAAAGAATAGATCAAATTAAAAACATGATTAAGTCTAAAACCCAACAACCAATGACAAACTTCTGCTCCTTTGTTCTACAGAGTTGGTGTATGATGATGTTTTTGCAGTCTGGGAAACCATCTGGGCAGCTAAGTATGTGTCCTCAAGTCACTTCGTCCTCTTCATAGCCCTGGCACTGGTGGAAATGTACAGGGACATCATCCTGGAGAACAACATGGACTTCACCGACATCATTAAGTTCTTTAACGGTGAATCGCCACACCGTACAGCCGATGTTCACATATGCAGTTCTGTTTCATAATGTTCGTCGCTACAAGTGAGGAAACAAACCTAAATCCAAAACTAAGTGGATATTTGGTGGTTGCCATGCTGCAGATTCTCATTCTGAGATGTGTGTCCTATAGCACACCCTCTCACAGACACATTCATCTCTTTTCTCTGTGAGCACTGTTCCACCTGTGAAAACTGTTTCACTGCCATGTCATCTGTAGCAATGAAAAAAACTCAATCAAGTCTGGAGAGAAAAAACATAATTATGCCATTACGGTTGTCGAGCAGACACACAGCTTTGAGGCAAGAATCTAATCAAAAAAAGATAACAGGATACTGGATTTTAAGAGCTGAACTCATGATGTGGATTCAAAGTGAGGATGTTCCTGTGTTATACTAGTTTAATCCCAGAGCTTTATTGGCTAATTGATCTGGCTGTCTGTTTGATTTCAGGACTCATTTTGTTCATAAGTTGTATGGGGTTGTTGTGCGCTGAGTCCACAGAGATGCTGGACTTCACTGCACTTCCTTCATATGTATTCAAATAACATATAGATTTCATATTTAGCACGCTAGACTGTCAACAACACCCACTGTTGAGTCAGTCTCATTCATGCTTGCCACTATTTTTCTGGCAATCTCATTTCCCGTGTTGATGACAACTTTGATTAGCTCTGTTGTTTTGCCAGACAGGAAACACAGCCATCAGTGAGCACAAACAACAGCCTTATTTGAATCTCCATAAAAGTCTGAGATGTGTGGAAGGCTGAGGTTATAAACAAGATTACAGCTGTGTGGAAATACAATGCTAAATGGCCGCAGCAGCAGCACTTTGATTTTAATGCTTTGGAACCTGGAGCAGTGTCAGACAAACATTAGTGGTTATGAAATCACATCATGTTCAGTACAGAATACTGTTTCTTCAATGATGGCTGAAAAGCTTAATGATAGCCTTCTCTTTCCTGCAGGAGATAATGTGAGCTATTTATCAACCTGTTCCACCCTATAGATCACTGTGTCGGGATAAAATCAGATCCAGCACTGTTTCGTTCAGAGGCTTTGTGCGGTATATTCTGCGATGGTTAGGGTATATATTGTTAAAGAGCTGCTCTCTGTGCTCTCCCAGTTTTAAACAGTCCGGTTTGTCAGTTTTTGCTGCATTGTTTCCAAATCTTGTTCCGTCTTGGTGATAAGGGCAACAAGGCTCGCATTTCAAAACTCCCACCAAGTGTCTCTTCTCTACAGGGCCCAAGGTTGTTTATATTTACTCGCCTTGCAGTTGCTATTATCTAAATAATTGTTCAGGTGTAAATGTTACAAAATAGTGTTCCCACAAGAATGCACTGTTGTCTAATGTTCAGTGTAACCGTTTTTATTTGACTATCAGCAGTAGAGTGTAATTATTCACAATGACTTGCTGTTATTGGTCCCATGTTACACCAAACTTCAAGAATTCATAAGAACCTCACAAACTTTTAATCAGAACCTGATGTGCTCTATTTAAATTAATTAAAAACTCATTTCAAGAGTGATTAAAAACTCTTGCAGGCTCCATTGTTAAACGTTGTGAGCCTCTACCTCTCTACCTTTAAATGTCACCATGCAGGAATGCATCAGTTCAGTCATGCAACTTATTCCTGGTACTCTTGCAAAAGCAAAAAGATAACATTGGACTTTTTTTTTTGTCTTTCAGAAATGGCCGAGCACCACAACATCAAGCAGATTTTGACCCTGGCCAGAGATCTGGTGTGCAAGGTGCAAATCCTGATAGAAAACAAGTGATTGTGCTATTTGTCCTCTCTTCCTTCCAAGTAAAGCATGAACGGCTGTAGCAGCTCAAAAATTACATATATAGGAACACACAAGCTCGCATACACACACACACACACACACACTACAAAAAACCTTTACAATCACAGTTTGCTGCTATGAGCCTTATTGACAGTATCCTCTGTGTCATTTGTTCTGTCTGCAGGTATGTGAGAATATTTAGCTTGATATTGTATGTTTAAGTGGAAGCAGATGTTACTGAGAAACTCTCATTTTTAATATTCTCAGAAATCCCACAAGTGTCAATCTTAATCCGAGTGCACTTAATATTTTGAGAAAAAGAAGTTATAGTTGCACATTTCTAGCCAAAACACTAAGCTGAACTCAACCAGAGACTATATTTATGAGATAAATACATTGTGATAGTAGTTTTTATTAATTATTTTAATAGCCAACAAGTTTTAAGAAAAAGGAAATATATCAGAAAGTTAGCCCTTAATGAAAGAAAGAATGTCTATGGATTTTTAATATTGTTTACTTACAGCTCTCCAGAATCCAATTAATTTTCACCGGCTGATCAGAACATCGACTGGTAGCCTGAAAATATTATCCAACTCCAGTCATGTTGAGCACTCAAAGTTCACATTAACGTAGAAGCATTTCATTGATTTAACAACCAACAGTGTTTCCAGTGGTATTGAACTATGTTTGCCCAATAATATGTGTATTTATGTATGATCTGTTGTGTCCTTAGAGAAAATTGTGATTCAATTATTATTACAGTATATTATGTTAAGACTTGTAAAATCCCAACCTAATATTTGACTGATTTATGAGTGTCTGGACAGAGGTTTATATATATATATATATAAATAAATAAAAAAACAGCATAAGTCTAATTTGGTCATCCTTGCCAGTTGTTTTGCATTATCCAGTGAACCTTTGTATATTCTCTAAATGGTGCAGTTTACTTACTTTGATTTTGCATTGTCTTGTGTCGTCTGGTGCCTGCTTGCTGAATAAGATTTTAATTTCAGTTTTTCTAAGATGATTAAATGGTTAGACCATCTGAGGACTTAGTAAATGACACATTTTTCTGATTATTTAGCATATTCTTGTTTTAAACTGAGAGATGGAAATGAGAAGTACAGTAGGACAAATTTTCAACATGAACTGCAAATGATCTGATGTTATGAAATTAACTATTCTAATGTTTTTGCAGGTTTGGGTTAGCCTTTCACCCTTGGTCTAAATTACCTTCATGCCTGTTGTCAGGAAACTTTCTACTATCTAGGACTGTTATGCGTTGTTAGGTTCGTACCCAGTTTCCTTAACACAATTGAGAGTCAGAGTCGCAGCTTAAGAATAAAAAGATTTACTTGCAAGGAGTGTGAAAGACGTTTTACAACCAGAATTTGCACTGACATACGTTGGATAGTGTCAGAATATATACACATACAAGCTCACACACACACACCCAGCTTCACAGAGAGGACTACCTCCTCTAAACCAGCCTTATCTGGCTTCTGCAGTCTAGATAAAAACTGTGTGAAACTCAGAGAAACAGTACTTTCCCACTCAGTAGAGCTGTTGCTCTTTAAGCACACAATGTTTTCACTGCAATGTAGTTTAATATAACAATTCAGATCATTCAGGTTCTTAACACCTGTCATACATAGAGTAAAACTCCAGTCAGCTGTTCATGTGTTGTTTGAAGAATGTAGTAAATTCAATGGCATTTAATTTGAGTGTTTCTTTGTGAATGCTAACTGCTGTCATAAAACCTATTTTTAATTTATTGTAACCTTTATATGCCAAAGTATTTATTTATTTATTCATTTATTTATTTATTTATTCATTGATCTTCTCATTCAGATGCTGCTTGGTTTGTAAAGCTGATATTTTTATTTTGTGGCCAGTTCTAAATGTGTATTGTAAAATAATCTAATTCTATACTAGTACTTCATATATATATATA
>JBBBVU010000012.1:15426331-15442285 GCA_037177055.1 Atherinosoma microstoma | reverse complement strand
AATGTGTGTTATAGTGTGTGTGTTAATGTGTGTTATAGTGTGTGTGTTAATGTGTGTTATAGTGTGTGTGTGTGTGTTAATGTGTGTTTTAGTGTGTGTGTGTTAATGTGTGTTATAGTGTTTGTGTTAATGTGTGTTATAGTGTGTGTGTGTGTGTGTGTGTGTGTGTGTGTGTGTGTGTATGTATGTATGTGTGTGTGTATATGTATATATATATATATATATATATATACACATAAATAATATGGCAGCTCATTGCTCTCTAGTATTTATGTTGGAGCAGGGACATCAAACTCTTGTCCTCGAGAGCTTCTATCCTGCAGGTTTTTGTTGTTTCCTTGCTTCAACACATATGATTCAAATCAAATGGATCACACGGCTTCTTGTCAACTTCCTCAAAATGACCGGCATTTGACATCTGTGTGCTAGAGATGACTAAAATGCAAAGCCTAATTAAATTATTTAATATGATTGACCAAACATGTATGGCTCATACATGAATTAATACATGACTTAATCTAGGTCAAATGTTTTGATTTGTAGACGGAGGTGTTGGATGGAGGAAAGCTGACACGCATACATTTCTGTGCAATTCACTATTGATTTCACAGCCTCCCCAAATCCCAGCTGATCTAGTGGACAAGCTGGAGCGACTGGCCTTGGTTGATTTCCGCACCAAAGAGGGACTAGCCTGCTTGGAGGAAGCCATACGTTTTGCAGATCAGCTCCACGTTGTTGACACGTCAGGGGTTGAACCGATGGACTCAGTTCTGGAGGACAGGTACTGCACAGATGGTTAGGAGTAAGAGTCTGGTTTTATATATTTTAAAAAAGTGGTTTATGTGGTTATGTTTTTTCCATTCAGGGCTCTATACCTGAGGGAGGACACAGTGATAGAAGGTGACTGTGCCGAGGAGCTGCTTCAGCTCTCAAAAAACACAATTGAAGAATACTTTGTTGCTCCACCGGGTAAGAGAAACCTTAGTAAATTTATTTGAGTAGCACTGTATAAATGAAAGATTATAGTGTACATTTTTTCAGAAACATAACTAATATTTGTTTTCTTGCCACAGGAAACATTCCTCTACCTAAGAGGGAAGAGAGGACTGCCATGCTGAAGCACTCTGATTTCTGATGTGGAGTTGTTTTTTTTAGTAATTTATATTTATTACTCATAGGTTTTTTGTTTGTTTTTTGTATTGGGAGATTGGGTGTGTCTGCTAAGCACTACATCACATGTCAAATGTCTTGGGGAGGGCGGAAATCCGAGGTTGATCAAATACATACTTGCAGTTTCATTTAAGTTTCAGTATCCTTTTACAGATATGTTAGTCATCATTGTATTGACAGCAGGTAAGAGATTAAGGGAAGTACCTTGTACACACCCATCTCTCCCCTAATGCTCTGTCATGCCTTAGTGATGGAAAAATCTTGTATTTATGATATTGTGACCCTTGAATGTCTTCGGACCAGAACTGTTTGTGGAAGGGAGAGTTTATACTTTGAAGTAATTTGGAGGAAGGGGTGTGTATAAAGAGGCGTTGTTCTGACTGAAACCTTCTCACTGATCTGTCGTTCATCGGGTGTTTTTTCCCTAACCCTTAGCTCTATTCCATCTGTAAATTTTACATACATTTGTTTGTTGTTGTTGGAGCTCACTGTCTGAGATGTATACTTTAAGGTCATTTCCATAAAAAAAGGCCCTCTAAACTTACCCGATTGGTTCCATTCTTTTCATACAAACAAAAAAATACAAAAGAATTTAAAAGAAGTTAAAATAATTTGTCAGTCTGATCTTTTAGTTGGTCTAAACACTGATAGAAAATATTTAACATGAGCAGCTTTGTTAGTAAAATCCAGCTGATGAAGATATCGGCTACAAATACTAACATGATGGATGTGTTTTGATGGTTTTAACTACATTTTGTTGAAGACATCTCTGCTTAAGTTACATTTTAATATGCAGGATGTTTGAAAAATTGTTCCTTTAAAAGATTTCTCAATACCTCTTCCACCAGAGCTGCACTAGATTAATTAAAATCAGCCTATATAACATTTAAAAATATATTTGTTTATACTTTGATGGACAACATAATCAGATTTTTTAAATTTGGTGTGGAAATGCAAAACAGTGCAGTAGGCTTTTTGTTTACAGATAGTTTGTTCACAAATCTTTTAATAAGTACACTTATTTGTGTATGTGGATATTATGTAAATTAGGAATATACCAAATTAATTCAGTTTTGCATTTGCATGGAAACTTTATTGTGATGTTTAATATAAAGATGTATATAAAGATATAACAATGTTTGACTAATGTAATTCAAATTTACCCCATTTGGTAATGCAGCGGGTTTGTTGTGGAAAGAAATTATGCTCAGAAACAATTCAAAGTCAATGTTTAAAGGAAAAAACTTTTTTTTCTTTTTTCTTAAATCACCTGTTAATCAGCTGCTCCTCCGTCATACCTGGTTGATAAACATGTTTGGATATCAGCTGGGGAAATACTTTGGACACAGCCTCATCAAAACAAAGCCAACATTTCAGCGGAGAATGGAAACCGAAAGTTAATAACAGCGATTAGGAAAACGAATGTTATGCTGCGGGGGGCGTGCCGCCGTCCTGAGGCAGTCTGTATATAAACTCAGCTGGGCTGAAACTTTGTGCATCCTTAAACCCATCTGTTCTACTGAAGACCACTTTTACAGAGGGATTATTTTGTCTTAAACGTCATTGCAAGGTAGGTTGCTCTTTTTTTTATAATGCAGTTGTAATTAATCCGGTCATTTACTGAAATCATTTTCTGTAAAATACAGCTATTTGAAATCATTTTTAATTTTTTTTTCAGAATAGTTTGATCAATAATGGAGCTAAACATCACTATGCTGAATGGGTCCTCCAAAACACTGATTGTGCAACCACACGACACGGTTGGCTCTCTGAAAATTAAGATCCAGAGCATTTTTGGAGTCGCCGTTCCGATGCAGAGGCTCGTCTACAAGAATGGACAGAATACCACTCTGAACGACGACTCGAGGTCTCTTAGCTCCTACGGCTTACAGTCGGGGTCCTTTGTGTCACTACTGGTCACGGAACCAGCCCCGCCCCCCACGCCCGCCACCATCCAGGTGTTCCTGAGAAATGAAAAGGGACAGACCAAAACCTACCAGATCAGACCTGACCTGACTGTGGACGAATTCAAGAACAAGGTCCAGAGGGATGAGGGGGTGCCGGTGAGCCAGCAGAGGCTCATTCATGAAGGCAAAGAGATGATGCACGGGAGGCTGTCGGATTATGGCGTGAAGGAGCTGAGCACCATCTACATGACTCTCCGTCTCAGAGGAGGCTGAGGACACTTTCACACACTTGATGTACATTCCTCATTTTGTTCGTTATTTATCGCCTGCTTTCTTTTAGACAAATTAAACATTCCTGCATTTGTAATTTTGTTATGACTTTTTGCTTTTGGCAATGGAAATAAATTATACACACATATCTTGTTTTATTTCAAACATTAATTGACAAGTGTTTAAAAATAATAATAAAGTCTTTAAAGTTAACTGTCCTCGCGTTTTCTGTGCCTTTCCTCATTTTAATGGTTGTAACTCTCTCCCAAACACATGAAGTAACAGGGAAAAAAACACATTTTCTTAACCCGTGACAAGGTGGCATGATTCCAGTATGTTTAATAGCCTGGCAGACTTGTGTAAAAATTAACTAATATTCTTTTTGTCTCTATAAATGCAGTCAAATATCCAAAGTGTTTTAGCAGCGTGTTAAAATGGCTTAAACCTGTTTGACATTGTAAGAAATTAATAAGAACAAATGCATGTGAAATTATTGACCATATCAGGAACCTGGTTGCATTTTCTCAGTCCTGTGTCAAAACCATCTGTGAAGACGTCTCAGGGAGCATCATTTCCTCACAGTTGCAAGATAGGCATACCAAAACAAGGCGATTATGTTGGCAAACAGCACTCGAAACTGAAAGCAATCAAAAAACAGGAAAAGACAGGGTGGGGGCATCACAGGCGATGTTAGTATTGTTTGTGACTCATTGTTTAACAACAGGTGGTGAGAGAAAAAACTATACCTCAACAGGCACAAAGTTGATATTTATGAACTGGAAAGGGGTCCAGACTTTCCAGTTCATCTTCAGAGCTGTCCAGTAACTTTGTCTCATCTTCTTCTCAAAATCATTCCATCCTTTAGCCTGAGGAAGGTTTGGAAGGATTACACTGCATTTATCATACATCATAAGAACATCTGTAGATGGTTTCATTTTGCATTTAATTTAAAAAGAAGACTTAAATATGACTGAACAAGCATTTACACCTTAAAGAGCATCTCTCAGGTTGAATATTCAACAATAAACCGTTTTTTAAAAAGTCTGAGAGACACAGTGGCATGAAACAAAAGTTTTTGAAATGTTTTTATATCAAATTAAACGGAATTTAGTTTGTCTTCGATTCACTGCTTCAAGAAGCGATACTCTTTGTACCATGTGACGGCACATCAGGTAAACTAGCCCAAACGGCAGCAGCTACCAGCTCAGTTTATCGCAGATGTCGGCTGGTTTTATTGGAGGTTTAGTACCCCCAAATCATTTATCCTGAAGTCACATTAAGGATTTGTGGATTTCATTTACAATTAATCAAAGCCAAATTGTGGTACTAAGCTGTATAAATCTTACATCATACTTATTGTAGTAGTCAAATATTTGACTAATCTGCCGCAATGAATCTGGTTAAGATGTCGCTGACAGAGTGCTCAACAATCCTCACAGTGAAGGGTTATTTAGACAAATACTGCTTTGTTCACATGTTTCTTTGCTAATTAAATATTAGTTATTCTTAAAGTTTTGGACCACAAAACTTGAAATGAAAGAAAAACCCTTGAATAAGTTGCTGGGTCCAATATTTGGCTGGTACTGTATAAACTAAAAATCAAGATATCTCACATCTGTGAGAGGAATTTGTATTTTTTTGTTTAAATTAAATAAAATGAAATGAAATAATAAAACAAAAAGTCTTCCAGAACTTTATAGTAGTACACTGGTGTTCTATTTTAATGAGAGGATTTGAATAGACAGTTTCCAGAACAGGGATCACCAAATCCAGACCTCTTGGGCCAGAGTCCAGCGACACACTGCAACACACCTGACTTAAATCAATGAGTCATTGTGCAGAACTTCAGTTGGATCCATTTAATTTGAGCCAGGTGTGTTGGAGCAGGGACACATTGAAAACCTGCAGGACACTGGCCCAAGAGGTTCAGATTTGGTGATCCCTTTTGTAGTAAAAACCCACCTCCAGGATGTTCATAACAAAGTAGAAAAGGAGCAGAAAGCCAGGAGCAAAAACAAGTCTATCCAGTAGGAGTCGTTTGACTATACAGAATGGGTCTGTGGTGGGCATCCACACTTCCATCAGATGGTAAAAGAAGTGGCTCACTGGTCCTGTGATAAACAACCTGCAGCAGGCAACAAGGTAGAATATAGAAACACATTGATTACTTTGAATTTGGTGGAAACAGAAAAGTTTCTGTAGGTACTTCATCAACATGGCGGCAGAACTGGTATATTTAACACAACACTACGATTGTTTTCTTGTAGCTTTGAAAACTTGTATTGCCAGCGGTCTTTTTGTTTTAAATCTCACCCATAAATGGCATAGCGTGTTGCTCCGGCAACATCAATCTCATTCACCTGGGCTCCACTTTTAGCCTTTTTTCTTGCCTCCAGAATCTGAGACAACAGATTCCCTAAAGCTGAAAGGATGCCACTGAAAGAAAAACACACACAGGAAACATAGTCAATATGCAACAGGTGATTTTATATTTAGAAAATAGTTATTTATGTGTCTAAACTTTTTTTTTTAAGGGGAGTTTCTCCTAGCAGATGCTCATTGGTTAAAGGATACCGTGTCAAAAGTTCAACTTGTGGTCTGAGCAAACAAAGTAGGTAGGTAAACAAAAGCCAACAAACATTCGCACCAACAAGTTAAAATAGCCACAGTGGTTACAGTGTATAAAATAATATCGTAAACAGAAACCATCACAAATCATTCATGGGCGTTTATTTCTTTTCTTTTTTTAACTGTCAAAAAGAGGAGATGGCACTGCCTGCCACTCACCTGGTTACAGACTTAGTCAGGATTGGATATTTCTTCAGGAGGACCAGATACTGCTGTAGCAGGCGGAAATGTATGGGTGCTTCCCGGACAGGTAGGCTCTGGACGGGCATTGTCACTCGTTTAACTGCACACACATCACATCTACGACAAAACTAACCATGAAAAGCCAAAAGTGAGCCGCGTTACTCTTCCTGTCGACGTTCATACGTCACTGATAGCGCCACGCCTACACGCAAAAGTCAAAGCAGGAAGTAAGTTTTTTTTGTTGTTTAATTGCAAAAACCTTACTACTTTACCAAGATATATTTGTATTTTCCAAACTTTTTTCTTTTTTAAAAACGAACACAGTTAATCTTTTTATTTAGTCAACTCGTATCTTTCAAAGGGTTGGTGAAATTAACTTTTTTGTTGAGATGTGATCTTCACCCCTTAGTTGTCCATGAGATGGTCAGGTGTAATAAAAGTATGTTTGGTATTCTTTTTATTTATTTTAGATCAATATCATCAAAGCTACAAGTAGGTATTTGCCGTTTCTTCTTTTGATTTTGAAATGTTAAACAATATTTTATCCATGTGCTGAACTTTTAGATAAAGGTTGTAGTTGGACAGCGATGAATGGACATGTTATCAAAAGATACTGAAACCCAGGAACATCTTTTCTACAGTTACTGTATTGTTAAATGTTTTTGGGACAAGATTCATGAGTAGTTTGTTTCAAAGAATGTTGTACTTGGATTTGATTATAGTAAGGTTTCTTTTTTTCTTATTACAAGAGTTTTTATGTAAAATGTTGATTAATGAAAAAAATGATATTCACATTTGTACATTTTCTAAGTTTTCTCCCGATCTTCTAGAATCAATTAATTATTTAAAAGACTTCAGAGTCTGTTAAGAATTTTTTTGGGGAATGACATAAAGCCTTCAGAAATATATATACACAAAGCCCCAGTTCGTTATCATCTAAAACACTTGTGTTTTGCTCAATTGCTTTTCTTCTTTGTCATCTTTGTATACCGTTTGGAACATTTGATAGTTGTTCACGGAGTAGAGCCGATTTGTATTATTGAAATTTTATGTATTCTCCTTCATGCTTTATTTTTAGTTTGAACTTTTTTGAAAATGTGTTTGTGTTGATAATTTTTGTTAAATCTTATCAAATTCTGAAAGGCAATAAATGACATTTTCTGGATACTTTCATTTCATTTTAGTTACTTTTGCACAAATTTAGTTTCTTTTACCCCAGTTTAGTGCATTTCACAACTAGCCAAACAGTTTTGAAGGACCATCATAAAACAACCACCTTACAATACTACTAGCTCAGAACTAACAATTAAGATAATATGCCCAGTGAGAGAAATAAAATTAACTTAATTCCAGCTCAGCACCAGAGATTATATGTTAAAAATGTAAGAAGGCATCCATAGAGTGAACTTTCAAAAACATCAATACACTGCCACATATTAGAACCTTCTCAAAATAAAAAAAGGAAAAAGGAACTTTAATGTGCAAACAAAGAAACCAATATTGTACAAAACATATTTACAACACTGAAACCAGCTAATGCAGAAGATGTGTTCAAACAGTTTGAGGAAAATGTATTTTGCAAACTGCCAAAGTTAACACTTAGGAAAAAAGATCAAACGTTAGGCACTACTACTGAAACAAGAAGTAAGAAAGCTTATGGTGGGTTTTGGTTCGTAGTTGATCAACACACATGTTGAAAAGCCTAATATACATGAGACTTTAAAGTGCCTTCCAGTCTATGGGAGACTTTCCAGATGTCTTTAGCAGCTTGTTGGCCTTTGAGAAATGCCTACACCCAAAAAATCCTCGATGAGCAGAGAGGGGAGAAGGATGCACAGCCTGTAGGATGTGGTGGCGTTTCTGTAAATCAGACAGCAGGAAACTTTAGATAAAAACATATTTACATTTAACTTATTTAGCAGACACTTTGATCCAAATCATTTGACAATTGAGAAAACCCATTATGGACAATGTGTTCACCATCTTGCCCAAAGATACTTTGTCATATAGACTGGGGAAGTTGGAGTTGAAAAATGACTAATTTATCTCCTAAGCTACATCTGCTCCCACATTAAAAACAATAATAAGACACTGAATGTTGAAATTGATCACAGATAGACGCACCCTGTCTATAGCAGCTCCTTTTTTCTGAGCATATGATCCCCACAGCATGAATACGAGGCCCTCCAGGTTGTTGCTGAGCCACTGCACCACTGCATCAGTGAATTTCTCCCAACCTTTGTCTTTGTGAGAGTTGGCCTGGTGAGCTCGGACAGTTAACACAGCATTGAGCAACAGCACACCTGGTGAGAGAGTTTTAAAAAAAAAAAAGGAAGAGGACAAGATGTTTGTTGAGGACGAAAGGCTTTCTTGTAGCACTTGCTGAGTTTTAATAATTCAACAGACTGAATCTTTCAAACAAGTACCTTGTTTGGCCCATCCAGTCAGATCTCCATGACGAGGATGCTGAAAACCTTCAATGTCTGAGGCCAGTTCTTTGTACATGTTCTCCAAACTGGAAATGAAGAGCATAAAAGAGGTGATGGTAAAAAATACTAACATAACAGCACCTGGACTCATTTTATCAGCTCAACTCCAATCTCCACATCGATGTTCATCTGTGTTTGGTAATTGAGGAGCCTGTTGACAGACTTGCGTGCTTACCACTATGTGCTCAATTTACAACATGAATAAAAAGAAATGACACCTGGGTGGAGGAGTAACTGGTCTTTTAACGCTGAAGCACAATCCATGGGCTTGGCCGGGACCATGATATGGATCTTGTCCCAGAATTACCACCTTGACCTGGAATCAGAGGTCCATATAAGACATTTAGCAATGCTTCAGAAAAAAAAAGATAAAAATCTAAACATTTTAACAGCTTTCACTGTTGTAAGCCCTTGACAGTGAGGATGATGCATCCGTGTAAAAACATTATGTTGACATTGTAATCTTCCATGACATGTAGTGAAATTTCTAAAAATTGAAAAAGGAATGCATTTTGGGCAACATGCTAAATTGAATGTCTGATACTCAGTATATACAGGAAATGACAAGGTGTTGTCAACCCCATCAGATGATGCCATACAAACTACTTCAACATATTTCAGTTTTGCAAAGCCCATACTGTATGATGCATACTCCCCTGTAATAACGAGTCATTTTCAAGAAAACATTTTTTTAACATAATTTCTCCCCCTTAATGATACCAATTGGTGTTGTATTATACTTGTTAAATAACTTGTAATATTGTACTTCAGTAACGGTTTTTGGGGCACTATCCACATGCTTAGTTGTGATGCTCATTCCACAGAAACAAGATCCTTATTAGTTATCCCTCGCTGTAAATGTGATTAATCAGGCTTTCTAACGAATATAATACAACACCATCTGGTATTATTCAAGGGGAGAAATCCACCAAACATAAATTCTCTTTTACTTTTGGTAAATTTATATATAAAAATCTCAACCTGATTAAGTCAAATATACTATACCAAAAACAATGTGTTACAAGTTTTAACTAAGCACATATAATTTCTGAAAAGAAATGTTAATTGTTTTGGGTTTTTTTTCAAAAACATGCATCTGTCAGGGATTTCTACCATTGGATCCCAGTAATTCATTTGATTGATAACTATTTATGCCACCATTATAACATGTACAGAGTCAATTTTGGCACTGATATTACATGTGTGTGTGTGTGTGTGTGTGTGTGTCACCTAACGTTATTCAAGGTAAATTCTATCTTCCCGTATAGCATATACATATAGTATAGCAACACCTGATCAGACAGGGCGAAGACTGGTTATGTGTTGAAACCTTACAGTCAATGGTTGAAACTTACATCACGGATGCCACACATCTGCGTCCAGGTGAAGACTTGTTCAGCAGGCGGGTACACAGTGTGGCGCTTCCTCTCTTCAGAAACCGTATTCATCAGCTGTGGGAGAGATATAAACATTACAACTTCTGCTAAACTACACAGACACCGTGTGGTGCATCGTCCTTTCTCACGTCTTTGAAATAATCCTTTCCAAACTCAGCCGACAACTCCTTCCTCCAGCTCTCCCCAAAACCCGTCGGCGTGTGTGCAGCAGTGAGTCTCTCCAGCGCTGCTCTCTTGTTGCGGGCGATCCTCTCCAGCTGCTCCGGGGATAAGGGATCAGAACACGGACTGCGGGGCTCCGGTTCCACCGCAGCGACCTTCTGCTTCTTCTGAATGATTTTAATGTATTGAGCAAAACACAAAACTGGTAAGATTTTAGCTGCTCTGGGTGAACGTGGCTTTAAAAACCGTCGACGAAGCGGAGCTAACATTCTCGCGTTATGCTAGTAAAGAGCAACAAGTTTGACAACATTCAAGAACACAGTGGTGGCTGTGAATGCAGCTCAGTGCACGCTGCACCAGTCGCGCCAATTTCCAAACACTAGACTGCAACAAAATTTTAAACTTTCATATCGTTATGTTTTTGCATTACTAGCTACACACGTGTCTCACGTTAAGTTGCCATTTAGAATAATTGACCCTCACCGTTGTTTTGGCATCATCTTCGGTTTCATTTAACTCCTTAGATACCCGCTTTTTTGAGACTGGCGAGAAAAAGGAGTTAATAGTTTTCTGTCCAATCATTCTGCCTAAAAAGAGGTCGTGAGTAGCCGTAATATCCACTAAATAGCTTGAAAAAGTTAAAACGGCAGTAGGGTCCTGCAAACAGCCCCTGTCTATGGATGGTGGCTAAATATTTCGCGCCTTAATAAGATGACGTAGAAGTTATGTTAATTAGCTGTGAACTGTTCAACAAACCCCTGGACTGGCTGCTCCTGTGTGTATTGTGAGTAGGCTACTATGGCTGTAACGTAACAGTTTAAAACACGTTTTTGCCCTGATTTGAAACATTTCTGTTATTTTGCATTTGTTGAGATTTATTATTGACCTCCTACTTGATTAACAAGTAAACGCCGAGTTCCCCCCCCCCCCCTCTTATCCAGGTGAGATAAATCCTGAGCAGACTACTGCAATGGAAAGATTTCTGCTTGGAGGACTGAAGAAACGACTGTGCACCAACGTTGCCCTACGAAGAAGTCCAAGGAAGAAGATTAAACTGGAAGATGATGAGAAGATAAAGGCAGAGGATGAAGACGTATTAGTCGGAGAGTTCTCTCATCCTGTTCCTTGGCAAAAAATCGAAGCAGAGGGACTGGATTGTGATTATGCTTTTCTGTTCTCAAAAGAAGAAGCAGATGACCTGTTCAAACAATTGGAAGAGGAGGTGGTGTACTCAACAGGTGCAACATCAACCACTGTTTTGCGGAGTTATGACCTGAAGTTAGTGTAGTTGAATGATTGTTTTTGTTTTTTCCTCCAGGAGAAGAAGCAAAGGTCCAAGTGTTTGGAAAAGTATACAATATACCAAGAAAGCAGGCAACATATGGAGATGCAGGTCTAACATACACTTACTCTGGGGTGAAACGTTCAGCCTGCACATGGACTCCAACTTTGGAATACATTCGAGATGCAGTCACAAAAGTGACAGCCCAGACATACAACTTTGTCTTGATCAACAGGTGACAAGTTAGGCCACTAATACAGAATGTAGAGGTTACAGTCAGAAATGCTGAAAGTGTTAAGTCTCTTCATCAGGTACAAAGATGGGCAGGATCACATGGGTGAGCATCGTGACGATGAGAAGGAGCTGGACCCCTCTTCTCCCATCGCCTCAGTCTCCTTGGGAGCAGCAAGAGACTTCATCTTCAGACACAGAGATGCTCGGGGAAAACAGAGCAGCCGACAGATTGAGCCCGTAAAGCTGGAGCTCGCGCATGGAAGTCTGCTCCTCATGAATCCACCGACCAACACCTTCTGGTACCACAGCCTACCTGTTCGGAAGAAAGTCCTCATGCCCCGTATCAACCTCACCTTTAGACGAATCCTACTGGACAGCAAGAAAGTGAAAACAAGCCAAGAAGAGGTGTCGATTATCGACCGGACTACTGATAAAGAAGCAACAACAAATCTTCAAATATAATCTTGTATACGTGAGATGAGCAAAGACTCAGTTGGACTATGGAGGATTGGCAATGTTTTTTCCCTATTGAATCAAGTTGTGTCAGAAATTGATTAAAATACCCATACCCTACCACCCAAGCTGATGATTGACATCTGTCAACACATTCTGCATCTATCATGGCTGCTAGCAAGGTTACCAAAGAAATTAACAATGATTTAATGCTTTAGAAGGTGGTAATAGCTCTAGGCTTGTTCACAAAAATAGCGTTTTCAAAATATGCTAATTATTGTCTTGTTTTAATAAACTCAAATAATCTTGTTTTGTTTTTTAATGCCTTAAAACAATCACCTCCAAAGACTGCACACAAACACATACAATCTCACATGAAAATACATTAGTGCAAACTGCAAACATCAGACCGGATCATTTCTCATTTTGATTTTGTTTGATAGGAAATAGCAGTATTGGTGGCTCTGAATTATGAAAAAAGAAATTGATAACCAACTCAGAAACTTGCAGAGTTGAGCTTTGTTAAAAATCATCATTAATCTTTATACAGTGTCTATATTGAGTAAAGACACTGAGCCAAATGGCTGTGGTGCGTCATATTTTTAGGAAGTGACCTCTCTGGATACTCACATCAGTGAGTTTTTGGTGTTAAAAATCTTAAGGGTAAAAGACAACATGGCACTTGAACCTCAACTGTGCAGCTCTGCAGATCGTGACAGCTTAAGAAAACAGCAAAATGTCAGCTGAAACATTATTTCCAATATAATTTACATACACTTGTGGGAATGATTAGGCATACTGGATAAGACAGAGCGCCAGTCAAGGAAGATTCTACCCGACATTTCATAATGAGTAACAACTTCTACATGAAATCTCTGAGATGTCTGAATTGGCTATTTTTGTATCTGTACTTTACAGAAAATTGACAAACAGAAGAAAAAAAAAATTTAAACGCCCAAATAATACAGTATAATAACAGTGCCAAAGAGCTGAGTCAATGCCTCTAACTTTCCCAGTAAAAATAAGCTTCTCATATGAACAGTGAATCATAGGGCTGTTACCATAGTGCACTCTATCATTACGTGTTCCTGTTTCTTTTTGTCACAGAAGTTAGAGTGTTTCATGAAACTGTTATTGAAATTATTACATAGGTCTAAGAAAAGTAGATTAGATGATCAAAGATATTCCACTTAAGTCCTGCAGGTCCATTATCTTTGGGATTAGGAGCCTCCTACTGTGATCCGAGCAGCAGGAAAGGCCAAAACATATCGTACTATCACATGATGCTGAGATCCACGATGCAAAACTATTCACGCTAAGATGGCTTTCCTCTCTGGTCTCATTGTCACATAGCAACCAGCTGGTAACTGTGTTGTTACTGCCACACTGAAGGTGGCAGAATGACTGGAAAGGCAGAAGTCAGTCAGGCTGCAAGGTCACTCCTCTGAGCTTGGACTGAGGCTAGGCCTTCGAACTCTCTCATAGAAGAGCATGTAAGCGTTACAGGACAGAACTTCGTGCAGGCTGGCTTTGCGTACCGAGTCGTCTGACACCCAAAGCCACTGCGAACTGAAGGGTGAGGAGGCGCGAGGCGAGGAAGGGCTGCGGCGGTATGTGACAAAATGTCCTGAGTGCATGTCTCCGTGGTGAACCAGCACAGCCGTGAGCTGGAAAAGGTACTCTGCAGATCTGCAAGGAAAGATGCTGATTAGAACACAAACATAGCTGATTGATCAGTTACCAATTGTGTTCATCGTGAAACCATCTGCATGATGTTTTTACAGAAAAAAATACTCTGGACCACCAGTATCTTCATGTTACCAGATATGTTTTAACACTGAAACAGTTTTACTTTCTAACATTTGATGTCTGATGACTTAAACCTGAATGCTTTATAGAATACAACACCTTACTCCTCAACTAAAAAAGGCTCACACTGTTCCATTTCTTACAAATTACTGTAGCTCATTAATGCCAGAGTAGATCAATATAGTTGATAACCTACGTTTTTAAACATTATTTTTCCATTTTAAGCTTTGCTTTACCCTCCCTTACACGAACCATCTTACACCAGAGGATCTCCTGTACTGTGATATCAAATCCAGTGTCTTTTGTCAATTCAATGGGTAAAACGGATGCATCACCTTTTTGGAAAATGAGGGGAAAATGAGGGGACCAAATGCTGAAATCTAGAAAAACAAAATGTGCTTTTGCATTCTTCACTAATAAATCATTTTAGCACCTCAACAGTTCAGGGCATCCTTTGACATATTTCTTTGTTTGATTATTCTCCAATCTAAAATTATGTATGCCAATTAAAAAATGTTTTTGGCATAAATTGGCCTCTGTAGATCTTGAAAATTGATTTTTTTCTTTCTTTTTTTAACAGTGACTTCTGCAACAGGCCATGTTCATATATATTGCTATTCACTGTGATTAGCAGCGAGATGCTTCACCATGTGATATTTTCTAAGCATTATCTAACTTTTTTTCAGAACCAAGTCTGCATATCACAAAGTCTACACAGTGATTACTTTTCATGCAATGAATTACTATAAAGCTACTATTAGACATATATCAGCCCCCGGATTACATGATATTCATTTTTAGCATTTCAAGAGGCCCAATAAAAAAGCTTGACATAAAAGCTGTGGCAGCACAACCACACTTAAACGCTGAATATCTTGTCATGTGTGAGCTCTTTGTATTGTTACACAGCTAACTGCTGATGCTGAGTTTACCTATAGTCATATGCGAGACTGAGCTGTGGGTTCAGACCAGGACAGTGAAGAAATACAGAGCAGCTTCCATTAGAAAAAGGTTTGTTGTTGTTGTGATACTCTCCATCTGAAAAAGAAAAACCCAACGACTGTAGGGTGACAAAAAGCAAGGTAAAAATGAAGCACACAGATATCACACAGAAAAAAATTCCAACATACCAGTTCCATTAGCTGTGGGCCTTTCTGTGGAATCATCTATATTTTCTGCCTTTATGGCTCTGGGAGCACATCTGATCCTCTGACTCCTTTGTGCGGAGGTGTTGTGTTTGTAGTGGTCCATCGATAGATACTCTGTGAACTGCACATGCTCCTGTCTTTTAATGGGGGTGCCTTCACTGGACCATGTTAGTCTTTGTAAATGAATACAGAGGCACTGGGGGAGCTAGCAGAAACATTAACAAATGTTAAATGTCTTTGCCCACATTGGACATAAACAAGCTTTAACAGCATCATTTTTTTCTAAAAAGCAATGAAAATCTCAAACTTGAAGTAATTAGCCAGCAGTGGTATGATGAATGTAGTTACCTTTCCAAGTTTTAGCTGTTTAACAAAAGTTGTCCTTTGGCTTTCTAAGACTTGTCCGTTTATTGTTGCGCTTTGTTGAAACTGACAGAAATAATGAAATAAAAAAAAGAGACAGAAAAAAATAAATAAAATGAAATAAAAATCAGCACACTGCAAGTCTTAAAAAAACAAGTAAAACCTTTTGGTGTTTAACGTTAAATCAACCAGACTCCAGTGATTATAAGCATCACATTATGATAACATACTGGTATTGCAGTAAATGTACCTTGGTGCAGTTTTCACACTCTACTTCTTTGATGGTTTCTGAGGAAATAAAATGTTGCAGGCACTGATCTAAGGAGATAGGCCGACCCTGAAAACAAACAAGGATTTAATTAAAAGGAAATAACAACAAAAAAATATAATCTTATAAAAAGAAAAATCATGTTCATGATATGCTTGCTTACCCACTGAGGTAAAGGAATGGACAAGGAC
>JBBBVU010000012.1:15405554-15426231 GCA_037177055.1 Atherinosoma microstoma | reverse complement strand
AATATAATCTTATAAAAAGAAAAATCATGTTCATGATATGCTTGCTTACCCACTGAGGTAAAGGAATGGACAAGGACAGGCTTTCAAATGAATCATACCGCACTGGACTCTGTAGGGAAGGGAAAAAAACACAGACACAGCAAAGATATCAATAACTTTTGGAACAATGCTGGACAAGACAGGTGTAAAAAAAAACAAAAAAAACTTTTGGAACAAAAACAACACAATTTAATATCAATGCTTGCCAAGAAACCCTAGCCCCAAACCTTGACCCTAACTCATAACAAACTCACTTGTATTTCACAGTGCTTGCATGACATGTTGCTTGTTAAACGTCCATGAAACGGATGCTGAAACTTCCAAGGACCTGGTATTGGATGAAGAGGAGCTGCCCAACAACAACAAAAAAATTAATTCATATAAAAAAGAAGAAGAAGAAACAAAAAGGTTAAATATATTTCTTTTTGGTTTCCTCATTTGGGGCCTGTGTATTTATTTGTCTACCCACCTCGACTTATGCAGGTCATAGTTTTCTCATCTTGATCTGGGAGACTCTAGTAATAAATAAACATTAGTGGGAGTGTGTGTCTAACACTTCTGCAGCTAAATTAGTCCCCAAAATCCTGGAGGGGGGTGGGGGGTTGGATTGGAGCCTTACCTCGAGGGACTGCATGTCAAACAAATGGGTGACTTTGGGTTGACGATCTCGTTCCTCTTCCAGAGATGATGTGAGGACATGAAAAAGTTCATGTGCATCCTTAGAAGGTAGAAACCAACATGGACTTTAACAAAAGCACCACATCATACACTGCACACCAGTAAGCAGTGTTACTGACTAACCTGTTCTTCAAATGAGCTAATGTGCCAGCGGTACAGTCTGAGAACATCCAGGAGGCATCCAGCATCAAGAACATCTTCCTCCCCAGGTTCATCGTTGGACAGAGCTGTCAGAGGACAAATTGTGTTTTTTTAAAAAAAGGGGGGGGAAAGAACACAAACATGAACGCAGCATATTCTTTCCATTTTGGTGAAATCTATGACAGACTGGGTTTACACACCTTTGAGAAGCTGCAGCAATGTGGTGGAAAGCTGGTTGTCTTTGCATGACTGGATTGTAGGCATATCTGAAAACCTCTCCAGCCATCTGATGAAGGATGGACATGCTGCCAAGCCCTGAAGCAGAGAGTTTAAGAAGCAGGTGTTTCCCAAATTCAACAGACCAGGAACCATACCTGCAAAGAAAGACGTCATTGTAAATTACTGCAATGTAACTTGTGCCCTAGATATAAGCTGTACAACACATTGTTACACACATTCTTACCTCTCTTCCGCTTCTTTCGCTCTGTGATTGGGCCCCACAAAACGTATACTCCAGCTGCTATCGCTGCTGCCACACCTCCAATAACACCCCAGTTTTTTATCATCTTGTTTCTGAAATAAAGATATAAAACTGAGAATATGAAAAGAGAAATGAAAGAGGTGAAAACAGGAGTAGATGGAAGACAAGAAGAAAAAGTATTTGCAATGGCTGACGTTAATGACAGTAGATATGGTTTTGTTTACCCCATATCAATATCAAACACAGGTTTTTAGGCACTTTAATCGGGGACAACATGATATTGTTCTAAGGGACAAAATGCAAGAAAAAGCCGTTTTTTTGGGGGGGCAGTCAACTTAAATTGTCCTCTGTCAGCTCTTTTCTCATGTTTTTCTCTTTGATTTCTTGTGGAAAAATCCATTGGTCCTACATGATACACATCATACGGTATAATACATACAATTTGACTTTTCTGAGCACCGAGAGGTACAACATTATAATCGTGTTAGACAATTTTAAAAGAGCAAAACAGAAAAGAGCCTGAATTAAAATGTGGAAATCCTGCATGGAAAGTGTTTACACAAGTATCATAGCTTTTAGGATTTAGGCACCCAGTTAGGACTCCATGCTTTTTTGAAGTCTGTCCACAGATTTTTTTAATGATGTTTTAGTCATAGGACTCCATTCTTTCACTTAACAGTGAAATGTATCTTTTTCCACAGGCTGCAACACAAACCCAACAGAGGTGTTCTTAATTTCATTCAATTTTACAACCTCTTTCTCCAAATATACCTTTACTCACTATGGCCATAAAATTACATGATGCTGTCTTCTTCAGTCTACATGACTTATCTCTAAAATGCTTCAGGCTTGTTCATTTGAAAATGTGACACCAAAGTTGGGGTAGAGACGATCCATGAAGGTCATACTTGTGCAGGTGTGTCTGAACAATTGAACCAGGAGCAACGACTCAGATCTCAGATAAATCTTCCTAAATAACATGGGCTTTGATTTGTCTTTGTAGTAACCCAACAAACAAGGTTTCCTTCTTTCAGGTCTTAGCTTGACTTCAAATGTTCCAGTTTACTGTCATTCCAGTCAGATCAGATCTCTTGGGGAGTGCCAATTTTGACACGCAGTTGTATATACTTTATATGATACAATCCACGATATCACGTAGTACAATTAAAAGACGCCAAACGGTCTACACACTGAATCAACATTTCTTTAAAACAGTTTTTCAACTTTTTACAGCAGAAATCGGCGCGAGCATTTAGAGGCGTACTTCTGTTTTTAGAAAGTAACGTAGTTAGTAAAGTTTTTGATTATTTGATTTGATTAATTTGATTATTTAGTTCAATTAGTCTGTATGAAGGAAAATAAATGACTTGATCACATCAATTATGTCAACACATTCTTGTCTGTCCCTGATTGGGACAGCAACTTTAAGTGCTATGAGCGATACTATCCCGTTTTACCGTTACTTACCACCAGCTTATCTGGCAACTTTGTAAATGCGAATAGACTAATACACCCACGAGACGAGCTAGCTTTAGCGTTCAGGCTAACTTACCGACAACACCGAGGTCAGACTGCTCTCCAAGCACTATGAATACTTCGTATATGGGAAACATCCAAGCTGCTACCTTGAAATAAATGTAAAGTATCTATACAATGTCACCGCATATGTCCGCTAGCAGGTTTTGAAACATTAAACCAAACTGCGTGTTTGCTATGTCTCTGCGCATGTTACTGTTTGGCTGCAATCTACGGCGGCGGCCTCGTGACCCACAATTACCGCTGTCCCAGTTCACTGAACATAAGCGGCCCTTGTTTGTCAGATGGATAGGTTTTACCTGATTACGGGTCCTGTGCCAAGAAACTCCCCAACAAGCCTATCAGAGCTCTCTGGTCTGCACCACAACATCCTGATGTCTCCGGGGAACTCTTGGCATGGACGTTGTTTCGGCACGGAGCTATGGAAGCGTGCACTAAAGCGTTACTCCATTAACACTCCGACAATCAGAGTTACTGCCTACTGCGCATATTTTTTATAAGAAGTAAATATGTAACAAAGTTCAAAACATGACTTAAAAAGGTCCAGTGATTAAATAACTTTACAGCACAGTCTGAACGTGTATTTTATGTATTTTAAAAAAAACACTCTCTCGATAAATATTCAACAACATGTTTGTATAGTTATCTTAAGTTTTCCCTCTTAAGAAACAAAATCTCCAGTTAAAAACAGCCTCATCGCTTTGCATCATCTAAATGAGTAAATATCATATTCCCCCTTCAACAAATATTAAAGTTGTTACTGAGCATTTGAATTTACCTTTTTAAAATCACGCATTTTATTGCTTTGCTTAGTTTTGTGCTGTTCCTTTGATTTATTTTTCTAATAAATTGCATGCTTATTGTATTTCAGCCACATCAGAGATGTAAAACACTGCAATTACATTTGGCATAATTTTGAAATAATCCCCTGGATGACAAAATATTTTTGTTGTTGTTAGGTTTGTTTGTTTGTTTTTATATAAAAACTGTTAAGAGTTGCCCTCATAATTAAACACATAACAATTTGAATATTTATCTTTTTAACCCTCAGCTTTGGGTAGTTACAGTTTACAAAAAAGTAATTAGCATAATTAGGAAGTAAATAGTGCACACAAATAAGTGGTTTTAATTAGCCCATTATTTTTCCTGAAGAAAATTTGTCATACATTTTTCATAGTAGAAATATGTACATAATACATATCTTTTTATGATTGACGGATAATGAAGGTTTATTTTCATTTAAGGTACTTTGAAATTGAAAGATGAATATCGCATTTGAGTGCTCCTTTTGTATTAGAGGAGTAAAGTCTTCAATGTAAGTGTTTTTAAAAGGAGCACCATCAGAAACCTAAGAATCAGCATTCTGCATTGTAATGTACAACTACAGCCTACTTAGTACAAGTTCATACTGGAAAGAAAGAAAAAACAGGGGGGCAGGACATTTTTGGTCTGAAAATTACAGTATGTTATAGAAAATACAGTATACTTGTGCCAGTATTTTTGGATTACAGATTACGGTCCATTTCTAATAAAAAGAAAATGTTTTCATGCTTTCACTTCTCTCCTATTCTATGAATTATTTAATAATTGCTATTCTTTATTTTCCACGGACTTATGTCCTGCCTCGTTTGAGAAGTTACAACACAACCAAAACTGACTTATAATCACTACACCTCTAAACAACAGCTCTAAATGACAGTGTATTACATCTGGCTGTACAAAAGAAATCCACAGGAAGGTTGCTCATAAACCTCTTCATCATCAAGTCTTCCAGGCACCAGTAGAGCTGAAACAGTCATGTCCATCAATCACGCCGGCCACACTGTCTCTTGTGGACGGTTGATCAGTCATGTGCTGTCCCGGTAATCAGCAGTCATGTTGTTGTAGATCCTCCTGAGCTCATCACCTCTTCCACTCTGCGCGTCTCGCGCTGTGCCTCGCGCAGGGCGGCTTCTCATTGGCTGTCTGCGGACAACCAGGAGCAAGTCGCTCTCCTCGGTGCTGAAATCGCTGCTCGTCACGATAATGTAAACGGAGATGAGGCCAAACGGAGCGTCAGCTAATAAACACAAAAATGGACGATGATCTGTTCCAACTGAGGCAACTTCCGTGAGTAGACTACAGCCCACATAACATTCCCTTTTTGGGTTTTTAATAATCCATTTTCGACCATGACAGCGGGTTTGTCCGCCGCGTCGCCCTCTCACTGTTTCGTGTTTGCTTGATTAGCTCACCGAACCACAAATAGCCTGAAATTCCTCAAAAGCAGCTTTCATTTAACACCGTTCATCCGGTTATATCATCAAGTTGTGCTGTTATATTGAAGAAAAATAAACATATGATAACATATCTTAAGTCCTCTGGCGATGCGGTTTGTTTACAGTCGGAGCCTTTTCCCATAACCTGTCACTTATTCACACGAAGCACGTTTGCTGTGATTCTTAATCAGATTAAGTTTTTTTGTCTCAACTTAACTGTCAGCTGTCATGACTCAGGTCATTGCAATGGTTTACTTAAAAATCTTCCTGCACATACATTAATTAAGCAGGGCCATAAGGGATATTTCTTAAAGACATAGAGGCTTCCTCTCCAAAAGCTAAACAAATGATAGCACAGGAATTTTTAACTATTCAGATACTTTATTGAAAGTTTTTTAAAAAAGCTCTTATGAATGAATCTTAGGAAATAGAGGTTTGGCTTATGTGTCACGAAACAGATGCAGTAACATATTGCAAGATAATTAGTACATTTTACTGTCACTGCTACTTCACACTGCAAGGAGGCTATGCTATGTAATTACTGTGATCAAGACATCACTGGCACACTCCATATTCTCTGTGAGTGTTTCATCCTGAACAAACAAATAATTATCTGCATGTAGAAGGAGATTATAGGCTCACTAAAAAACATTTAGGCTACACATTTGGCTATTTATCTTAACCTTATCACACATTAGTGCACAGAGCTGTAAAGTCCCCTGACTTGATGCCACCATGACCATACCACCAATTCACAAAATTATGGCCAGAAAGACCTCATATCACCTAGGCAACAGTCTCTTATTTGTTTTCAGCTTTGCCCTGGCTTTCAGTCATTTGAAACTCCTCTGACCCATCGGATTGCAGAGAACTTAATTCTCCTGGACTTTAACACTAAAATATGTACATGTATTTATTTTTTGTAGTGTTGTCCGCTTCCGCCGCACAGGGGAGAGTACGCGCTCTGAGGAAGATGTTGCGAACAGAGAACAGGATGTCAGGATAGCAGATAATACCGATATGGAGTCTGTGGGCCTTGCAGAAGGAGCCCCAGTACCTCGAGAGTTTGCCAATCCAACAGATGGTACAGTATGAAAGAGCTCAACTTCTCCCCTCTTTGGTCTGTACTTCCTTATTTGATTTAAATAATATTTCATGCATCTCCCTAAACATTCCCATCTTTCTCTTCCCCTCAGACACATTCATGGTAGAAGATGCAGTAGAGGCCATAGGCTTTGGGACATTCCAGTGGAAACTCTCGATCCTCACTGGTCTGTCCTGGGTGAGAACTGCTGAAACATAAAACAAGCTCAATACAAGATTTTGTGTCCACCCCATTCTGATTTCTGAGCATATCCTGGTTTTCACTCAGATGGCTGATGCCATGGAGATGATGATCCTCAGCATCTTAGCCCCACAACTGCACTGTGAATGGAGATTGCCAAGCCTTGAGGTGGCACTGCTGACATCGGTAATGGCTCTCTGATGTCTGTAAAGTACTCCTGCTTGCAGTGCTTTTTGACTGTCCTAGTATTGATGAAGAGCAGATGGGATTGCTTCAAAATATGTGTTTATATAAAGCAGTGGTTGCAATGTGGGAAATTAAAAACATCAACAGCTTTTAATATCATTATTTATGTGTTTCAGTATTCTTATAGAACCGGTTACTGAAGATATATTTAATTATAAGAAAACAATACAAAGCAACAATCAAATCAAAGAAGTAACTGTACTGCTAGGATTAACAGAAAATAAGACATGAAAGGTTGCGCTATACATCAGTAAGGCATGTTAGGTACAATTCTACCCAGCTGCATGTTTAAGCCCCTACAACTTGACCAGTCCCCCTAATTTCTCCTTTTACAGGCGGTTTTCATTGGGATGATGATCAGCTCCTCTCTTTGGGGAAACATATCTGACAAATATGGCAGAAAGACCGTGAGTTTAACTAAACCTGGTGTTTGACGCAGAAATATTTCCTATGTGTGTCTCTGTCTCAGACAGCGTTAGCTTCAGAGTTTCTGAATATGAGATTTTGATCAATATTAAACCTTAAGAAATTGAACATTTATGAATCATGTTAAGAGATATTGTATACAAAATGAATAGTAAAGTCACCACTCAGCTTTGATCTTTTGCACACACAGGGTTTGAAGATGAGTGTGTTGTGGACTATGTTCTATGGCATCATGAGTGCATTTGCTCCCGTTTATGGGTGGATTTTGGTGCTTCGTGCACTAGTTGGCTTTGGCATTGGAGGGGCACCACAGTCGTGAGTACTCTTGACTCTTTTTTTTTTTTTAAACCCAGCAGTTTTGAGTTGATCATTTAAGTTGGGTTTGACACCAGTGTTTCCCTCACTACAAGGGTGACCCTGTATGCTGAATTTCTGCCCATGAGGTCCAGAGCTACCTGCATCTTGCTGATTGAGGTATGTGTTACTTTGCCATTCCGTCTCATTTTTATATAATTTTGTCAGAAAATGTCTTTTTGTTCTTACACCTTGTGTTTGCTGCTGTATTTACAGATATTTTGGGCTCTGGGCACTGTGTTTGAGGTCCTCTTAGCAATACTGGTGATGCCCACCCTGGGCTGGCGCTGGCTACTTGGCCTCTCTACCATTCCTCTCTTCATTTTTGCCATTCTGTGTTTTGTAAGTATGATAGTCTTGAGTGGTTGTACAGCACTACACAGTTATTAAATTACATGTTTATTTTTTGGGGTGATATTATAACAGTGGCTACCGGAGAGTGCTCGATACGATGTGCTGACAGGGAACCAGGAGAAAGCTCTGGCCACGCTGAAGCGCATCGCTACAGAGAACAGAGCCCCCATGCCTCTGGGGAAACTAATTGCTGCCAGACAGGTACAGCACAGTCTGCTTCTACAGAGCACACATGCCCTGACTGGAGTATAGATATTACTCATATCATGCTTTAGTAATGACTATTATGTCTGTTTTTTGTTTTTCTTTTATATATATTAGGAGGAACGTGGAAAATTTCAAGACTTATTTTCAGCACACTTCCGTTGCACCACGGTTCTTCTGTGGTTTATTTGGTAAATGAGTGAATGATAAAACCAAGTATTTCTTATCATCCCAAGTCTCATGATTTCTAAGTGAATACATATCTTAGTCTACATTTTATTTAAATCTTTGGCATGATTTCAAAATGCATCTCTGTCAGCGCAGGTTTGCAAACGCCTTTGCTTACTATGGACTGGTGCTGCTCACCACAGAGTTGTTTCAGGAGGGAGGTGCTTGTGGAAGTGAGTCATATGAGGGTCCTTACGTACTCCAGGACAATTCTAGTTTTGCAAAATGATCACAAAAACATGACAGACAGGCTGAGCAAGTCCTGTTTGATGTCTCCCTCTAGTGTCCAAAGGTAACAAGAAGGAGCTCCGATGCAACTTGGAGTGTAAATATCTGAATTCTGATGACTATAAAGACCTTCTGTGGACCACATTATCTGAATTCCCAGGTACACAAAACAAATTTCCTTGGAATCTTAAAAAAAAAAATTCACTTAAATAATTCTAGTTATTGTTTATAGCTACATTTTTTGCAACAGTAATTACTAATGTAATTACTTAATACATTAATTTTGATAATGTTGTTTATGCAGAATTACAAAATGTTTTTGTCCTACTTAAACATTTTTATTTTTAACTAAATATTATTCTAATTAGATTACTCAAGATATAGAATCATCACGGATAATTATCGCTGCACTTTAAAAAAATGTTTGCTTAGGAAATATCTGTATAAACATTAAGTAAACCTTAAATGGGCCATTATCATAAATCAAAGGAAAGAATATCTAGTCAGCCAACCTGTAGTTTTAGAAAGATTTTTCAATCAATCCATCAAGCTTTAGTTCAGAGTTAAAGTCCAGTATGTTTATATGTACTAATGTCCCCAACAAAAGACAAAAATCAATTTCCCGGTTTCTTTGCAGAAGACACTTGAAGTCTATGCAGGCAAGCTTTTATAATTTTATTACTGATAATATTGGTGTCCTTACAGGACTGCTGGTGACACTGTGGGCTATTGATCGACTAGGAAGGAGGAAGACCATGGCATTGTGTTTCCTGGTCTTCTCTCTGTGCATCATTCCGCTTTACGGCTGTGTTGGAAGGTAATCTTGGCCATAGCCAGACATTGAAACATTTTGTTCATTAATCCACTCATACTGACTCTGGTTCATCCCTTGCAGAACCTCCATGACGGTGCTGATATTCATCGCCAGAGCTTTTATTGCTGGAGGGTTCCAGGCTGCCTATGTTTACACTCCAGAAGTAAGATAACTTATCAAAGTGGAGCTTTAGATTGCATGGTGGAAAAACCAAACAGTTATCACTGCAGATCAAATCAAACAGAAATAGGACCAGAGGATGCAAGCCTCCCTTTGTATTCTCTACAGGTGTACCCAACAGCGACCAGGGCTTTAGGTCTGGGAACGAGCAGTGGAATGGCTAGAGTTGGTGCCCTCATCACACCTTTTGTTGCACAGGTAATATCATACTATAATAATACCTCATCATAACAATACAACACAAAATGAAATCTGTTATCATTATGGATTTTCTTTCTCCCTATGCTTTACAATGCAGGTGATGCTGGAATCCTCTGTGTACCTGGCTCTCTCAGTGTACTGCTGTTGCTGCCTCTTCGCTGCCATCGCCTCCTGTGCACTGCCAATTGAGACCACAGGCCGGGGTCTGCAGGAGTCCAGCCACCGTGAATGGGGACAAGAGATGATAGGCCACAACTCAGACGGAATCCCACATTCTAGCTCTGGCTCTGGCTCGCAGGGCTGAGGACACATCGGAGTACAACTGACAGGCAACAGCAGTAATGAGAAGAGGCGAGAAAGCTGAACCAGCTCTCTGGTCCTCTTCTATGTTTCTTCTGTTTTGACAGCACAATGGCGTGAGAAAGTCAGGCAACACAATCTTTTTACAACACGTAACTCTTATTCTTTAAACACCATTGCTGTCACAACGTTGCCACTGTATAACTGTACACAGGGTGATTAGAAAGACAAAATGACCTACATGAGTGCAAGAGTGAATCGTGGATAAAATGAAACATTCTAAGCAGTGTGACAGAGTTAACATTTAGCTTCAAAGAACTACCTTCTTTTAAGAGCCTTAAAACTACCTATTCAGTTTATGACCGAGGTAACTACTATGGACCCAATAAGAAAAGCTGCTTCTATTAGCATTCTGAGCATAGATAATGCATATAGCAAACAGGATTATCTTGCTCACACAAATTGCCTGCTGAAATGCACAAAGTACGCTTTACAAAAAGAGCATCGTTGGAGTAAAAGATAACTCTTCAAATCAAGCAAGCATTCAGATAAAGCAAAGTCTGGCAATTATTTAAATTTTATAGGTCTGGGTGAAAGGATGTACTGTTGAGTTAGGCGCAAACATTTGTACATATAGTAGACATCTTCATTAAATTGCATGTTTTCTGTTTGTTCCTTTTCTTGTGTCAGTATTATTCAACACTTTAACAAGAAGGTTATTTCTTTCCAGCTAAAGAGATTAGTAAAATCCGGGTATTTCTAATATTGAGATCTTAATCATTACTTGTTGTATTGGTGATTAGCAAGCCGTCAGATCTGCTAAAATCGTCACGTCAGCAAGTTCAGTGAAATTATACTGCTGATAACGCTTCCTAATTACCACACAAATGGAGCAAGTCCACTGATCGCTGATCTCATATAAACAGGGATGCTGTTTTCTTTGCAAAATCCCACAATGCAGGGGGAAACTTGCTTTTCTTCAAGTGCCCTTTTAATGAAGTAATTTAAAATGTACAAAACTGAAATGACTGATTTACAGTACCAAACGTTTGGACACACATGCTCTTTCAAGGTTCATGGGTAAGTGTGTCCAAACATTTGATTGGTGCTGTATGTCATTCAGTTGTGGAAGATGTATGCTTTATTAAAGTAAAAGTACCTAAATATCAATGTATAAATGACTGTAAGTATTAAAACCCTGACAATGACAATGTGACTTCACTTCAGTACCGTGGCCCCTGTGAGTCTTAGAACTTTTCATAAATGGAAAAGCAGTATTTTACTGTGGCAGTTGATGAAAATTAAGCCTGTTTCATGTGAGGCTTTAACCAGAGGCTTCTTTCATCATGGATTCATCTACATATTATTGTTGTAAAAATCAAAAATAATTTCAGCACTCTAAGTGATGCCATCCTGATTTAATTTATTTGGACCATATAATTCTGGCTGTACGTGGGCAGTCTAAGATAAAAAAAATTAAAAAAACGTCCATTTGATGCTGATATTGGCACTTCAGATTGTTTCACAGTTCCCTCATAGCTGAAAACTGGGCCAATTTCCTTCATAATAATCAATGATACCCTAAAGGAGGGGCTAATAAGAACCAGGTTTAAAAATACGGAAGTACTCCTTTAGATTCCTTATGAAACGGCTAACATGGTGCTACCTGCCTGTGCATATTTACACATTTCATGTACAACTCCACATCCAACAGTTGAAGGATGTGGTCCTCCTCCTTAAGAAGTCCAGTCTGTTTTGATTGGTCCTCTCCAGTTGCCTGTTCAGACTCTGCCCACTTTCCTTCATCAGCTTTGCTTAAATTTGAAATAAAAAATACAAAGCAATTAATTTGATGCAAATTAGTACACACCCCTTCAGTGCAGGCAGATGCAAAAATGTTATTTAGCTTTCCAGGAACATGATGGATGCTGGTCTCGTACATTAGTGATCACATTCAAACATCAAAATTTTATTTGGGGGTTTAAAGATATTTAGTGTGTTAAATAAGTAGTATTAGGAAACACAATCAGATTTTTCCTGTGACCATCCAAAGCTGACTAACATGGATAGTAAGGTTTAGGTGTTTTATTAAAATTACAAGGTGTTATCAATAAACCATGCTGCATCTTTTGCTCTGGTGTACCAGACTTTGAAGCTGCGCTCACATGCACCCAAACAAGAATTTCAACAGGATGTTACAGTCTGTCTCTCTGTAAGTAATGTATCATTACCTAGTTTACTTGTTGTCTTTGCTTTTGTTTGTATCAAAGGTGATGTGGAGACAGACTTTGCCCGATCTTACAGAAAATGAATAAAAGATTAACGAGCACGGGTCCTTCAAGCTGACTATTACCTACCCGTGTTTGAGATTTAGTGCTGCATTAAGTGTCTGTGTGCACAGATTCTTGTCAATGCACTGGATGTAAATGTGTATGATACCATAGTAAATAGTCTTTCAAAAACAAACTGAATTTATTTTGTCATTTATCAAATAAAACATCACATTATTTGATCAGAAGTATTGCATTTATACCACATTTACTACGACATGTACACTTTATAGAATTCAAAAGCAATTACCCTAATCAGCTATGCATTCATTAATTTATGCTGTTATTAAATAACATATAAGAACATCAGATGTGTCTTGCCTTATACTTTACATTTTGTTTTGATCATTATTTCTTAGACATTACATAATAATTACAACAATAAGTATCAGGTAGTAGCAGTTTCTTTAACTGTTACTATTGCTATAAAACTGTGTGTGCTAACACTCACTTTTGGAGGAGTGTTCTAGTCACCACTACTGGACACAAATCTACAAGTGAGCTTTTGGACGTTTGCCTTTTTGTTCCACAATCTGACCAAACAGCTTTGCCGCCTCCTGGGCACAGCCTCTGTGAATGGTGAGTCCAAAACCTCCATGGCCGTAGTTATGTATCACCTACATGAGTGCCACAATATTTTAGGAGTTGAATGAACACATATTCATGCTTTAAAAGCTAATTAAGTTTTATAATGGCACATTTAAGTTTACCTCTATCATAGATGCACCAGCCCATATGGTCTCCCGCTCCAGTCGGACTTTGCTTCGAACAGGCCTGAGACCAGTCCAGTCCTCTACTATCTTAGCATGCTGTTGGGAGAAAATAGCTATTTTTTTCCAAAAATTGTGAAAAGTCTTTTATTTTTTCACTAAATTGTTCCCTGTTGTAGAATGAGTATTGTACACATTTCTTACACATCTCCACTGGAAAATGTTATATACTAAACTCAACAGAGGACTAACTATAAATAATTAACCAAAGTTTACACAGAACAGCTTTTTATAGCCTTCTGATAGCAAATCACCTTGAGACTTGGCTCGAGCTGACAAGCTTTTTCCCAGATCTGCTGATGGTCAGTGGAGTTGTTCTGTTCACTCCAGTTTCCCAACTGGAAAACCCCTCCAACTGTCACAAGACGACTCCTGCGAACACAGACATTACTGATGAAAACAACACTGGCTTTCTGGCTTTACTGTATAACAATCCCAAATCAGCCCAAGTCAACATGGTGACTGAACAACAGACAGCAAACATGGAAACTACTGCTCAAACAAAAGAGAAGTTAAAAATCCTAGTTTAGCCACATGCAGCACTGAGGTGAAACAATGACATGAAAGAAAGTAAGACTGTATTGCAACATTCATTATGTGGAGCATGCTGTAAGTGTAAAAACTGCACCTAACTAACAGCCACCAACATCAACAGTGCAAAAGTAATGGTTGCATGGTTGTGCAGTATCATTAATGTTACTCGCACCCTGGAATGATATATGGTGAGTTGTAGACTCCGGCTTTAAAGTTGTGAGTTAAAATCCAGTGCTTCAGCCATGGGGCATCCACCTTAAACACAGAGAGACAAGCAGGTGTTTCTGTGGTTCCTTTCCAGTTAATTTATCTAAATAATTGATCTTCATACATTAGATCAGGGGTAGGCAAGTTCAGTCTTAGAGAGCTGCAGTCCTGCAGGTTTTAGATGTTTCCCTTATCAAATTAAATTAAATGGATCCAACAGCTTATCAAGTTCTGCTCAGTGACTCATTCATTTGAACCAGGTGTGTTGGGACTGGAAAACATCTAAAACTTGCAGGACAATGCCTGAACTTGCCTACCCCTGCATTAGATGATTCCCACTCTCACCTTTACTATCTGGCCACGGCCTGGTTTCAGGTCCGGATCTGGCTGCAACTCTCCTGATCTCATCCCAGTGCAGTTTATGATCACATCTGCTCCAGCATCTGACAGCTAAATATCAAAGACAATGAGAGATATTAATATATAGTGGACGCTAACTTTTAATTAACCTTTTTTTTTTTTAAAGTAAGGAATGCAACAAAATTCACAGTTGTTACAATTTGGATATAAGTAGCATTTCTAAAACTGCAGCACAAATAATGTTAATAAACATTTAGTTACAATAAAGAAGGCTACACTGACCTCTTTAAAGGATGCTATCTTTCTATTATAAAATTTCACACCCCTTTTTTGCAACCTGCAAATACAAAAAAAAAATGTATGAACATTAGTAGCCAAGATGGGTAATCGACTAATCTAAATATACATGGATTTGGATGTATAATCTGTCAATTTGTAGGATTACTTTCTATTCACAGGATATTGTAAGGAATTTTATGTAGACACAAAAGAATCATGAAAATTGGTTGATTTGCAATACCTAAAAAAAAAAACCCCAAAAACATAAAAATACCCAAAAGGTTGTGATACTGTGAGAAAAAAATAAATAAAATCATTCAATCATTTGAGAACCATCAAAATTAATACTGTCCAATCAACATTTAAATTACAATTCAGTGGAATCCAGACAATCATGTTGAAGTGATTAAGTGTTCATGTTTCAAAATATGTGTATATCCCTCGGCAATAATCATGGGCTCCCTTCACAGATGAAAAAAATTACTCATTCTACGTACATGATTACAGCCAATGCTATCAAGGTTGCTGGCTAATGAAACTGTGAGCTTATAACAAGCTGGAAGGTCCTTAGAATTCAGTTTTTTACTTCCCCTCAGTCCAACAGCCCCAGAGAAGTCAGTGGTATTTCTGGATCTTCTCTAGAAATAACATGATGAACTTTTAACTCGATTACAAGCACACATTAAATCATAACGGGTTAACCCTTTAAAGCCCAACCCAAGAAAAACTGGGGAGAAAAGTCATTTTAAAAAAAAAAAAACTGAAGTCTTTAATTGGTCCTTTAACCAAACATGGAAAAAAATTAACAAATTTTTTGGGGGCTAAATGTACCATTTATTACTGTTTGACGTCAGAATTATTGTAGTAAAGTGTTCTGCTTCCTGGTGTCCATTAGGGGGCAGGAGACAAGTATCATATTGTATACTGCAGGGTTTTGAGCAAAGTTTTTATCATAAAGTGATGCAAAATGTCTCAGAAACTGGATGTATCAAATATGATACGTTTGGCTTTATAGGGTTAAGACAGACAGGTTTACTGAAGCTTAAGACCCTCCAGGGAACATGTAATGAAGATTGATAATGAATGATGCTGCAGAAAATGAATGATTATCTTGTTATATCAAGAGAAACAGCGTTAAAATCAGAAAGAGTTCTGTTTAAAAATCACGAGAATTTCATTTTGAGAAAAATTTATCAACTCGACTCAGCTTCACTTTATTTACACAGCTCCTTTCAAACATGTAACCCAAAGTGCTTCACGGAGAAAAAGCTCTGTTTAAACCAAACCAACCAAGAAAAAAAAAAAAACGCTCACCAGTCAGTCAGCCATGGTAGGTATGATTTACCTTCCACCATGAGAGCTGTGTTGAACCATCCATAACTGGAAAAAAGGAAAAAATGTGTTACAGTGGAAGAACCAATAAGTCACTGACATCTTTTATCAGTAATTAATGTTTATCAGATAATGAACTTATTCAAAATACTGATAATGTACATGGAGTATGTTGTCTTTTCTTTGTGTTTTTGGAGGATGTTTGCTGCATTTTAATGTTTGATGTATAGTGGGAAGAGTGGAAAATCTGGCTGATGAGCTGGGCTTCAGTTTTTGTTCCTTTTGGTTTCAAGGCTGTTTCAGCCAAAACTCACTTGAATCCTGGAAACATTTGCAGTTCTTTTTCTGTGAGGTGTCTGAAGCCAAGGACAATGTCCTTAAATGAGGGGTCCTGCAATGAAAATAAAACAGTTACCTACGATAACACCATAACACCAAAACTGTCTTAGCTGTGGTAAAATTTGGTCTAGATACAGAATCTCATTTAACTCTGTGTGTAAACCCAACCCTTGGTGAGGCCTCTCTATTGATGTTTCTCAATCACTGCTGGCACCATCCTTTGTGCGGCTAAACAAAGCTCCACTTCAGCGTGGCTGGAAGCCAGTGAACTTTATCTATGGTGGATAATGCACTGGTATATGATACATTTATGAATTATGTTTTTGGAGATTACAGTCTAGGTAATTATAGACATTTTTCACTGCACAAGACCTTTGTTCTTCATTGTAAAGAGCTAAAAAGGCCAAACCTTATCTTAATGGTCATATCTAAAGTACAATTTCAAAGATCAAAGCAATACTCACTGGAACTGGTTCAGTGCAGAGATTGTACCCAGACTGGAGGAAAATGCCCATTTTTACAGACTCTGGTGAGTTGAGCCAGCTCAACAAGTAGTCAAATGTCTCCTTATTCCATTTTCTGAAGGTGGAGACACATGCACAATTAACATGATGGTCAGTTTTTGTAGATAAAGGGGGGGGGGGGAAAGAGAGAGAGTTATAAAGATTGCACTCACGTTTCCTGGATGTTGCCCTTATCATAGAGGTACGGCTGCCAGAAGCCAGCAGCTCCATCGCTAGTGGTCAGAGGAGTGAAACGGTCTGCATACACTTCAATGGTCAGTGGACTGACTTTTGAGTGATATTGCTCATAAATGCTCTGAGCTGTTGACAGACCAATGACTCCAGCTCCAATCACTGCCACCCGCATGTCTGTACTAACAAACAGACAAACAGACACAGTGGCTTACTCACCTGGAAGGAATCCTGCGTGTCCAGATCAATAATAGATATAATTACATGAAACATTGGAATACTACTATTCTATTTAACTATTAATGTTAATTAGCATGCATTACATGAAATTATACATCAATTGGAGATGATCTAAGAAAGTTTATTCTGTTGACAATCAAAATAAACACCTCAAAACAAATTAATCCACTCAGGAAAGCTACTGGATCAATCACCGCAAGTCGGCATAACTATTAAAGTCTGCACAATGTCTAATAACAGTGATGTATTATGTAACTCTGGCAAACATGTCGGATAGATGTGCATTTTGAAATGTGCATTTCATAGTAACAGGTTAATAAGTTACTTAAACTTATTTAGGAACTGCACAAATTATAATCTAATAAATACCTAACAAAATATTTAAGTTTCGAAAAAGTTTTGCCTTACCTTAGTCAAGGACTCGGCCACTACAGCTACAACTCAGTCACTCACTGGTCCCCTGTCACATGTCCGAGGGGCGGAGTCTGCAGCCAATCAGTGCACACGCCGCGTTCAGGTATCGTCGTTTAAATCATAATCATAGCAGCCGGGTGTGAAATACTTCTGAGCTTTTAATTCAGAGAAGTCTTTCTGGTACTGACGGTATATTATTATATGCAATAGAGCTACAAGAAGAGCACTTCTGGGAGTTCCATGAAAACAACATCCAAAGTAGTCACAAATCAAACCAATTCAGGCAATTCTGTGAAAGCTGTGTGCTCACACTCGGTGGCAATGTACTATAAATACAATATACCCTATAATTGAGTTTCTTTGTTGATAGTGTTATTTGCGGTTTGTCACGCATGACTGCCCCATATTCAGAATAATAAGTGTGTGTCTCGATCTTCCTATTCACCCCATACTACCTAAATGAAACAATGGCACCCTGAGAAAAAACTGACTGTCCCGTTGCTTTGTACTGATATGCAAGTATTGCTACAATTGTTAAAATAAAGGTGATCAAAAATAATAAGAACTTTATCCATTAACAGTGTGTCAAATGTGTGCAGCAACTACTCATCTTTCAATTGTTAAGTTTTCTTACATGCATCTGTATGTAATCCACTTTAATTACATAATGATAGGCTTCTAAAATCTTTGTGAACCGGTAGATTATTTAACCATTGTATCTATATGAATTGTTAAGCTTACATAGGCCTACAGTTAAAATAACAAAGCATGCAATTTTTTCTGCTTCCTTCTCCCTAGACAGGACATTTTTCTTAAGTGTTTAATTAAGCTGTAATGGTTAATAATTAAACTGATGGTCACAGCCTTAGGTTTGACTACTGCTATCACATATTGTGGTAGCCAATATATATTTTTCAATTGGACTATAAAAGTTGTTATACTTGGCTTATTTATCTACTTGTTATTATCTGTTTAAAAAAAATAAAACAACTCTTGTGCTACATCTTATTTATCTCTTTTGTCATTCTGTTAAACCTTGACATACTGTCAAGTAAAATATCTTATATTATATCTATATATATATATCTTATCCTTAAAAGCCTTTTACATTGCATACAAAACATTCTGAATTACCTAGCTTGAAGATAGAGAAAAATAATTCACCTTCACTTGATGTCAATGTTGTTTTGTAATTATTAAATCATTACTATACAACTACGTTAAAGACCACGGTAAGATAGATAGATAGGGCCGTGAAGGCAGCACTGATTGCAGAGCCCAACCTGAAGGATAATAAAACAGTCCCTCTCCCTCCAATCATCAGTTGTATTTTGACGTTAGCCCAGCAGCTAGCTGCAGCTCTCCAGGCCACAGTGGCCGGTCGGTGCTACATCCTCCGCTTCCAGCCATGGCGTTGGTCACTTTGCAGCGGTCCCCGACACCCAGCGCCGCGTCCACCGCCAGCACAACAACCACGACCGCGGGAGAGGTCAGTCTTTCCCGGAGTGCACAAAAGCAAATGCCCCTGTGTGGAGGTCTAACCGGGCAACACTGAGGATGAGAAGGATGTTGCTGGAGGAAGGCCCGCTGATTAAAGCTAGATTAGCAGCGACAGTTAACGTGTTATGCTAGGCTGTTATTTAGTGGTAGCTTTTCCAAATGCGAACATTATTTATTGCTACGGCAAGCTAAAACGCAGGATATTAGGTAAAAAACACCAGCATGTCAGTATGTTAAATTATAACAATCCAGCAACTGTTAAAATCTTTACATGCTAATTTAATATAGCTTATGCTAGCTTAGTTTGATCTGTCTTATGAATTATGTAAGCTATAGCTAACGTTAATGTTAGCTGTGTATGATGTGAGTAGCAGACGTTAAAAAATATTTTTTCCCCCCCTGTAACTTATGTCTGTCTGGCACAACAAGAATACGGTGATGTTGAGAGTATTGTAAAACTGAGAAAAATATAGGAATTAATATTTCTATCAGGGACTGACGTTTTACTCGAGCAGCTGGATTTTGCGGCAAGATCTCCTTTTAAGGCATTCAATTCATTAAATGGTATTTTCAATTGGAAAAGCTCAGTCTAAACAGAGGATAACTGTGTCAGATTTATTAGTATTGGCCATCCCTTATAACAAATGTATTAGATTTCAAGACTCGCAGGCAGTCATACGCAAAAATACTTAGCTTGGTTATAATTTTCACACGCCCAGTCACAGTTTAAATCTCTTGGTTTCTGGTCACTTACTGTAAGAATACAAATAATTGCATGTACCATGTTAATCTTTAAAGATAGTGCCCTTAACCATGATCAAGTACAGACATTATTTGCCTGATGGGGGCACTACTCACCAGCTATCAACAGATGAGCTCACCTTTACTCTGCTGTGCATACCAGAATCAGACATCAGGATTGACATCTGTATTTATTTACAAACAGTAGTGTCTCACCTAGAGCTGTGTTTTCCATAAGAACCACGTTTAGCAAAATGCTCCTTATTCCCACAGAATTGTGAAGCCTATGTAGCACTTTAATGACATAAAATAGTTACTTGTTATAAATAGATAATTTCTTATAAGGGAATAACTGTTGTTTTGTCCTTGTATCTCATTGCTGCTGGGGCTTTTTGTCAAGGTGTCACAGAAAAAGGAGGCAGAAATCTGCTGCAGCTATGATGTCATCTACTCATGAGGGGTGGGAGGGGTGGAGGAGTAGTGCTGTGCTGTAGTGGAGGAAAAGAGCTGAGGTAAACAGGCACGTAGGAGATGCTGGCATGAAGGCATGAGGCTGTTAATGTGGGACATTATTTCAACCTTATAGATATTAGTGGATGTCCATCCAGTCATGCATTGTTCCATGGTCATCTGTGCATAATTTTTGTCTGCCGGTTCTAGGAATGGCCAGTCTCTTCCTTTTTTCCTTTTCCTGCAAAGTGACCATCAGCAGCAATGCAATGGTGGCTACCAAAAATGGAAAAGCTCTCTTAAAGCTTTTTTCCATGACTTGCTAAAAGTGACTGTGCTAGCGACAACTCCATATAGGCCCTTCATGATTAACAATTACACTTATGATCACAATTTTTTAAGATGATAATAATCTTCTCAACACAATTGACATGATTCTCTTCATGCATCCTTGCATGACACATTATGTATCATGTTTCCACACTATTTTCTAATATTTGAAAGAGTTGACTGACTAACTGATAGACTATGCA
>JBBBVU010000012.1:15384251-15405454 GCA_037177055.1 Atherinosoma microstoma | reverse complement strand
TGACACATTATGTATCATGTTTCCACACTATTTTCTAATATTTGAAAGAGTTGACTGACTAACTGATAGACTATGCACCCTTTTTATAGCATCATCTCGTCATGCCCCTGTCTCCGCTGTTTAGAATTTTGTTTAGAAAACTTAAAAGGCAAACATACATTTGTTTATTACATATGTTCCTGTGTTTTTCCATTTTCTTTGTAAGGATTATGTAATTATAAGATTATTTGTAAGCTCATATTGCAATACTGCTATAAAATGAACAGGGTATGGCAATTATATCATTAATCACAGTTATTTGTATTTCAATTAATCGTCTGCAACAATTTCATTATCATCTTATCTCTGTCCCATACTTTGGTATTATGTGTAAAGATGGTGGCATTATTCACATAATTTAGTCTGCTTGTGCACAAAGGTCACCAACACATCTTTACAAATACAGAACTGATTTTCATTATTTTAAATATTGTTAAGTTATCACACAAAAAGATACTTAACTTTCTTGATAGACACAGATTTTCACAAATTTGGTGAGGAGACAATTCTGAAAACTTGTCATGGCAGGTGCAGCTTCTGTTAAATGTAAATGAACACAAACCTGTGTGACTACACTGGATTTTGCTTGCAGCGTCATGTTAAACAGTAGTCTGAGAATAAGAAGTAGGTTGATTTTGATCAAATTCACTGCTAGATTCAGCTTCCTTGTTAATTTAATGCTAATATCAAACCAGTCTTTTCTTTATTTTCTGTTGAAGACACAGTATGTAAACCATCGCCAGTCTTCTGAGTTACCTTGCTATGTTCACTTATCAGAGTTTATGGCTGGTAAATATTGAGATGATTGTAGTTTCTCTCTACCTGCCAGGTGGGGAATCTTTGTAATGCAGTCAGATTGATTCAGTATGGTATTAATTTTTTGCCGTTACATTGCAGGAATTTGGGAGTGAAGATGAACGGCGAGTAAATCAGAGGTAAGTTTACTTATAAGTTTGATTTTGCCCTTATGTTGCATGATGCATGGCAAAGCAGCTAACATTATTTAAACAGGTGTTGTTGACTGACTGCCTACATCTGTCTATGAGTCATGAAATGAAATCTTGAGTGGCGGCAGACTAGCTGGCATCAACAAATGAGAACAAGTTTCATAAAACACCTGTGTGTCTGGCTTGTTGGCACGATTAATCAGTTCCTAACAGACAACTACAAAATCTATGTGATCTTCAGCAGTCACTAAAGTAATATGTTGACAAATGCATCTGTTTATTTATCAGCATTTAGACTGATGAACTTGTTCTTGAACTCTGCATCATCAGCTGAGTCACTTGGCCTGTCCACAGCTTTTCTATGTGCATGGCACATATTGACAGAAAGCTGATTATAATTATGGCATGTGGTTGTTACTCAGCTAGTTGTTGCTTCAAAGTGGATTGGTTGTTTCCTTTAGTTTCTGGCAATGACTTACATGTGTGTGTGGTCAGTGCACAGCAGGCAAAAAAACAAAAAAATGTCTTCAACTTGCAGGGTGGTGCTAACTTTTAAGGGCTGGACATCAGGAAAAAGGTTCAACTGATGTTAAAATTTTACAACACATTGTTACATGTGTGCTTATAAAGTCAAGTGAAAACGTATATCATCTGTGTAAATCTGTGTAAAACTATGGTCGCTCATTTCTCTTTGTTCTGTTTTTTGTGTTTTTATGTGCATGAGTCTTTGTGGTCTCAGCACAGTCGGAGGGATGCTTGACCCTTCCTTGGTTTCACCACAGAGTTACTTTCTGCACCATGAGAACATGCAGAGCCAGGATCCTGCAGCACAGCCCAGCTGTACAGCAGTAACACTGCGTGAAATGATAAGATCAGACTTAAGTTCCGTGAGGAGAGGAGGCAGAAATAACTTGAACAGTAACTGGAGAATTATAGTTTTATCTGAGACAATGTAAGGCATAAAGGTACTTCAGGCACTATGGATGAAATAAAAACAATAGATTAAATTAAATTTTATTTACAAGCATTTACATAAATTTTGACTTTTTTTTAGCAAAAGCAGTGTTCTGAAATTCATTCATTCATTCATTCATATGAATGTGCTCTGCCTTCTCATTCAGTTCAAACCTAAAATGTTCCCACAACAGACTTGTGAATTGAAGCCGTGTCCTAATTGGCCTTATTCTTCCAAACTCTCAGGCTGAGATTATGTAAAAATTATGCACACATTAGGCTCAAGTAATATTTTACTTTCTCTTTACTTAACTTGCTGTAGCCTTGTTTGTGAGGAGCTGCCAGAGCCCAGTGAAACTCCCAACTTTCAAAAAACATGTCTTTGCGCATTTTTTCCCTTTTCATTAAACTTGCTCAGCAAAGTTTTAAAACTGCTGTTTGTTCTGACAGGTTGGCTAAAAAAGGGCAGGTTTCTTTTTTTTTGTAACACAACAGCCAATGCTGCAATATGTCTTAGATATATGAGTATTGATGACTTTTTTATCTTTGGGTGAGAAATTTGTGTTTTACAGATTGTATCTGAGTGATCGAGCCATGCAGATTTACTATAAGAATAAAGTTTATACCAGATCAAATGTACTATTTGATTTAAATATAATGTATCTGTGTCTTATAGATATTTGAAGTGTGTTTAGCTAAAATGGACCTCATCTAAATTTGACAGCAGTGTAACCCAACTGCAGAGAAAACAAATAAAGAGAAATCATTTTAGTTCAGATCAGATCAGTACAATACCTTGTTTAACAGCTCATCAGCACAACACTGACGTGTCAAGTCGGTACGACCATGATAACACAATCCTCTATTGTATTTATGAACGTGGGTCGCTCCAATGGTTTTGTCATTTGCTGTGGGAGGTTTGTGATTTTACACATAGTTATCGTTAAAAACTTTACTTCAAAAGATATGTGAGTCAGAGGAATCTTTCAAGAAGAAGAAGGATATTTCTGATGGTGCAATTAGCAAATGCGTCACATTAAGTGTTCAGTTTCTTTTCAGTTATGCAACAGCCTAGGCAATGTCCCCAAGCAATGCATGTGTGAGAGAATGATCTATGTATGATGCACGTCCTGACTTGTCTCTCAATATCTTTCATTTTTTGAGAAGTCCGTAAGGCACATCATGCAATAAAACTGGCAGTAAATGTGTGTTTATAGTATAGCCATATTAAGTTGCCTTTTATTTGACAGACATATTTATTTGGGTGTACTGATTTGGTAAACCAGTTGCATAGTTACATCTGTTGATGGACAGCTGTTTATCTGCCAAATGGGAGTATTTGTGCTTGCTGTTACTGGTTAACATTGATCGTGATGAAAGGCCCAAGGGGTTGATGAAGGTTAGCATAAACATGGTGCAGATGTCTGTGGCACTGAACCAAGGAAGGATTTCACTGTGTACAGAGTGGATTTGGGCAAGGCAAATGATAAGGCAAGAATGTACCCAATTGAATGTACCATGATCTTGTGATTGAGGTGAGGCAAAGGGAATCAGTGTGGAAGGTCAGATTCTCTCCACCTAGATCAGAAAATATTCCAAGGGACTCTTTTTTATGTGGTCCGTTAGAATTTAGCACCTAACTTTAAAGCTTGTGTACATTTCTGTTTTTAAGTTACCTCAGTAAAACAATGATGTCATTCATTTCACACTCAGGCGCTCTATGTTTCAACCGATACCTGAAGAGGTCTAATCCTTCCTGTTGTGCCTCTACCTCTCTGTACCTCTTTCAGCAGTGTCAGCGGGAAAAATGCTATCATTATGCAACTGACTGTCTCAAGAGGATGCTTTTTTTCTCATTGTGATGGTGTTAGCAAAACTATCCAAGACCATGACTGAACCAGCTTGGTTACAGCCTCCATAGAGCTCTCTCTCTCTTATCAGTTCACCTGGTGACTCAGGGCAGAGGCTTAGAGGGCATCTGGTCCTGTTTTGCTCCATCCATATCCATCTAGATACTTATGGAGCTGCATACTTTAACTCAGTGGTACGCCGTCGTCCCTAACTGCTGCTTTAAAACTTGACCTTAAATCCATGGGGAGTTCCTGAGTTCACATCCCTCCATTTGTCCTGTGCTGGATGTATCAAATTGTCCAAGGTGCCATATGGGCTCCCTGGACAGCTTGATGTGTCAGGTGCATGGATGGATGCCAGTTTGTTGAAACTCTGTCTGTTAGTGACCAGGCGTAACAGACATTGGTCTCATTGTTGACAAGAGTTGGAAGGGCTATCTTGTTATCTGTGTCACAGTGCTATTATCAGCAAATCATCCCAGATTGACACTCATGTCCCTTGATTGTATATATTTGGGGATTTTGAGGCTAAATGACAGAAGGAAAGTCATCAGTAGGGAATATTCCCTGGTGTTGCAGATGTATGGGGCATATAAAGGCAAGTCCTCCTTAACCTGTATATAATCTCGAATAATCTCACACAGTGTGTTTGATGGCGGTGCATGTGAGTGAGTGACAGCTAGCACTGGCCACTTGAAGGAGAGAAACAAGATTATCCTTCCCTTATAAGCCTGTGTATAATGAGATTTGGGAGTTTTGGGACATTGCCAGTTCTTGCATGTTCCACCTTTGCTTATCCCATGTGTTGAGATCCGTGAAGCCACTACCTTAAAGCGTGTTAAAATGCGGCATGCACATGAAGTTGTCCCATTAGAAATTATTTTTCCCTGAAGTCCTCTGTTCTGTTTTCCAGGTAGTTTTGCTTTTTGAGACTAAGAGCAAAATAGGCTTCTTATTGAATTTTGGAGAGTTGTTTTCAGCAGCATAAAAGCCAGGAGAGGGATGTTTGCATTTGCTTAAGAAGCAACTTATTCTTTGCTTTCTGTTGATTCTGAGCCAATGGATAAAGATTGTTGAAGAAGGCAAATTATTTCTCTTGAATTATCTTTGAATCTCTTGAGTCTGGTTTACAGACTTCCTTTACAGTAAAAGGTTGTGACAGACAAAGCAGACTGAGGGACGTGAGAGATTAGTTGTGTGCGCCGGAGGCAGCGGGTGGAGGCTGCAGTGTGTCCCTGCAGGCAAGGAGGCTGACTCGCAAACAGAGAACTCTCAGATGAGGGAGGAGGAAGAGGCAGCCAGAGGGAGTGGTGTCTGAACAGACGTTACTTTTCCACTGAACATAGCAGATGAGTGCCGACTGTCTGTCAGTCTGTCATTCAAAAGTAGTGGGATAACACTTGAAGTTATCATTCCTCTTTTGCTTCTTCACTCTTTCTGGACGTGGATGAGGAGAAGTTAGCTTTTGTTGGGGGGGGGGGACCTAATTTTAATTCCGGTCAACAGGATGCATCTGGTTGTAGAACCCATTCAGGAGGCCGTGATGAAGATGATACCATATTTTGTGGAGAACGCTGTGTTGACCCAGAGTGAGATAAACCGCATGTGAGTGTAACTAACTTTTTTTTAAATCATATCTTAAGAAGGTTTTTCACTGATCTGAGATCAGGCACCTAAATAACATTTGGACTCTTTAACCCATCCTTAGTGATTTTTGACATTTTTGAAGCAATCTCAAATGCATCATTATCCATATCTTGTTACTCAAGTTTAGTGATTGAAGTCTTTGTGTTTGTCTGTAAATAAGGTACAGCTGCTATCATGCAGAGCAATTTAGGTTTCTGGCAAGATTTTCTATTATAGTCTTTGTTTGCTTTGATACCAGATGTATTTTTAGCCCTAACATTTGTGAAGAAGCTGATTGCAGGGTGCTGCAGGGGGAGAAGACAGTAGAAATGAGGCTATTCAGTTAGAACGTCTGCAGCTCGTGATTTATGCATTAAAACAAGTTTCACACTTCTTATGATTTTTCATTTAAAGTTTTTTTCCCCCCTGAAATGATCTGCTATCTCAGGTTAAGACCTTTAACGTAAACTTTGACTATAAATGAAAAAAGAGAGAATGAGAAAAGTAGATTTATGTAGTCTTGTGTAGAGATGAGGCAGTAGCCCCTGTCTTGGTATTTACACTTTTGCCTCATATTATCTATCATTTCCTGACAGTAGACCCTCCCAGCAGCCTTATAAATCTGAAACAGAGAACACAGTGGGAGAAAAATCTACCAAAGTGACACAAAAGCTCTGTCTGAGATCTGTCCACCCCCACTCCTTGTCACAGTTTTTTTTTTTCTTCAGTGGTGCTGGGGGCGATCATAATTTATTGTGAGGTGTTCAAAATGAAATCCATTGTTCGCATAAAATGTTCTGCTTTGGCCAGGCCTACTTTTATTTATGTGGGTTTTGAAAGTCTAATCAGAGAGAGTTGGTTTAGGAAGCAATGATGTTGATTTCATTCAGATGAAGAACATTAAAACCAAATTCATTTGCTCATTTTTTTGTTCAGCTTTTAAATTTCCATTAATACAAATGTTTATTTTCCGGGTCATGACAGTGTAATTTGATTTGGAATTTTTAAAGCTGACATTAGTTAGTAATACCTTATTTCCCCTATACACTGAGGTCCTGAAAGTTGTACTTAGGTACAGGTTTCTATTAGTACCTGTCAGGATTTGTTTTGATCTTGTCACTCATCAGTTCTGTACTTTCTTAATGATGACCTGGTTTGCCAGACCGTGCACACAGAATATGTGGAACATGTGTTCCACCCTGCTGCCAGGTAGATTTATGAATATGTGTGCTTTGTTATTCAGTGAAATGGAATGATTAGATTCAGCCTGAGGGAAACACCTCACTTGTTTTTATTGCAGCTCCTTACTTGTGTCATCTGTTGACAGTTGCAAAGCCTAACCTGAAAACGTCAGGATTTTTACCGGCAGATGTGAGGTGATAATTGCTACTTTTAGGACATTGTAAAAAAAGGATTGCAAAGAAATTTAGTTGGGACAAATATTTAGGTCTGCATGGCATTATAACAAGCCAGTTAAGACCTGACAAGTCAAATCTGAGTGCAGCCCATGCAGCAGAAAGTAGACAGATGAGCATTAAGGATCAAAGCTTGATTCATGGTGGCTGCAGACCTGAGGTTTGCCTCTGTAACGTGGCAGCTTGGCTTCTCCTCTCAGCTTTTGACTTAGTTCGCCAGCAGTTGACAGCCATGATTTATGCTTATCTAGTTGGCTCCTATTACTGAACTGAACCATTTTGTTGAAACTAACACATTTGTTTTGTCTTATGTCTCAGTGTTTGGTCTGTTATCTCATAAACAAATTGTAAGGATTGTGCTGAGCTGTTTCTCTGCAGCATGGTGTCCGATGTGCTGTCTCCGTTTAAAGACGTGTAACTCTTCTGTTGCCTTTCTTTCCAGCTTGAGTGAGAGCTTCTTCATGGTAAAGGGTGCTGCTCTCTTCTTGCAGCAGGGAAGCAGTCACCAGGGAGAGAAAGCACATCCTCATCACAAACATGCAGGTGAGAACCATAAGGCATGGCACCGTGTTGACCACATTATTTCCCCCCAAACTGTACTTTTAATCTTGTCAGTGTCTGTTGGAGGGGAATTATGCAGTGAATTCAGGTACTGCAGCAGATGTTTATAGCTGAGGTAAGGAGGACAGAGGCTGCGACGTTGATAAGCATGTTCCAGACCTATAGCTTAGGCAGATTAGGGCTTAAATCCAGCGTATGGTAGCACTGTGAGCAAAACTTCTCTTGATGATTAACGGAGGACTTCACTATTTATGTTGCTTCACATGTTCCCTCGGGTTCTCACCTGGACAACTTTAGATTTACATTTAGTTGTTTACAACATGTTGTATCTAAAGCAAATTACAAGTCAAAAAGCAACATTTAAGCTTTGATGCAGGAAAACTGAGGGCCAAACATTTAGTGCTAAAATCATTTTTAATTAAATTTACTCAGTACACAGGCTGCATGATCACTGTATATGATTATGCATTTCTTGTAGAGAAAGCTGCATTATGTAAATGACTTATATTGTCACAGTTATTGGTGATTCCTCTGTAACAGCTACTTTGGCTTTTGCTAACTATGGCCAACTTTGTCACATGACTAGTTAGACTGAACTGCACAGTATCATTAATCAAAGGCTGTTTTAAAAATGTCACCATTGAAAGCTACAATAGCTCCTTTAAAGATTCAAGGCTGACCTGACAATCCAGTGGCATGATGGGAATTCACCATCAGCCAACAGCTAAGCTGCTGCCAAGTCATTTGGCAAGGCATGGCTGTGACTGGCAGCTTTGTCCGTTCCAATGGCCATTTTGTCAGGTACCTCGCATCTGTGCAGGACCTACTTTGTCCTCAGGGGACTTTACCAGGGGAAATAGCTGTGTCATTTCTCAGTAACTGTGGTGTTTAAGGAGGAGAAGGAGGAGACAGTGCGGTTGACTTATAGTAAGAGCTTGATAAAGGCATTCTTGTTCTAAAAGTTGGTACCTTGCCATCAGTGACTTAAAGTTAATCATTTGCCAGTTGTGTGAAAATAGGTTACACTAGAGAGCTTAAAATGTGAAAATAAGCGTCTTGTTTGTGAAGCCATAATTATTTGACTATTACATGTATGACATTTAATTTGATCAAATTCATGGCTTTCAATAATAACTCTTTGGTGGAGCTTCAAAATGTAATTTAAAACACATACCCACTTTAATCAAATCTTACAGTTTCCCATGTTAATTCTGACTCTGTGACAGTTTCCAACGGGATTCCCTTCCAGACATCGGTTGAACTTTTTCCCATATGAGCTCCTCCTCCTGAACTCGAGATATTTTTCCTACTTAGCTGCTTAAAGAAGTATTCCCCAGTCAGCCCTATTATCTTAAAAAAGATAATTTGTCTCTGGCCTGTGGTTAATTTCCCAGACAGCTTTAAGAATGCTATTGTTCATCTACTGCAAAAGAAACCGCATTTGGACCCCTTATCATTAAGTAACTACAAACAAAGCAATCTCTAAACAGTCCTTTTTATCAAAGGTTTTGAAGAAGTTAATCTTAATACTATTCATAGCCTTTATAAATAATAACTGTGTTTATAACAGATTTCAGTTTGATTTTAGAACATTTCATTACACAGAGATTTGTTCAGGCGACCTACAGCTGAGTGCAAATAGAGATCATGTTAGAGGAAGTGTGTTTGAAGTCAGTAGGGAATATTTATATAAACCTTGGAGAACCAAAGTAGTGGCAACACTTTAACCACCTTATGCTGAAAATTTTGTCTTTATTTCTAAGCACGGTTTAGCAAAAATCTATTTTTTTGCACATCAGACAAAAAAATATAAGAAAACATTTTTTCCTTATGTTTCTTTTGATGGTTTGCACATTGATGATATTTTTAGTTAGTTTGTTACAGAAAACCTTATAGGCCCATAGGCAGTCCATTAAAATGTAAGATTCTGCAAGCTTCTATATTACTATTTATTATCTGGTTTAATTTATGTGCATATTCTGGAAGCAGCTTGTTTGTGCCAGCTCTTATCCACTCTCCACTGAAGCAGAAAAAGTTGAAGATATGCTCCAAGATTATATTAGTTGGATAAGTTAGCTTAGAGAAGTATTTTTTATACTTAATGATTTGTGTGTTAAACCCTGATGCATTTGTTTTAAATAATTTTGCCTGTCTTATCGTGAAACTTGAGGCTGATAAGATAAATGACCGTCCAAGAAAGTCAGACACTTTCTGTTTTCTATCAACCGCTGTTGAGAAAAATAAAAAGTCAGGATTTCACAATTTGTCTTTTTGCCTTGTTGTGGCATCTGTCAAAATAGCAAGCTGTCTGTTTACTGCTATTTTGCATTGCTTCCATCCCTACAGTGTGTTTTATCATCCAGCTCTACTGACTTGTCTTGGCACAGGGAGCACTGAGGGATGTAAAATGAGCAAAGACAGGTCTTGAACTGTGGTTTTGCAGCTAATGAGTTTCCTGATGCAAAGTCAGGATGTTATTGTCAGTTCTTCTCTCTTCAGCCAGTTAATAAGCCATGTCAGATGATAAAATTCACTGAACATATTTTATGTTATTGTTTTAAGGAGCAGGCTTTAGTTTTGGTTTGATGGGGAGGAGGCATTGGTGTTAAACACTAGGGAACAGTGTAACTTCATATACTTTCATTAGACTACAGCAATGTCTTTAATTATAATTTACCATGTCTGCCTTGTGCATTAAACTCTTAATATTCTCAGTGTTGTCAAAGCAGTCACTGATTCCAAACAACCCATTTTCTCCCCAAACAGGTGACTTACCTCAACACCTGCAGGTGATGATAAACATTCTCCGCTCGGAGGACAGAATCAAATTGGTAAGAGACAACATAAGTATGCGTACACATTAAAACAAAAACATGAGGACACATAAACACAGTGACTAAGAACCTGGCTTAGAAAAACCCTCCAGATTGAATTTTATCATCCACCTGGGATGCTTATTTGCTCACTGTAATTATTAGCTCATGAGGGGTTTGAACACACTCGGGAGAGCATTACGAACTTTTTCCATGGTGTGTGTGTATGTGTTGATTTGAGGCTGAGTTTTTTTTATTTTACGTCCACCACCCCTGTGACCCCAGACATCCTACGGATATTCAGTTAAACTATTACACAAACTCTGTCGTCCAGTTTTCTCTGCACATCCAGCTGTGATACTTTGTTGTATTCAGTTTTCAACAGGAGGGTCACTGACTTTTCTTACTTCCCTGTTCGCTATTTTAATCAACCAAGGCTTTGCATTTGCATGACCAGAGCAGAATGTTTACTTTATATGGGTTAGGCAGCTCTAAAATACTGTGTACCTCATGCAGGCGGTGCGGCTGGAGAGTGCATGGTCAGATCGTGTCCGCTACATGGTGGTGGTATACACCAGTGGGCGACAGGATACAGAAGAGAACATCCTTTTGGGGATCGACTTCACCAACAAAGACTGGTACAAAAAGGGTCATTGTGTTTTCTTAAGTGATAATAGAGGCTAAATTCTATTTATTTATTAATATGATTATTTTATTGGTGCTACTTGTAGATTACATATTGTGTATAAACTGTCTGGAAAAGGCCAGTCTATGTACAATACTCACCTGCAGTGCTCTGCCTCAAAGTGGAAGGACAGTATTTGTTTGTGTCCAATAGAAAAGATATTCATGATATATGAATTATATAAAAAAAATTTAAGTATGAACATAGAACACATTTGAAAGAAAATTATTATTATTTTTTCTGATAATTAGTTTTGCTTTTAGCATGCAACTGTACTTTTTCTCTTTTTCTCTGGCACCCTCTGTCTGTTGGCCTCGTATTTGATTTTAACTGTCGTTTTTCTCAGCAAAAGCTGTTCAATCGGCATGGTGCTACCTCTGTGGAGTGATACAAAGATCCATCTGGATGGAGACGGGTGAGCTCTCTATCTGTTTTTGTAACCCTTGTTGTAAGGACAAAGACCACAGCTGTAGTACTGTTTGTCATATTTTTACCCAACACTGCACTGACCATCTGACACCTTAAATGAGCTCGATTCCCACATCCATGTATTGTGCTCCAGCTCAGGGACTGACCGTGCGCTTTTTCTGCTCCTCAGGGGCTTTACTGTGAACACAGCGGGTAGAACTCATGTCTTCAAACCTGTGTCAGTGCAGGCTATGTGGTGAGTAATAATCAACCTTGGGAAACATAGTGGCTGTCTATAACAGCTTGGTTTCATTGCACACTGCAGAAAGGGTCCGGTTGAGTAATCTTCCTTTTTTGCTCAGAGAGGTCCCTATCTGAGTGAAATGACCCAGAGATGTAGAAGTACAAGCCATGATGAGAGTTGTTTGAATTCTCTGAATACTGAGAAAAGGAGCTTCAGTGCTTCTTTATCCAGTTTTAGTAGCTGTTTTTCCAAATATGAATAAGTGGACAGGAAGTTGAGAGTCAGCAGCCTGTGACAATACATTTAACTTTTGTGCATTTTTTTTTCTATTCCTAAACGACAGACCTTTATAATATAGTAATAATTGACATGTTATTTTCCTAACATGTTAAGAATTATAAAGTATCTTTGCAACAATGTGATAACTGCATCAGATGAAGTTTCAAAGCCATTTTTGGAGTATAATTAGTGCACTTATGAGAAATCCACTGTTTTGCAGATCCACCTTACAGTTTAGTGTCAAGTGGATTCTTATTGTTGCATGGTCACATTTTTCTAAGTTCTTTAAGATTTTCCTGATGTTTTCTGGTGAACTCAAGGAAGATAACAAGAGAAAAAGACTAGTATTGGTAGTGTTGTTATTATTTACTGTTTGACCTTAGCCTTTGTCTTCTGATAAACACTGAGCTGCAGTACACAGGTTAACACCGGGCTGAGTCATTGTGCCACCTGCTGGCATGATGACTCATGTACACAGACCTTCATAAAGCCAATTAATGCTTCTTTCATTTAATTGGTTTACTAGCATAGTTTAGAGAATCAGACTTAGACAAGTCATCTCCATCTCTAAATTTTATTTTTCTGATCATCAACAATCTAGGTCAGCCTTGCAAGTGCTGCACAAGGCTTGTGAGGTGTCACGCAGGTTTAACTACTTCCCTGGAGGCATGGCTCTCACCTGGACGGGCTACTACGAGAGCTGCATTGCTTCAGACCAGAGCTGCATAAACGAATGGAACGCTATGAAAGACTTGGAGACCACACGGCCAGACTCACCCACAATGTTTGTCGACAAGTCAGTAAACGCTCTTCAGCCCAAAAAACAAATCCTTATGTAAAGAATGATTCACTCTTACTGTAAACAAGCTGTTGAAGTAGCTTCATGTTTCAGGAGAAAATGATTAATGGGTTTAATTCACACTCATTCAAACTGATTTTTTTCCCTAGGCCTTCAGAGAGGGAGAGGACAGAGTGCCTTATTAAAGCCAAACTCCGAAGCATCATGACATGCCAGGACCTAGAGAACGTCACCTGCAAACAGGTAAAACCAGAATACCATAGAAAGCAGTAATGAGATGTTGCCTTTTTTTTGTGTTCTTTTGGTTTAATTTCCTGTGGCTACTATCATGCTGAGTCTGTACGTCCAGTAGTAACAGTGGCACTTATTCAGATCAGGGGGTCTATGAACACCGCACTACACTTTTCAATATGTGTTTAAGTTATTTTGCAGTATTCTTTAATCATTTCATGTCATATAAGCTAGTACATTTACACTTGGATTTGACTGACATTCACTCTGAGACTTGGCTGACAATCAATTAAATCCATTTTCCTTCTATTGGTGCTTGTGTTTCTTGTGACGATCCGATTTGTGATGAAAGGACTTGATTCTAAAATTATGTTTTCTTATCTACATGTTTCGTTGTACCCTTCAGACATTGTCTTTGTGAATCACAGGTCTGCTTTAGGACCAGACTGAAAGCTGATAAAGCTGCTGTTATTCATAAATTATATCAATTGTGTAGAGATGACTTTTTGCAGGACTTTAGGTATAAAGGGCAATTTAGAAATTGGTTTGTTTCTTTTTGATCCAACTTCCATTTAAATCCTGTTTGAGGAGCGTGTTTCATCCAGCTGACAACTGACTACAGTTTTATCTAAAAGTTTTCTTGGTCTCCCACTAGAACCCCACAGTTCACCATAGCAACTGTTTCTTAATGGTTTTCCAGCAAGTAAAATTTGAACCTGGAAGTGCGTAGAAACCTTATCAGAGCCTTCTCCAGCTCTGTTGGCAGAATCGATCATGTTCATGAGACATACTGGGGATTAACGTTTGAAAAATTTCAGCCCGTAATCAAACTTTTTGTGTTTTTGTTTTTCCTAGATCCGCACAGAGTTGGAGCAGCACATGAATTGCAACTTGAAGGAGTATAAAGAGTTCATTGACAATGAGATGCTACTAATCCTTGGCCAGATGGACAAAGCCACTCTCATCTTTGACCACGTTTACCTGGTTGGAAAATTCAAGCTGTCTCACATTCAGAAAATCTTCTGATGAACTTGTTGCTAAGAATAACAGTAATAAAGATTATTCCCTTTACTTCACATCCCAAAAGCATACTGATGTTTAAGTAATTTCCCCTGTGAAATAATTATTTTTGGAGAATGAACAGTCTCTAAAAGATTGGAAAATACACTCAGTCTAAACAGTATTTTCTCTCATTTGTTTTTAGGGATCTGAATGGAATGCATCTAATTTGGAGGAGCTGCAAGAGACAGGGTGATTTATTTTAGATTATAGAGGAGCTAAGATAACCACATACATCACATATTTTCATTATGATTCAAGCAAGAAAGAATGTTGTTCATGAGTTTATATTATCTTTTCCCCCTCAGAGTGGGCTACATCCTCAACGTTACCAGGGAAATAGACAACTTCTTTCCGGGGACGTTCAGTTATCACAACATACGCGTTTACGATGAAGAGGCCACCGACCTACTCGCTCACTGGAATGACACGTACAACTTCATTGTGAAAGCAAAGTGAGCCCCCAGTGGAACAGAAAACCTGTCTTATTAGTTAACTACAAACACATCTTATCATCATAGGACGTAGTTAACTTTAGAAATGTTAAATCTAATTTTGTACATTTGTTTTGTATTTTGGAGATGCAATTTTGACAGAGAAAAGATAGATTAAATTTGTTTATGAAAAAAACTAATAACAGGAATAAAGAATAACTTTTTATGAGTCTATCTGTAATTAATAAATGTTATGATCATGTTTGAGCTCAACATTCCCTTCTGTAGAAGTGCAGGCTCTCCTAGTTATGTACTATGAAGAGGACTGTACATAGATAGATGGAGAGCCAGAGTTCAATGAGCTGAGAACACAAGTGAATAAAAAGAGTCAGTGCCAACCAAGAGGGAGAGAGTAAACAAGGGAAAGAGGACAAATCTCAAGAGTTGATTGTTTCACAGCACAGAGAGTAATGTGACAGTTCAGTGTACTTGTAAACTACTTCTATTCCAGTAATTATCACCTCCATTTGCTTAACCTTCCTCATTTTTCAGATGCAGTGTAGAGTTATAAACAAATATGCAAGAGACAGATTTTTGTTTCTGGTTGTAGCTGGCTATATATGCAGTTTGTGTAATACATGGATATACATATGATTCTTATCCACAGAAAGAACCACTCCAAGTGTCTGGTCCACTGCAAGATGGGCGTCAGTCGGTCTGCCTCCACTGTCATTGCCTATGCTATGAAGGAGTACGGGTGGTCGTTGGAGAAAGCTTACAACTTTGTCAAGCAGAAGAGGAATATCACACGACCCAACCCAGGTTTCATGAGACAGCTGGCAGAGTATGAGGGCATTTTAGATGCTAGGTAAGTTCTCTACATCTGATTTGTGTGTGTGGAGTGCCATTGACTACTAATTTGTTCAATGAACCTGTTTTTGACTTGTGCTCTCCTTCTCCTGTATTTCTCTATTTCAAGCAAACAACGTCACAACAAGCTGTGGCATCCAGATGGAGACTGTGAGATGGCAGAGGGTCAACAAGGGTTGGCTCAGTGTTGTGGAGGAGAGGAAGGAGGACACCTGACTCCAGAGCCAGGGATGTCTCCATGCTGTGAGGAGGCACTGTCTGATAAAGGTGCAGCATGCCCCTCCCCGTGCAGGACCGTTGCGCTGGAGATCGACCCAGCCTACAACAACTACTATTTCCGCCGGCTCTCTGATTCTGCACTAGATAGTGAACCATCAACACCCGTGCGAGGCCCACCCCTTCTTGGCATGGAAAAAGTCTTCATTGAAATCGAAGATGTGGAGCGAGATGCTCTGCTAGATGATGAGGCCTTTGATGGGCGTGAAGGCCCCCCACTCCCCCACTTTGGACCTACAGCAGAGGGGACTTCTGCCCAGACTTGCAGCCGTGGCCCTGAACCACTGGAGGAGCTGCGCTTGAGGCTGGAGTTCAGCACAGTGGAAGAGGAAGATGAGGAGGATGTACAAAAGGAGGAAGCGGAGATGGAGGTACTTATGCAGCCAGATGATGGAGGGGGTGGTGAAGGAGGTGGTGGTGAAACACAAGATGAGGAGGTAGAGGGGGATACGGAGGGTATTGGGATGGACCTGGCAACCCTCAATGAAAATTCCAACAACAACAACCACTTCAGCAGTCCGTGCAACTACAATGTAAGTTTGTGCAGTGTGATTAGCCCATACTTGAAATAAAAAAAACTGTTAATAACTATATGAATAATTTTCATCTCGCATTTATTTTCTTGACTTTCATTTAGGAAAAATCTTCCTCCATCTTTCTCCCAAGTGATGCTTCTAAGCTGTCTAGCTGGGATCACACTAAATGCCACGAGCAAGAAGATTCTTCAACTTCGACTCCTAAGCTTTGCCTTAATCCCAGCCCTCCTTCCGAAGTCCCAAGTGCTTCATTTCCACAGTCCCATCCCTCTTGTGAAGGCCTCATGTCTTCAATTGGACTGCTGTGCCCTTGTGGTCCTCTGTGTGACTGTGCCAACTGTGCTGCCTGCCTACCCACTGATCCACTTGATAGAGACGAGAAGCCAGGAGAATCGCTGAGTTCAGTGGAGCCTGAGGACAATGGTGAATACTTGGAAGTTAAGACTGAGCTTGATGGCAGCCAGTTTCCAGCTGCCTCAGATGCTCTTCCTCAGCTGATGAGGATAGATTTGGAGGAAGTGAAACCTGGAGTGGCTTGTTACGTTGGTCCACAGCAGGAGACCCTTTTACAACTGCGTCAATCTGGGCTGGTCCGCCGTCATGCAGAGAGACTAGAGAGGCTTTCAGGTATGTCTCAGGAGACCCTGCAGTCTCTGAAGCCTTTGCATGCATGCCAAAGGTCCAAGAAGAGTTATTCACATGGTGAGGAGGAGGAGGAGGAGGAGGAGGAGTTCTCTGGCTTTACGGGTGACTTCACTAAAACTTCAACACCATGCCAAGTGCGGTTAGAGCCACTGGTGGTGCCACTGACCAATGAAGCCTTGTTGGGGGTGGCGGGATCTGGGTTGCTCACACCAACCTCCTCGCCTCATGGCTCCACCTTAACACGCAGCTCCAGCAGCGACAGTCTGCGCAGCGTTCGGGGAAAACCTGGTCTTGTACGCCAGAGGGCGCAGGAGATCGAGACCCGAATGCGGCTGGCAGGGTTGACGGTGCCCTCGCGGCTAAAGCGCTCCAACTCGCTGGCCAAGTTGGGCTGCCTCGACTTCTCCTCCGAGGACCTATGCTCAGCCTGTTCCTCTGACACAGGGACACTACTCCTTCTCTCACTGTCTCCAGAGCCGGACACCGGCCTAGAGTGGGACTCCCCCACCACCTCTGCAGGGTCCCGACACTGCAAGGACCTGCACACTCCAGAGAGTACGCTTCCATGTGAGCCCAGAAGCTGACAAATCAAGTGGAGCTTATATGTTTATACACTCCACTCAACTCCCCATCTGACATGCTAGGATGATGGAGAGTGCTGCACATATTCTGGAAACAGGAGAGTTTAGTCCAAGAAAACAAATGAAAATTAAAAAAATGCCAACTGTTATATAAGGAGGGGGCACTCTCCTTTGCCACATTGTTTCTCAAACTGCTGTTCACAGTGATGAAAGTCATATTGCTGTATCTGACAAATGTGTTAAGCCATGAGTTCTTCTATAACTTTGTTTGCATCATGGACAAACAAGTGCCTTACCCGAGAGACCAGAGGCACAGAGCTGTGTGATAGACTACAGGACAAGATGGTAAAAGGCACTCTATAACCTTTAACCTGCTATTCATTGGCACTTACATTACCTTTACCTGTCAGGTACAAAGTGGTAGCCGACATTGATAAACTTGAATCCGTTAAACAATTTAAGAGAAACTAAGTGTTAGATACATGTAGAATTGTTTATCACAGGTTTTGTTTTAGGGTTATTAAATTAAAAGGTTACCTCATGTTGCATTCATGGAGCTCGTGCACAGACAAAAACACCAGGCCAGCGTGTAATTCAGTTCCTTTACTGAGATCAACTTCGAGCGAGGAAATCAGTTTTTTTGCATTAACTGAAAATCTGAGTGAGTGAATGGGATGAGAAGAAAGAGAAGGTTATAACCTTTGCCAGCGACACTGTTTTCAACAAACAGAACAGAAGCTTTTCTGAGTTTGTTGTTCCTTTGCACTGCTTTTTTTTTATTGAATGAATACTGGTACACATCAAGCTATCTTCCAAAATAACATTGCAGTAATGTTATTAACCTCGTCTTTCCCTACATGGTACAATATTTTTGGGAGAGCAGAGTGACAATGAGTCACTGCGTGGCTTGAAATCATAACAAAAAACACCTAGTGCAAGAGTGAAATCTTATCAAGTCTTTGAAAGATTTTCCCAAGCTAAAGTCAGCTGGACATTTCTGACATATAACACAGACCATACAGCATAAACAAAACATTACAGATAAGCGTTCTTTAGCTTAAATTCATTTTTAAGTGCTGCCAACATTTTAAACGTGTGCTTTTTTAAATGAAGACCAAAGTTATTTTTGGCTGTCTTAAATTGGAAACACCATTGAAGCTGTAAAAAATATGTGAATCATAATGTCGGTTGCGTATATATTTAAATGCTGTCACCTCTTTTTGCACCTTTGGGAGTAACGAAAGAGACTCGGAGGAGTCGTTAGGCTCATAGCTGTTAAGCTTTTATGCTCATATCATCAATGAGTTTTGAGGCTTTTGTCACTCTGGTGTGACACGATCACAATAGGTTACGTCACAGTTTTGTAACCATTTTCTTTTTATATTTAAGTATGCAGTAATTTTTGTACTGTACATTGCTGTAGTTTGAATGCATATTGCACTTTTTATGTTGTAAAGATAATGTACTGTATGTGTTAATTATGGAAATAAAATTTTCTTTTACATAATCTTCCATAGATTCTGTTTTCTGTGTCTGAGCATAAGTTATATTAAACAAAAAGTACTCCTTTGATTAATGCAGACTGTAGAGAAGTCTTGAGTGATAAGCATCTACAGAATAAAATCTTCCAGACAGAGAAAATGATCAGACAGATGTATAGGCAAAACTATATATATGTGCTCTGACTGGACTGCAATGGAGTGTGTACTCTTAACATTACATCACAGTGCCCTCATCTGTATGCTTTGGCAGGAGAACCATTTTCTACCAGCCAGGTTATGTAACATTTGGCTTCCTGTCACTGTTTGCATGACATCAGTAAATTACTGAAGTTATTTGCTCTTGTCCATTCTTGCTTTTATGTGTATATACAGAACTAGATGCAGAGGGGAACTGAGCTGGCAGAAATGTGTAATGTTTTCTGCGTTTTAACACCTGAGTAAAGCATTCCAGTCTCTGTAGAGTTTAGCACGCGAAATATCTGATCGCTATAAACTTGTCAACATTTTATTGGCAGATGGACTTCACTCCATGTTAGACTGCCAAGTAATCTGTTGAGTCTGCTTTGAATTAAAGATAACCTCAAATCAGAGACAGGTTTGTTTTTGCCTTGGCTAACCTGAAAGTGACCTGTAACACCTTGCAAACACAAAAACACCGGCTGGCCTGAACACTGGCCGTCTGTCTGTTAACACAGTAGCCTTCAGTGTGCTGCCGCTGGGTGTGGGCCGGCCCCTCTTCCCCTTCTTCTGCCGTTTAATTCTTGGCTGCTGTACCTCCACTTTTGTTTTATTATCTGAGGACATATCCTGTTTTGGTTGTTACTATAGAAACCAAAAGAAACAAAAGAAATGGTCTAAGCTGTTTTTCAGATAATGTTCCACACGCTTTGACATACCAGGGCTGACTGTAATTGTCCACTAGAATTTACAGCAGCCCTCTGGTGCAAAATGCAAATACAAAAACGGAGAAGCTGACAGCAACACAATTGATTTGTAAAACACCAAACTGATGGCAAAATATTTCAGAACGCTCAAAATGTGTTTCACGACTCACAACAACACAAAACAACAAAATAAATAAATAAAAGAATATTTAACTCGTTGAGCCCTGTGCCTATTTTTAGGCCTTTGCACAAAAATGACATACCCATAATGAAATGACTTCTGCAACCATAAGGTCTATTACTTTTGGAGTCATAGTAAAGGGAACACTTGTGATCTTTGTAAAGATATATAGATATCAGTATCTGTTACTGATGAAGACTAGATGAAGATGGCACATAGCACAAATGAAAAGGTTTCAGGCTCACCTAAAGAAAATAAATAAAAACAAACATTTTCAGGATGAATACAAATATCCCTTTGAAATGATGAAGCTATAGCTCTAAACCTCTATCAAAATATAGTACAATATGTAAACAACTATACATATCTATGGAAAGGCCAACTCTGATAAAGTAAGGTGGAACAAAATTAGAGGTTTGAGTCCAGACAGTTCAGGTGAGATCTCCGAAAAGGCTATTTAAGTCTTCTCATCTTTTGCCTATGGTGTTCCACAGGTGTCTCTTTTGGGGCCTTTTTTAAACCTCAAGATGTTTTTAAGATTCAGATCTTGCTTAGGTGTTTGGATGCCGTCAGGAGCAATTATCAGGCGAGAGGCAGGGTACACCCTGGACAGGTCGCCAGTCCGTCACAGGGCCAACACAGAGAGCAGACAACCACTCATGCACACACTCACTCCTAGGGAGAATTTAGAGTGATCAATTAACCTATCATGCATGTCTTTGGACAGTAGGAGGAAGCCGGAGTACCCGGTGAGAACCCACGCATACAAGGGGAGAACATGCAAACGCCGCACAGAAAGGCTACTATTTCAAACCCCTCCCCAGCCCGAACCAGCAACCTCTGGTTCAAACTCTGCCCGGGGCTTGAACCAGCAACCTTCTTGCTGTGAGGCTGCAGTGCTAACCACCACACCACCGTGCAGCCTCTTTGAGACATGATTATTGTAATTCCATTTTCACATGTTTAAGCAAAAAAAAATCCCTTGAACATCTCCAGGTTGTCCAGAATGTTGCTGCATGGCTAATTACAAAATCATCAAAATTTTCACTTCACTCCAATTTTATTCCACTGGCTCCCTATTTACTACAGAGGGCATTTTAAAATCCTGTTTTAACAACCAAGCACCAGATTACATCCGCAAACTTCTACAGCCCTATGCTCACAGTAGGTCCCTGTGATCGTGTGATCAGGGTCTGCTGGTTGCTGAAAACCAAAGATGACAGAGCCTTTGCAACAGTGGCTCCCTTCCTCTGGAACTCCCTTCCTCTCAGCCTGAAGACTCAGTGATGATCAATTGATAGACTCAATGATCTCTTTTAAAAAGCAGATAAAACACATCTTTTTAAACTAGCTTTTGCTTAGTTTGATCTGTTTTTATGTTCTT
>JBBBVU010000012.1:15356206-15369607 GCA_037177055.1 Atherinosoma microstoma | reverse complement strand
AGAGCTTTATAGACCAGCAGCAGAACTTTAAAGTTTATCCTCTGACAGACAGGCAGCCAGTGTAAAGACCTCAGAACTGGACTGGTGTGGTCTACTTTCTTGGTCTTAGTGAGGACTCGAGCAACAGAGTTCTTAATAAGCTGCAGTTGTCTAATTTTTTTTTGGGTAGACCTGTATTTCACATTCCTCCTGCCCTTCTCGCTGTGCCTATCTTTGAACAAATTTAAGTTTCACTGCTGAATTGAACTGCTTTTGGAAAGTGTCTTTGTGCATAACTTGGTCCCTCATATGTTGGCAGGTTCAACAGACTATTCCTTCAGCCATAGTATTTTCCTCATTTCAGCAGTCCATGCAGTGAGAGACTGGAGCTGAAGGGGCAATCTTATCAGTCGTCTTGTATTATATGTATATTTTGTAACTGGATAGTTTCACTATTGCCTCTAAACTTGTTTTCCTGCTTTGAAAAAGTTAGCTGTGTGGAACTTAGAAATAAGCTTAAAGTACAATTGGAATAATGGGCTTTCCCTATTATAAATCGGATATTTTACATTGACTTTTTTTTTGTGACAAAGCAAGTCCATCTGGAAATCTCAGTATAGCATCAGCTGGCAATGCAGGTCTCAAAAGTGGGACAAGTCTGTTCTTGCTAGCAGTACAACTTGACAGCAGTGCAGTAGATCAGTATGACATAGTTGATCTCTGTATGTGAGATGCTTTCCAAATAAAGTTCATAAAAAAGAATATAATGCCTCTTAAATTGATATTAGATTCAGTACTAAAGTAATTTGTTTGCTTTTCTTTAGGTTGTTTTACCAGCTTAAGTGTTTTCATTCGAGACTTTGGCACCTCCACCGGATTACACTGTGCCTGAGTGATGATACTCAAGTTATTTGGTTTTTCATTCTATTTTTTTGCAAAGTTACACATCTGTGTCTTCACCCCTTCCTGTCCCTTATGTGTGGGTGCATCTGTCTGGCCAACCCATCTGCATGTGCTGTGTTGCTGCAAGTCAGCCAGCTGCTCAGGGCCTTTGTCCTACATGTACTCCCAGTGCAGCCCTTTGTCATTACTGCATTTTGGTCGGGGGGGGCTCCTTCCTGCTCCACAGTCAAGCCATATTATCCACAGTCTTTGTTATAGAGATGCAACAATGATAGAAGGTTAAATTATATGTTTACAGAAAGAAAATGAGTTACTCCATCATCTTGTTTTCTCAAACGTCAACACTTTTTTTAATTTTAAGAAATGAAGAGGATCTACTAGAAATAAGAGGTTGTGGATCTGTAACCAGTTCAGATGTCTGAGCTTCATATTGAGCAGTCAACTGATGGGGGTGGCTCTTTGTGTGACTCACTGGGATGTGGGTTACTGCGGCAGGCTGACCTGACTCAGCACAGCCCCGAGTATTGTTGTTTTCTCCTGCCAGAAGACAAGAAGGGATCAATGTCCAGCTAAACACATGTCATCCCCTTCCCTCATGCTTTCAATCTCTCCTTTCTCATTCCTAGCTGGATGGCAGCTAATTTATTCCTTGATTTCCATATGAAGGAAGTTGTGGGAGTGAAATAGCAGCTAGCAAAAATTCCTGATGATTCTCCTCTGCCTGCTCTGCATAAGAAAAGGAGAAGTATCAGTAAATTATTGCAAACGCTTTGATTTATATTTCTTTTAACTAGAAATATGACTCTTAATTTATTGCATTTTATTGCATTATTCTTAGTGCTAAATTTTTCTTTTGGTATCATTCTGTTTCAGCTAGCACTTTTTATTTTCCAAGCATCTTGTGTGTTAAGTGCTGTCTCTTGACAAAAATGAATAAATATGGAGCTTGTTTTTATTTGCAGTCAATCCCTCAATGTTTCATTCATCCTGGGTTGAGTCTTTAAATAATCTCAGGGTGTGTACGCAGTGACACATTATTTCTGTTCTGTATAATATCTGCCAGCTTCACCGCTAACTGAGCTGCATTTTCATACAGTAATACGCTGGGTGTGTATGACATCCAGGGTCTTTCCCCTTACTTTGGTCAGTTTGTGTTTAAAGACCTCTATAGTGCTCGGTTGCCTTTGCCTTTTCCCTGTCTGCCGCTCATTCCTGCTGACTGCAGATTTTACCATATATGGTCATTCACTGCTCCCTGCCTGACAGCCTTCCAAGACCATTTCCTCCCTGCCCTGCCATTGGCTGCCTCATGCGATGTCATTACACATGTGAATTCTGGGATAGGCTGAAAAATGAAGGGTGGCCAGGATGAGAGAATCAGGTTCAATTCAGACATTGTTTCTGTCACACAGTCTCTTACTGTATCCAAGAACCATTCTAAAAAAATGCATTTTACTGTGCTCATTTGCATGACTTTATTTCTGACTAAAATACTGTGCCAGATTTTTATAAGAAACAAGAAAGCTTTTTTTGTGATACTTTGAAAAGATGGATGCAGGGGTATTTTTAAGCCATCTGATTTATTAAAATTTGCAGCAAATGAGCATTTATTTTTACAAACTACCTAGCCATGAATGCATCAACCTGACAGTCTAGATTCTGAGTTTATTGCTTTCTTAATCTATCACTTGTTAATTTTTTGTATTTATTCATTTTTTTGGCCACAGGTGCATGATTGCTTGTGGTTAGGAAAATGTGGGGACTCTGGATGAAGACTGAGTAGACTATATCAATTTAGAGACTTCTGGTTTTTTGGGGTTTTTTTAAGTGGGGTTTTGTGTTATGAGTAATGAGGTATGTATTGTAATTAGTTTCACATGCAGTAGGATGGTGGGCAGTGTGTTCTCAGTTACGTGAATCAGGGAGGATTCCTGATAGGTGAGCCAAGCTAACAGCTTTAAGAATAGGAGCAAATTTTTGGCATCTTAAACTCAAATCTCAAATTTCATAGTCTTTAGAGCAAACATTATATTGTGGATGATTAAACTGTCACTTTTACAATGTGATGTGAGGACTGTACACTGTGTGTCAACATGGAAGCTCTGGTTGAGAACCCGGTGACACATTGTAAATGCCTGCAATATGTTGTTTGAACGTCTATAAAATGTTACATTTGAGATTGAGTTTTTGTTGATGGGAAAACTTTGCTCTTCTGTCATATCTCTGAGCAAAATTAAGTTTGGCTTTCTCATCAAAAATGTTCCATGATTCCTCTACTGAGAGCATGCTGACCACTCGACTGTAGGTGAGAAAAAAATATGGCTTTTTAATTTGCCTTTTCAAGCTGTGACTGCTGCACCTTCTTATTGCACGAAGTTGATCTATCTCTGGAAAGCTGACAAGGGAGGCAGTAATAAACACAGGCTGTGTGTGTAAAGGCAAGCCAACATCACAAAACTTACCACCCCCAACCATTGGTGCTATTGTCACTCTTCTGATTACACAACACTGGCTTTACAGGGCATAGCCAGCTCTGTTCAGTCTGTGTTTATTACCAGAGAGAAACAAGAGTAGGTTAATGAAGACACTCTTTTATAAAACTGAACTTCATAATTTCACTTGTAGTGCATTGAAACGATTGCAAAGATCTCCCCTGTTCTTCGAAAGTCATACTGGAAACAGTGTTGTCTGTCACACGCAACTAACAACTAACCAATCCTACCATTAGACAATGAGTTAACACATTTTATTGAACATTGACCTTTTGACAAATGCATTTTTCTGTGAGAGTGCTTGAATATTTAAAACCAATATGTTTATTTCAGCATAAATATACGTTTTGAAATGTTAAAGAGCAACTGCTTTTTAAGCACTTTCACTCAGACTTGCTAAAGTACTGATCTCTCGTACCTTATCAGATATTATTGGGCTAGTCATGTGCCAGTAATGAACTATACAACAGTATATTTTCTATACATATCTGTTAAGGTATGTCAGCTGAAGCCATTTAGATGTGTTGTTCAGGATCAGTTCGCTGGTTTTTTGCATTGTATTGTTCCTGACATATCAGAGAGAGACCATAAATCTAAAATGGTTCCGGGTATGACCGTATTGTGTAAGTACTGCCTCAGCTGTTTGTGTTAACTGTGCAGATGCAGAGTCTTGTAAAAGTGGAAATTTCCATGGAGCTCTGATCACCAGTAGACAGTATGCATGGAGGACCCTTCAATAGTGAGCATGTGTGAATCACATGTTGAGTTGCAGGGAAAGGAAGTGTGCTGGCTTCTTGTGTGAATGAAAAGAATGTCCTCCTTGCCTTGAGGGAATGTTGTTCATACATTTATTTTTTTGTTTCAGTGTTGCACTTTGTATCCATTGCCTTGTGATTCACTCTCATTCTTTGCAGTTGTATGTGTTGCTATGCAACTGGTTGTTTTCTAGGCCTCAGACATTCCTCTCAAAGGAATGCAATAGCTATGGACATGTTAGGTAGGTAGAACATGTTACACAGTTTGGCTGCTGAGTATACAGCCCTTTGCTTTGGTGTGGGTGCCTCCTTTTTATTTATTTATTTTTATACATTTCTAAGGCTGGTACAGTTTGTCTTTCTGGAAAACACCTGCTTTTTTTCTTCTTTTTTCTATACCACTGGGGTGGTTGCCTTGGAGATGATTTTCTTGCCTGGCGGGTTTAGTCTGTTAGGGCCTCTTATTAGTTTGTGTTGCCTAGTCATATATTTATCTTGTTATAAGAATTTGATGAGTCCTCAGAAAAGAGTGGAAAAAAAGCTGTGGTAACTGATGGTTTATCATGTCTGTTCTAAGTAAAGCTGTTCGTTTTTCTTCTTTATTTGACCACCAGCCACCACTACGTTATACATAAAAGAGCTGAACACTCACTGAGCCCACAGCAGTTCATTATGACTTGATCTGAGACGCATGCTGTTACTTTTCAGGCCTGGAGTGACATATTTCACATGAACATTTTTAAGGACCAGGAACAAGAGGAGTAATCCATTTATACCTTATGAAGAGTAATAGTCTTTTATAGGCAAGGACAGATGAAACATGAATAAGGAGGATTATACCTGATTTCCTTTTAAGATTGTAAATAAATGTCCGTGGAGACAAAGTAAAAGTAAATTTCTTTCAAATCCTTGGCTATTTTCCGATTTGGAGATTCATACTGTTTATTAAACTTGACTGTCTTGACTAGCTATGTCTTGTACTATGTACCATGTTGCACTGTGAAACATGAAATCCAATGCTATCAAAATTTTGTTTAATCATTGATTCAAAAGCATTGACTGTTGATTAGTCCCTCTTGGCCAGGTGCACAAAGGGATTTGTCAGCTACAGCTTTCATTTCAAGTTTAATGAATTGGGTGGGATAGTGGGTGCAAAGATAATTTTTCAGATTAGTGGTGTTAACGACTGACAGATTTGAATCAGTGAGGTGATGGTCAAATTCCATTAACTTCCAAGTTAATGGACACTCGGTTTTCATTTGGCTTAAACCAAAATGTGGCATTTGTTTTTAAATTAAGTTTGTATTGGGACATCTATGGAATATGGCCTCTGTTTCTTTCACTCAACTGTTTCTGTAGAGGTAAATAGAGATGATTAAAAATTATATTGTGACAAATGTGATCAGATGATTATAGAAATCCGACTGCAGTCGATTAGCTTCTCTCACATGTGCGCTAGGTTTTTCTCTTATGCCTTTTATTACAAAGGCAAGGGTGATGTGTTTTCGGCGACATTGGTTTGTATGTCTGTCGGTCAGCAACATAAGTCAAAGTTATGGATGGATTTGGAGGAAATTTTTCAGGAAATCTCAGAAATGAAATAAGGAACAGGTGATTTAGGTTTTGGGGGTGACTGATCACCGCCTTGAGCAAGGAATTTTTTATTAAGGATTTGTTATTATGGGGAGATGGGGATAATTTTGTAGCTGCTAATGTAAAATAATGCCCACAATCATTGGCAAAATGGCTTCATGTAGGTCTGCACTCTCTGAGTGCTTCTAGTTTCTTATGCAACTTTTTTTTTCTTAGTCTGGAAAGACTGTAAATTCTGTGTCTATATGTCAGCAATGTTAAACAAGCCAATCTTTCCCTGTGAAAGAGGACAAGCAGGAAATGCACAAGTAGTTGTTTATGTGAAAAGTCTTGTCCAGCACATGTAAAACAGGCACAGGTATGATCAGCATCTTTGTTTAAAGAGGGGAGTAAGGAACGGACTGATTTTCTGATGAAAACAAACAAATTAATTTTGAGCTTTCTTTTAATTATTGTCTTGAGTTGTTGCAAAAAATGGAGCCTCCAGATTCCAGTGTGCTCAGCTAGAGTTTGATCTAAGCTATCGTAATGTTCATAAGCTTCTCTAGTTAGTGACCTAGACTGTTGACCTCATTATGATTAATTACTGTCAAATGTATCAGTTTATTTCTGCTTCTCCTTAAGAGATTTTGTGGTTTGCAGATGGAGCTCTGATATTCAGTCAGTTATGACAGTCTATTTTAGCACACTCCCGGGAAGCTTCTTTTTTTTTTTATTTGTGTCTGTGTTTAATATGTTTCTATGCATGGTTGAGGCAAGATCAACTTGTTTGTTCTCCAGACCCTGAAATACCTAGTTGTGTATATCAGATACAAACTCCAGTGACTCCTCACAGTGCTGCATTTGACACCCTAGAGCCCCCCCTTGCTCTCATTAATCATACCCATACCATAGCTGCTTTGGGCTAAGGTGTGGAATGTGAAGGGCGTCTGGCTCGCTGGTTGAACTGTTGGTGTCCTCTGCCCTGTCTGGAAGAGCAGTATGTTGAGCTTCACTACGTCCCTAAATTGGAAAGTGGGCTGTGTGCTTTTTTTAGATTCAGTTTTATCTGTTGCGATGATGTCAAAATCAAAAATTTTGTTTTGCTATGTGCTGGTTACTAAAAAACTCATTACAGTCATTGCTCTTTGTCGATAAACTGAGTTCTGCTGCAGGGCTTTAGCAGTGTTATGTATGCCACTTTAATCCACAGTATTTTGATTGTACTTAGTATGAAATGCATCCTAAAGGACACTGTGACCACTCGGAGAAACACTTTCTACTTTTAAAGTATTTGACATCAGAAAACATGTGTGAATAGGCATACAAGAACTGGTTGGACATGTTAATATTAAAAAGTGAGATTTGCTTAATATGGGCGGGCAAAATGTTAAGCTATACTGAGCATGATCCACAAGTATTGTTCAAATGGTGTGTTGTAATCTATATAAATCGAATAGTTTTGAACAGCTTATCTTTGATCGGTTTGTCGTCGGACTTGTTTATGTGGTTTCTGTTGAAACACCTGATCATCAGCCCGTTTCCTTCCTGCTTTACATCCTGTTCCTGTTCCTATTCTCTGCAGGAAATCATGTCAGGAGTACTTTTAATGGAGATGGAATGATGCATTTTTATTTGAGGAAATGGATGTGGAAAGAGGGCATGTCTGCCTTGTAATTTGAATTATGTGTAATTTGGTCATAATCATAGTGTTATCTGATACTGACTGGAGATTCCTAGGTTCCTGTGAAAAGTGGCGTCAAAGTCTGAACTTTCTGCACTCTGACGGAGTAGATTTCATGGTGTGCACAGTTATGTTAGTGACAAGGATTGAACAAGATCTTGTGATTTCTTTCTTCTTTTTTTTTTTTCCTCTTCCTCCCGCCCATAGATAACTTGTTCAAGTTATGAGTTCATTCTCACACAGTCTGGACTTGGGTCATTGAGTAGAGTCAGAATATGTCAGCCCAAATTAGTGTCCGTCAGATGACTCTGTAGTTACAACCCTGGTACGGTAGTTACCTTTTGAGTGTGTATGTGTTTGCATATTTGTAAACTGTATACAGCCATTGCTGCACTATATACATTCGGCATGACTGTGAATCAGTCCAGACATGGGTGACATGGAGCATGTGACCTGGTTTCTGCAGCAGCAGACAAGTATCCACTGCTTGGCTGTGTCAGTAGAATTGGGGAACAGTCTTAAGAGCAGGAATGCCTAAGTGATAAGCAACCACTCATGTCCTGCACTAGATTGTTCCTTTAAGATTAAAGCCACCATCTGTTTATCACTTTATAAATACATTATTCGAAGGAGTCACATGTCAGAAATGTGATCTACAAGCATACATGGGGTATATTGAAGTTTGATTTAAGCTGTGGATATGAACACTACTTATGGTTGGGTATCTGGAGAAATTGAACTTTCTACTTTTTTTTTTTTCCTGCTGTACTGTATGGTGTGCTGCTAATAATGAATCCCACCAACTATTTTTACATATGCTTTTTGTATGTTTGTCCCTGACAACAATGTCCTTGTTACAGCATTAAGCAAAATACAATTATTTGGATGCAAAAGCTATAACTATAAATTAGAGTGTACCTGGTTTGTCTTGACTGGAGTAAATCAGTGTTGAAATTTGTATATGTCCAGCCAACCATAGTTGGTCTGATGACAGGTAGTTGTAGATGTACTCACGAAGCTGTGTGTGTAGGGAGTACTGCGGGACTTGCCACGAACCATTTTATCGTAATAAAAATATTTTGCAAAATTTGCTCATTTGAGATTATTTTGTTTCTAATCCAGTTTTTTTTATTTTTTTAAATCTGCAAAAAGCCTTGCCTAAACAAAGCAGTTTATCTTTGCAAATGATTGCGCTGGCACAGTGTCAGATGACGACGGTTTCCATTTCTACTTTCCATATGCAGCAGATGGTTCTTAAAGCACAAAGTAATTCGATTACTGTTTCCATATACATTGATATATGTTGTCCAATTGCATAACCAATACTGAACTTTGAGACTGTCACTGGAGTCACTATCTTGATGTTGCTGCTAAACTCACTCTACATCTGTGCATTTGTTCATCTACAACTTCATTTGTTGGAGGAATACAACTACAAGGCAGTTTTGGACTATAAAAAGATTCCTCCAGATACTACGTAAGAAAATCAGTACTACAAATTAAAAGGTCTCTATGCAGTGCTTCTTTTTTGCTTTAAGCATCTGTTAAGATACTTTTATGTATCTTATGTTTGAGTAGGGAACTGTACATCTGTGTTCTCCTTAGTGTTGATTATACCTCTTGCTCATTACTGAATTCACAGTTCCCAGATTAGCTAAGCATTCTCAAGTCTAGCCTGCTGCTGTTCCAAGTATAATGGCAGAATGGCTGTAGGCAATGTTTGACTGTTTCTTGTATCAGAGAGACGATCAAGCTTTAAATAGGGCTGCTGCAGCAGGGCTCCACAGTTGGTGACATCATCTTTCTGGCCCTGTGCTGGTACTTGGAGTCAACGCAGACTAGGGTGTGTCTCTGATGCACAAGACATTACAGTGCAGGTTTGCCAAGTCACCTTACCATGTAGAGGGAATAAGTTGTCTTCAGGCTCACAAGGTTCAGAGGTTGTTTTTTTTTTTTTCCTTTAAATGCTTAGCATAACCAAAGGTCATCTGTCCATAAGTGAGCACATCAGAAATTCATTTGTAGCCTTCTAGTTTATGACTTGTGTAAGTAGATTATGTAAAGGGCAGTTTATTGCTTGATTTAGGGTTGCTAGTTTAAATGGAAAGTTAAGCGTCAGTTGGCATGCGTGTGCTATATAATGACGTCACTACTAGTAACTTCCCTTAATTACTATGGGTGGTCTAATAAGAGCTAAATCTAATCTGTTTACTTCTGTGTAGTACTGATGAGCCTGTGTGTTGACCTAGTGATGGCCTAGTAATGGTGTGAGAAACTATGGTTGGTGATTCTCTGGCTTTTGGCATCTAGGATTATTTTCCATGCTCATCACTTTTAATGAGCCATTTTAGAAGATGCAAAGTTTCAAATTTAATTAAACCGATTTATGGTAGGCTATGACTGTTTTTGAGATTTCCTGTTTGCCATGTTTCCATCAGCATATTTGTATGCGCAAGTTGTACATTAGAAAATATAGATGAAACAGTAAAGTTAGGAAAAACACTAAATTTTTCAGAAAGGTGAAGATTACTTATTCTATGTTTTCTAATTATATTTAGAGTATGGTGTCTTTATTTCAGTTTTTTTCAAACTTTATTTTTGGAGAAAGTGACAGCCCCTAGGAGTTTATACTTGAACTCCAAGCGTTTCAACAGCTTTTTAGCTTGTAGATTTTCATCAAAACAAATGTATAAAACGTGTTTGTTGCCAATATGAGGTCAATATGATAACAACACACTGATAATGCAGTTTTACCATGCTGGCTGTACATCAGACATTAAAGAATAATTTACCATAATGTAACACTTCAGCAATACACAAGCCATGCACACACCATGCCTCTGGTGTGAAGCCAGTGTTATATTTGGATATATTTGGACCACAAAGTGCTTCCTTAATTCATGGCTGATTAATCAGGCTGGCTGTGTTCCTTGACGTGGCAAATGTTTGGTCAGGGTGAATACAGTTAATGCAGTGGCTCATATTGTTTTGTATTACAGAACTATTTAATAAATGCAAAGCAGATTGTAGACACCAAAAGCTTCTGATCAAGTCTGTGCATTCTAGTAAGTTAATAAAGATTCAGCTCAGTTGTCTATTTTTAAAAACATCATTAATCATATATTTTTTTTCTTGTTGTGCCATGTTCCTCTGCCATATTCACTCAGTATATCGCAACCTTGGTTCTACATATTTTTCGCTTCCTCTTCATCTTCTATAACATAATGACACATGTAGCTTCATTAGTCTGCTGCAAAATTGACAATTTTAATACTTATTTTTTATTATTTGACAACATGAACTTGACGTTCACTTTAGTTTTTAAATGCACTTTATCTGTCAGTTACCTCCCAAACCTTGCATTACTCATCTAGCTTTTTTTTTGTGGTAAGAATCTTAGCTTGTGTGTGCGTGAGCTTCTTTTTGTTGGTGGAATTAAGGATTATGCTGTAATTGTCCTGTTTCAAAACACAGACCAGGATAAGACTAATCTTATTATTGTGTTGTTTTTATCTTTCTCTTTACAGACGGGACGCATTGACAAATCCTACCCCACAGTATGTGGTCATACAGGCCCTGTGTTAGACATTGACTGGTGTCCTAACAATGACCAGGTCATTGCCAGCGGCTCTGAGGATTGCACAGTGATGGTAAGGTTTGCTTCACACCTTGGATGTTAACTCAGACTTCTCAATTGAATGGAAATAGGCAGCGTACATTCTTTAGCTAATAAGTGACAAGAAACTACATGTTCCTATTGCGAGAGGCCAGGCTGTTGTAACTCAGGGATGGTTGCAGGCCTCACCCTCTGGATAAGATTAGGCTCAAATATGTGTAGTAAGAATCAGAACTGGGGAATGATTTAGCTGTTTATTGAGCTGAGGTCACTGATGTTTTTTTGTTTTTTTCTTTCTTGCGACTGTAGTTCCACTTTCCTCCAGATGTCCTTATTTGGGCTGTGAAATCCTGAGATTAGTTTTTTACCACTTCCTTACCTGACAGTCCAAACTTTCTGTTTAAACTCCTGTGTCAATGCTATATTTATTTCATGATTGTGGAAGTATAAGCAATGGAGAGGAACTTTTTCAGGTTTAATTGATTTTTTTTTTTTTTTTTTTTTTAATGTTTTTTTTTTTAAGTTAATGTTTAGTTTAAATGAGGCAGAATTGGGCAGTCTAACTGGTGTACACAACAAACTAATAGAAGTATATACAATGATATAGATGTACCAGCTTTTAACAGATCAAAAAGTGGATTTTCATCAATATGTAACATAAAGGTAACACTGAGCCACAACCCAGGTGACTGCATAGCAATCTGCTGCTAATGTTGTTGTTTTTCATTAGATCATTCACAACCAAATATTGACATGGCTTGGTAAATATGGATAGATGCTACAGAGGAAGAACAAAAGAAATGAGTATCTGTTGAATAGCGGAGGGGGATATTTGATGTCAAAACCATGCAGCATGTTCAGAAGTAGGAAGTTTTAATCACATAACTAAGTTTGAAGTTACACTTGCTGTGTAGGTCTTAGTAATGTCAACTGAATAGCTTCAACTTTTACACCAGTGTGTAGTAATGTTTTGCCATCAAGAATGTGAACATAGATGTCTTAAAGACTATATGTAAAAATGCACAACAATATGTAACACACTATTTTTAATCTAAAACCTGACAGTCATGGGTCAGTGGAGCAAAAGCCACCATCAGTTGTTGGATGGCCTCCATATACAAAAGCATGCAAAGGAAAAATGACATTTTTCAATGAGAAAATCAGTCAGTTGGTGGCTTTTGTTTTCATTTAGTAGATATTAGTAGATAGTTTAGTAGATGCTCACTTAAATGATTTATTAAGGTTATTCTACCGATTGCTGTGGTAACAAACTACTGTAGTTTCTTGAATATGACTGTAAACCCTCATCACTAAACAAAATGTGTCTTAGTCTCTGCTGCCCTCCTCAGGTTCTTTTTAGTAACTATCGTTGATTGTGAATACCAGGGTTACTCAATTCAGTCCTACAAGGGCAGCAATCCTGCAGGTTTTCAACGTATCCCTGCTCCAACACACCTGACTCAAATTGATGCATCGTTGTGCAGAACTCCATAGGCTGTTGGATCCATCTAATATGAATCAGGTCTGTTGGAGCAGGGACACATTGAAAACCTGCAGGACTACGGCCCTCGTAGGACCAAACTGAGTATACCTGCTGTATACAATAATGTAGCAAATTACTACTTTTGAGCTTTGCGGATGCACTTAATGAAAGTCTTGTGATTGTATTGGTTCACTACAAAGCAGCTTTAACTGTCTGCCCAGAGTTTCAGATGTATTATTATCCTCCACAGGTATGGCAAATTCCTGAAAATGGCCTCATCACCTCCATGTCTGAGCCGGTGGTGGTTCTGGAAGGCCACTCGAAGCGTGTTGGCATAATCACATGGCATCCAACTGCACGCAATGTCCTCCTTAGTGCAGGTACGGATCTTGGCTATATCCTTAAATCTACTAAATCTTTGCCTCGAACTGGTTTCAGAATTGGAAGTATAAGTACAGCACCAACAACTAAATATTTAGAATAAGTTTGATATGCTGCCAGCCAGCTCACCTTTACTTCCATCTGACCCTAGGTTGTGACAACCAGATAATCATCTGGAACGTGGGCACAGGTGAGGCCATGATCACCCTAGAGGACATGCATCCTGATGTAATTTACAACGTTTGCTGGAACCGCAACGGCAGCCTTATCTGCACCTCCTGCAAGGACAAGGCCATCCGTGTTATTGATCCCCGCAAGGAGACAATTATTGCTGTGAGCACTATTCTAAGAATTCTTTGGTTTTGGCTTTTTTTTTTTTCCTTTTCTGCTTGTATGTTTAGTGAGTGGTGAATTTTAATGATGGTAAAACTGGATTGCAGTGGAAAACATCAGCCCAAATTTCATTGATAACTAACCTCATCAACTAAAATTGTCTTTGAACATGACACCAAGTTGTCCCCAGATTTTTCCCTTAA
>JBBBVU010000012.1:15338933-15356106 GCA_037177055.1 Atherinosoma microstoma | reverse complement strand
TTTCATTGATAACTAACCTCATCAACTAAAATTGTCTTTGAACATGACACCAAGTTGTCCCCAGATTTTTCCCTTAAGCAATGTTTTATGAATTGGAATTTTATGAACACATTTATAATGAATTGGACTGATGTGGATTGTAATGAATTTGATTTAATTAGATTAGAGTGAATTGGATTATAATTGGATTGGACTGTATCTTTTAAAGTGCCTTGAGATGGCTTTTATAATGAATTGGTGCAATAAAAACTAACTGAATTGAGTTAGTGTAGATAGTTCATGGACAAATAACAGAACTTTGACCCAAAAGTTGTATCATGTAGGAAAAAATGCTGTATCCAGATGTGTTTGGAAGTAGAGCACAGACCTCTAAAATGTACTTCACAGGAGAAGGATAAAGCGCACGAAGGCGCTCGACCCATGAGGGCCATTTTCCTTGCTGATGGCAACGTCCTCACCACCGGTTTCAGTCGCATGAGTGAGAGGCAGCTGGCCCTGTGGAACACGGTTAGTTCATGGATGGTTGTTTCTTCATTTCACACTGCTGTACTATCTATGTGAAGTGTTGGGTTTTAAAATCAATTCAAGAATTGGACAGTTTTGATTTCTTTCAGATTCTGAAGTTTTTTACCTAGGTCAGCAGCAGAATAAATAAAATATGTTGATGAACATATTTACACCTTCTTAAATTTAGATGTATTAATATCAGAATGTCATATTAATTAATAAATATGACATATTGGTCCATCCAGGCTAAGAAGCTCTTCCTTATACAGAGCTCTGAATGATCATATCTCTTTTTCTTTCAGCAAAACATGGAGGAGCCAATGACTGTCAATGAGATGGACACCAGCAATGGAGTGCTGTTGCCTTTCTATGACCCAGACACCAGTGTTGTTTACCTTTGTGGGAAGGTGCGTTTCTATTTCAGTACCCAAGAATAAAAATCAATCAAGCATCACTTCAAATTTTCAATCAGATCTCCACAAAGCAGAAATAACACTCTTATTTCTTGGCAGGGTGATAGCAGCATCCGATACTTTGAAATCACAGATGAGGCTCCATATGTTCACTTCCTCAACACCTTTGCCACCAAGGAGCCCCAGCGGGGCATGGGTTACATGCCCAAGAGGGGCCTCGATGTCAATAAGTGTGAAATTGCAAGGTAAGCTGAGATGAGGGGCTAATCATCACATCTGACACCAGACTTTGTTTTAAGTTCTTATTTTAGTCGCATCTAAAGCTGAATCATGTCATGGCTTTACCACTAGGAGGCAGAATGTAACCGTGTCACAGTTGTCCACAGGAAACCGTTTAGTCTTTGTTGTTTAATAATGCACTGAGGTATAAATACGTGGTTTGTATCTGTGTGTTGTCAGGTTCTATAAACTGCATGAAAGAAAGTGTGAGCCTATTGTGATGACTGTACCTAGAAAGGTAAGCTTTCATCCTAATCGACCACTTTGCATACAGTTAGACCTCCGATGTATTTATTGAACCCCAGGCATGATTATGCAGCCTTGTATTGTAGTGTTCTGGTTATAGGCTTTGTCTCACAGCTTGTCATACTCTTTCCGCTTTAGTCGGATCTGTTCCAGGACGACTTGTACCCAGACACATCTGGACCAGACCCTGCCCTGGAGGCTGAGGAATGGTTTGAGGGCAAGAATGGAGATCCCATCCTCATCTCCCTCAAGAATGGCTATGTCCCAGGCAAGAACCGTGAATTCAAGGTGGTCAAAAAGAACATTTTGGACAGCAAGGTCACCAAGAACACGGAGAACTCAAGCCCTGCCAACAAGCCTGCCTCCCCGGTTCCTTCGATTGTGAGTTTTGTGTAAACCATAAAATATCTACTCTAATAATTACTGGCTGTCTGAGGATACATTTTGTTCAATATAATTCTTTTCAGGAAGGTAGAGTGTAAAGAGTAAATGTTGAAGTACATGAAAGGATTTATGTCTGACATCATAGCTGCTCATGGCCTCATCTGTTGTTGCTGGTTGTCAGGGGCTCGTAGTGTCAGGCAAAGGGTTTCAGTCTCTAGGATTCATGAAGTGGTTTGAAGATGTTGTTCATCCCACACTGTGACCCACAAACTAAGGGGTCTACTGCTGGTCCTGGCGCCTGTTGCACTTCACCCGCAATGCAGCAACCCTCCTGCGACCCAGCCCACATGATTTTCTGCAGTTCTGCTCTATAATCTGGTCCACAGGCACCAGTGTCGGTGAAAATTTTAACCCTCAGAAAACCAAGTTAACACAAACGGTCTAATTCGTTGGTTGCTTTTTTTGCCTCGATTTATGTGCATTTTTTAGACCTACCTCATGTTGAATAGTTTTATTTGCAATAGTAATTCTAGTAATTCTAACAACTACAGTGTCTATCTTTTTTCAAAATTGCTAAAACGTTTCACTCATCTCTCTCTTCTTTTTTTTTCTTTTCCATTTTCTCACAGAAATCCGAAGCAAAGATGGAGGAGATCTTGAAAGAAGTCAAATCCCTCAAGGACCTGATCAGCAGTCAGGAGAAGCGAATCATCAAACTTGAAGAGCAAATGTCCAAAATAGCCATTTAAGGACCCTTAGCTCCAACCCACTACAGTTCAGGACGTTCCATTTTTTGGGGGGGGTGGGTGGGAAAAATCACTGCCTATCTTAATGACAGTGTTTGGTCTGAGTCCTGCCGAGCAACGATCCCAAGGAACATTCCAGATGAACTTTTTCTTAGCCAGACCCAAACCCTCAGTTAAACACAGATGGAATAAGGACATGTGGTAAATTTGGCAGAAAGTACTTTTACTTTTTGGTGACAAAGGACTCAGTTCATTTTATTCTGTGGCAGCCTTTTATTTTTGCCTAATTGTCTAAAAAAAGGTCTTAAGTCTTCTCATTTTAGAATGACCAAGAAAATTCCAGTGTCAACAGCAGTCCCCATTCACTTTGATATATCTGTATGTTTTTTTTAGTAGGTGCCAGTGTTTCATGTTAGCATAACCCAAAATAATAATGTTGCCCAATCTGGAATTTTGTTTACACTTAACAGTATTTTTTTCTCTTTCTCTGAGAATATTCAAAATGCAAGGAGTGAAACTTTCAGCAGAAGACTGTTTATGTATGGAGGATCATTTAATCACTTTTGCACAATTAAATCAAAATAAGCAAATTAGATTTAGTATGAAAGAACATTGGCATTTAAAATTCTATAGTTAAAAGAAAAGACATTCCAGTTTGCCACAGTCAACATCCAAACATTTAGACATGCCATTAATGACAAATTCTTCCCAGCCTTTGCTGAAGCTGCACAAATAGACGCCTGCTTTCTGCTATTTGTTTGGATTTCTGTTGCTTCCTCTCATTCCTACTGTGGACACAGAAGTCCATGTAAACATGCATACCATTCTACCTTGCTTTATGAACATGCACTCTGCACTTATTGAAGAAAATGACATTCCATTAATCTCAGTGGCCAAGGGAAAAAAATTAAAACTTTGTGTAAATGTTCTACTGTAGTAACTCAGTGATGGTTGGTTGGTGGTTGTGATATTTTATGTGCTGCACATGGAAATATTCATTGTTTCTGCAGGAGATGTGCTTATTGTCGTGAAAGGTGCAGTCACCAACCTCTGTGCTTGTCTATGGGTTACTTAATAAACAAAAGTAGTTTAGGCTAGGTTTTTTTACTGCTTTCTTTGCATTATACACCACCCCATATCTGTATTTTCCGTACAATCAGAAAAGCAGATAAGACATGATGCCAAGTAATCGCATATCCACTCAACTACATGTAACCATCTGGTGATAAAGCTGTAGTTTGCTACCTTTTAAAGGCCAAACATAACATGTTTCATGTCTTTGGCTTTTTGGTACCTGAGACTATGGATGTTCCTGCATTGTTTGCGTGGTTGTAAAGTGGACTTGGTTAAAGGTCTATAACCTGCCTGTAATATGGAAGAATCAAATTAGTAGATGCCACTTTACTGTTAATTTTAGCCTGTTTCTTGTTCCAGCTGTGCTTGCATCCCTCTCAGCACTTCCATGTCTTATATCTTTAACGTTTATTTCTCTGATGCCCCGAATCAGTGTAGTTACTACAAATCAGGGGACCATTTAATTGTCCAATCTCAGTTGTTTGCTCCAATAAAAGCTCTATTTTTTTTTTTTTTGTATGTTTTAGATGTTTCCCAGTGGGAAGCTGAGACGGGTAATGGTTCAGTCTGTTTTTGCCTTCATTATTACCACTGTAAAGACCTGAAAGTGCCATAGAGTTGACCCTGGAAGTTTGTAAAGGTGACTGTTCTGTAAGTGGGTTTGTGTAGAAAATGGAAGAGTTGAAGGATGCCTGGATTTAAAATCACTTGGAGGTGCTATTGTTTGTACTAACACAACGTTCCTAAAGGTCTGTCTGTCACCGAGCTGGATGACACAACAGAGTCCTGCCAGTCCATCTGACTGTAGACCAGGTAGCATTTACTGGTCAGTGTCTTCTTTTAGGAGCATTTAGCCGCTGACATTTTTCGCCTTGGTACGGGTATAAAAACATCTTTTAAAAATGGATTTTAAACCAACAATCTGGCTGAGTTCACAGCCATGTAAGTCAGTGTGACCTCAAGATGCACTTTGAACAGTGAGTTGTACAATAATGGTGGCAGGAAATCTTCCGAGTGAGAGTCTGACACAATTATACTGCTATATTTTGTATGTCAGACTGCCAGTCTGGAGATTTTTTTATATTTTTTTACAGCGTTGTTGGCACGAGAGCTGAGTTTTGAGGATTAGTAGTTGATAGCAATCCAAAGGGACAATGTAGGTTGAAGAAATGTGCAGTTGAAAGATAGATGTATGTTTGTAATTAAGGTCTAGAAAACTGAGTGAAAGCTGTAAATAACATGACCAGATTTTCTTTTTTTCTTTTTTCTTTTTGTGGTTGTGCTGTATTCGTATGGGTGATGGGTTTTAAATGTTTCCCCTGTTTATGTTCCTTGCACCTTGCCATAATGTATCGTGAGAAAAGCAGAACTTTCATTACAAAATTCAAACAAAATCAGACAACCAACCAGAAAAGCCTCATGTGGAGGTCTGCTAAGCATTTTTGTTCATTATTCTTGCTTCAAGTATCAAACACTGATTATAAGGAAATTAATAAAGAATTTTTAAAATGGGTTTCTTGTGATTTGTTGAATATATTTTTATTTGTGTTGAGTAGGACAAAACTTGCACTGGATATTTTGTAGGAATTTGGAGGTCTGTTGGGTTTTGTTAACAATGAGAATACACTTCACTTTCCCAGAACTTTTCCTAGCCTCCTCCCCCTTACAACAGTTTTTTTTTTCTTTTTTTATAGAGATCTAAATATGTTGTTTTGGTACGTTCAGAATTCAATCATGTAGTGTAAAAAAACTCCATTAGTTTCCCGGCACAGCTGAGCACTATATCGTTTTAGAGAAAATGGCAGACTATTTTCAGCTGTTGAACATGCATTTGGTTGTACGGTGGGTGTTCCCAACAACGAGGCATGTGTGATTAAGTTAAGTGCACTGCTCTATTTAAAATGTTCATATTGCACAGAGAGAGTAGTATAAAGACTGCACAGAAAATTGTCGACAGGATGAAATTGTTGCAGATGCATGCAACATTTGTAGCCTTGTCGCTGTGAATGCAGTCCATGTCCTAAGAATGATGTATGTATGTAAGTATGATATAATTGCTGTCTTTCATTAACTGAGCCCAAGTTTTACAGCATCTAAAAAGTCATCAAAACCTTTTTTTTTCTTTTTTGATGATTCATTGTTTTTAGTTGTACTCTATCAAAAACAGCCAAACGTCTACTAAAGTCAGGGCAATTTGAAGAGCTGTAATGGTAGTTGTTTGATAAAAAATTGATCATTTCGTTGCGACAGGATGCTCGCACATCAACTGTGACTGCCCAGCTACAATATCTTATCACACCATTTATCAGACTGAATTAGTAGGAAGATGTCAAGTGAAATAAATATCCTGCATGTTTAAGGGTGAACTTAAAGATAAGCGGACCAACAAGACCATGAAACTTGTTAGCTGTGTTCATGTGTTTTTGGGATGAAACTGCTGCCTTATGGAGTAAGGCTGTAATCAGCATGGGTTTAATTAGAGAGGACTCAGTGGGCGGCAGAGACTCACCACGCCAAACCCAGAAATAACCATTTCTCCTAAAACATGGCACTGATGTTCCTTGTGCTACATGTTTGCAGCTGTTCTCCTTAACTTTAGTTCAACTTGTAGTCCCACAGTATGTTCAGCTTTTTAATGTTAATCAAATCTGTTTCCAGAAGCCTCTGTGTAAGTCGATCATTCATCCTTCTATCATGAAATGTCTTCAGGCTCACTCAGTGTCACTCTAGATGGCACACTTCATAAAAATACTGAGTCAAATATCCCAAATGATGGCTGAATAAACTTAGAAGGCTGAAGATGAAAATGGTGGAGGAGGAGGAGAAGATGTGATTAAGGGGCTGGGCATCTGTTTGCTGTGAGGAGGTTTTCAAGAGCTGAGTTAAAAAAAAAAAAAAAAATCAGTATAACTCCGCTGGGAGGGCTAATGCTCGGGAACTCACTCTCCCTTTCCTCTTGTTACCCTGTCGCTCCTTTTCTTACTCCTGTAGCCATCTGCACTGCATCTGATTTTCCAGAAGACTAAACCAGGGAAAGACATTCTGTGAGTAAGTTTGTTGTTGTAAATTGATGTTATTCTAAAATTAACAAAGGTAGAACGAAAGAAGTTATTTCCATCTACTGAGTTTTTCTGGTGATGATCCAATAGCTTCATATATATTAAATCACTTTCAATTCTAATTTGTAGCAACGCAAGGTATATTTGATTATCCCAGTAAGCTTGAGTCTAATATATAGTGTGATTAGAGTTAAATATGTGCATGCCATCCAGATTAATGCAGTCAGATTTCAAAAAAAGAAATTATCAGACATTTTTTTTATTTTGATTACATCTCGTAAATATGTCAACTTTATGAATTCTGAATATTTTTTCCCTGTGCAGTTTCCCCGTTCATCCAGCTGTTTTGATTTTGTTAATCACGACTAAACTGATTTAGTTTTGAACTATTGAAATTAATTGAATTTAACTATTGAAAAAACTGAATGGGGTAAAACAGGAAAATGGATGGATTTATTATATAGATAAAATGTCACTTTTTTTTTCATCTTGAAAGTTTTGGGGCTGTGCCATAATTACATGTTTTTCTTAAGTATTTTTCTTCTTTTTTAAATAGAATATAGATGTACAATAGTGTACAATATCATCAACTTTAGATTTCAAAATAAAGTATTTGAGCTGCATTACTTGACTGGGTGGATGCATTGAATAATGGACTGGATTATGTTGCTAATTTTATACACTTTCATGTAATTTGTCTCCATCAAAGTAATCTGACCCAGTCTTGTCAGATTATGAAAGAAAGTTTTGAGCTATAGTTGATGTAGTTAATTTTCAAATGAATCTGATTTATATTTCTGGTTTGGTCAGGGCAGTGTACTTCTTAGGATTCAATCAACTTGAAGACCAAAATTTGTCCTTTTAAACTGAATAGCTTTGTTCGGTACAAGTTAAAGAAGTTTATAGTCGGTTCTCTTTTTTTAGTGCAGTTTTCAACCAAACTACTGTCAGGCAATTTTTACTGATGTAGCAGAACAATCACAGGGACTAAGTGTCCTTATTTCTGAAACACAAATAGTTTACCTGAGAATATATTAAGACTGTGATAGCTCCTTGGTTTGCTTTATGAATGCAGGACTTTGAATTCTAACATGACATTTAACTGTGGAAGTACTTCTCTGAAATAACATGAAAGAAAAATACTTTATTAATCCCAGAGGGAAACTGCAAACTTAAGTGAAATGATACTTCTTCAATCTTTCCTAACATCGGGAGAGTAATGTTTATCTTTTTTTTTTAATAAGTACTTAATTTTATCCAGTATAATAGATGGCGCAGTTATACATAAAAACATAATCTGAGATGGTCTAACCCCAAATATTGAGAGGGTCCTCGATAAAGGTGAATTTGAACCGAGTACATAATGATGCCCAATACATCTATGACAAATTAAACAGGATTAATTAATATGGACTGTTCAGTCTTCAAAACAAATACATGTGGAAGCACATTACTAACTTTCCAAGTTACCAAATACTGAATTGTCATGAAATGGATTGGGGATGTATCTAAATTCTGGATGTTCGTCACTCATAATGTAATGAGAGGTATTACCAGCTCTATGGTGTAATACAGTACTGGAAATGTAAATTTAGCTGTAATTATAGGGATTTGAAGGGCAGCGCTGTCCTATAGCTGTACATTCAAGGATGGAGACCCAGCCCACCATGCGGTCCAGCAGAATGCATGAATTTTCGACCACACAAGGAGTGGAGGGTTCACACTGTGCAATGTAAAACAGAGCAGCAGCAGCTTCACTGTAGCATGATGCTGATTAGAGGCTTGTCTTTACAGCTTGGTGCTGCGTAATTACACAGAATATCAAGAGTTTTCAGGTTTGAAATTTAACAGATACACTAGTTGCTGTGTTATTGAAGAGGACAAAATGTGTAACATTGGGTCAGTAGATTTATTCAGTCAGCTGTATGGTGCAGATTTCCCTGGAAGGAGAACTATCTCTACCAGGTTTGTGCTGCTGTGGGCGGGTGCACAGCGGCTGCTGCCCAGTGTAAATATAGAGGCCACAGCCGCAGGTCTCCCACGCCTCTGTGCTCCTTGTGGAATATAGTTTCCTCCTGGCTTTGGTGTGGTGGATGGGTGGCCTCCCTCTACTTTACAAATTATAAGGCCTTCAGCAGCAAACTTGCTGTCTCCACCCAAACAAGTAATGGCTACTCTGGTGTTGGCTAAAATAGATCTGGTGCAAGACGGAGAGGCAGAAAACTGAGAAAAAACTTGAATCAAGAGGGGCAAAGGAGTTACATTTTAGCTATCTTTGGATAAATATTTAGTTAGAACCAGGAGCTCAGCAGCATAGCTTGTGTGGCTCAAGTCAAAGGTAACAGAAACCTCCTACCAGCGCCTGTAAAGCTGCAGACTTCATCTTTGCACAGGCTGCTTGCAAAAAAAATGGTGCAGGAGTTAATGCCTTGGAAACACAATTTTTGTTAATTATTCTTACTTTGTGGAATAAACTAACTAGATTTGATACATGAATTGGTTAATTGTGATGCCTTCAGGTGCAGCATGTTTTGACTTTTCATGTAAAGCTAAACCAGTTATCTCCTGATGTCAGATTTATAATGACCCTACTGACTGTTGTAATGCAACAAGTAACATAAATAGTTCTTAAAACTGTGAAAATGTTTTTTTTTAAGTCGTCCAGCTGCTTTGCTTTCCTAAATTACAACCTATTGTTGCTACAGGACTCACAATTGAGGATGAAGTCCCACTTGGTTTTACATGTCGCCTGTGTGACCCTGCTTTGGCTATGCTGCAGTGTTCACTCATCTCCGTTGTTCTACAACATATCCATGGATGGCAGTGGTGATGAAGCTGAGCTGGAGCTCCTTATCCCAGTATCTTTCTCCACTCGAGCACCTGTTCATATTACTACTGTTACTGAGCCTTCCACCCCCAACAACACCATCACCAACACCATCACCACCACCATGATCCGCCTGAAGGACTTTGTCCTGACCCGAGTGGTGGACTTCTTACAGGAGAATCTGCTCATCATCATGGTAGTGACCTCCCTTCTCATCGTTATGGTGTTCATCATCTGCTGCGCTTCTGCTATGAGTCACAAACGCAAGCTTGAGGCTTACAAGCCTCTTCCTTCTCAACCCAGGAAGCATACGGCCAATAAAACTGGAGGACGCAAGAATTCTAGTGACCTTCAGGAGAGGCCATATGCCGTGGACCACGTCAAGAGGGTCCAGATTCAGAGCATGGCCTCTTCCCCCAAGCACCTGCGCATGCCCTCCAAGGCTCTGGTGGGAGAAAAGGGGCGAGAGGTCAATTCGTCACCCCGACAGGCGGTGAGGCAGGTCAGAGATGCAGAGGAAATGGAAAAGCGGAGAGAGGAATCTAAATTTAAAGAGCAGGTGAAGCAGCACAAGGAGGAGGTGCAGCAGAGCTTCAACCCCAGCTCCAGCCAGCCAGTCTGCACCTGCCATCTGAAAAAAGGCCACCACTAAGGCACGATCTGGGCAAGATGGGTCAAAGTGTCAAATACAGAAACATTCAAGTGAAGTCATTCCTGCTATTTAAGAACATCCATTGTTAAAATAATGTAATCTAAACACGAAAAAAAAAGAAAGGAAAAGATGCAACAGATGATAGAAAGCAATTAAATAGTGTTTTAAGTCTACAATCAAAATTAGTTTTGTTGGCCAATAAATGTAACTTAATTTATTCTCACAAGAAACTTCTAACGTGAAAAGTTAAGAGTAGGCAGGATTATTATTTAAACAAGCTTGTGAGAAGTGTGAGGGTTGCTGTATACATTGTGAACAAACACAAAGGAAACTTTATGGATACATGGGGGTGGGGGGGTGACTATGGATGGTATGTACTTTCACATGTGTGTATACACAGTGCTGTACTGTACATACTATGTTTAGGTGTGATATTTAGGTGTGATTTTTCTTAATGATGCAGTTTTTAAAGGGCACGATGGCCCGTTTGCACCAGACTGTCACCCACATGTTGTGTATCAGTGGTTTGTCGTCCACTGCCAAACATAACAGTGCTGTATCTCTTTACTAAGATAGTAGTTCTTTCCCTCTAAATTACACTTAGTTAAAGATTAAAAACATAATAAAGTGATAATATTTAAAGCAAAATGTAACGGGGCAGTGTGTAATTCTCTATTTTTGCCACACAGACGTTTAACTCATCTGGAGGAATCTCCTCTCTGTGTCCTGCTGTACCTTTTTTTCAAGCAGCTATGAGCGTTGAAACTAAATCAGCCCAATAACAGCAAAATGTGTGGTGCTGTACATAAAGCAAAGTGAAGTGCCAGTAAACCATACTTGATAAGTCATTTAAAAAAAATATTTACTTTCATACGTATTTTCTTTTTTTGCATAGTGTTATTATATGCTATATCATGTTGTATTGTATTTTATTAGAACCTGATTCACTAAACCAAAAATCAGATTTTTAAATTTTCAACTTTTTTTTATCGTGCATTTGTGGTTATATTTATTAGGTTGATGATTCTGATCTACCTCCCTCCAACTGGTGAGATCATTAACAGAAAATATACTGGTAAACAAATGTTGTGAATCAGGGTTCACGTTTTTTTTATAAGTAATAGCCTACATATGGGATAAATTCCGATTTTTAATCTTAATGTAAGATTTAAAAAGAGTCCAATTGATTCAGGGACAGCTGGTTGGCAGGTTTCAAAAGAACTAAATCAAAACTGTCATATTAATCAGAACTGATTTAATAACTCTGACAGTTATGAAACTCTCCAACTCACCGTCCCGTTACTCGAGTTAGTGACTGAACATCTTGGCTTAATGTATGTGCTGTCTGTATTGTTTTATGCACCATTGTTTTTTTCCATTTTTAAAACTTTCTTCTCTGTTGAACCTCAGATTGTTATTCTCCGATGTTACTTCCTCTGTGACAGTTGTGTTGTTTTGCTTATGTTTAATAAAGAACCATTGATAGAGATGTTTCTCTCGTTACTGTGAACGCAGCAGTGAAATGGCGGGAGTAGAGCCAAACTAAACACTAATACAGCCCTGAGGAAACCTAAAATTAGGAAAGGCGAGGAAGACCCAAAAATGAAGGATGTTCTCTACATGCACATTATGCTCATCTGGACATCTGTAATTTTGTGCAGCATATGCTCAAGAATCATGGCTGACTGTTTCAAGGTAATTACCCAAATTTGAGATTCACAATATCTTCTCTGTGATAAGAATTAAGCTCTCCTTTTATTCACTAACTCCTCCACAGCTTCTCTGATGAGGCTGCTGAAAGCATCACTTCCTAAAGGAAGGTACTGAAGCCTGGAGATGATAAGAGGCCCCTTTGTCCTCACTGGCAACTGTACAAGGTTCTTTGAATATTTCAAAGGCTGTAAACCAGATACATACAGAGCCATCTGCTGCAGAACAAGAGTTATTGTATTATCTGTACAAATCTTATAGACACTGATTTGTTCCAGTTTGGGCAATAACAAACTGTTAAGTGAATTTTCAACGACATTTTTTGGACAAGTGATGAAATACAGCCCCTTGTTTAAACAGGTTAAGTTTTGATTTATCATTTCACTCCATTTTCACCATATTGACCTCTGGTATCTATCTGTAATTCATTAAATGATGTCAAGATGGATTAAACACATTTTCTTGAATAACAAGAAAAAAAAGTTTAATTGAATCACGAACAAGTCAGCTTGTCAAAGATCAAACGCGACAAGACAACACAGCAACTCAAACAGAGACATGGCGGCTGAAACGTGAGCTCTGACAGAGCCTCACACTCAGGTCACGTTCCCTGCTCTTTTGTCAGTGAGATGTTAAATAATTCCAGAAAATGCTACCCCATCACTTTCACTCTTCCTAACAGATGGTGGGAAGACACAGGGTCAGGCCTCGAAGCAACATGCTCTCTCACAGCACCAGTTCATCACAGACAACTTTTTTAAACTTAAAAAAATAAATAAATGAATAAAAAATCTTGACCTTCAGCAGCTTCAGCCTGAAAACATCGAGCATCCCCCTTTCTCTTAAAAAACAAAAATCTCTTGCTGAGAATTTGTGTGTGTTTTCACTCTTCTCTCTGTCTGCCACTTACAAACAATAGGGCCTCTCAATCATGTGTATAGTGAAGAGGATCTCAAATAGGTAATACAGCACCTTAAGGTGAACATTAAACTTTGATGAGCATCAACCTGGAATTCTGAACAGCAGTGGTTATCTTTAAGAGACGGTGGATCACAGGGAACACAGTCCTGCCCATCTCTTCGGGGGACCAGATGACACAGGAGCAGAAGAATGGTAAGTTTGATTTCATGGTTTTCAAGGGTTTGGAAGTTGTTGAGAGAGACTTCATCAATTGGCAGGGATGAGAAATATTTAATTTGTCATGTTGTCAAAATAAATAAATATACAAATAAATAAATCTTCTTGGTAAATCACTCATAGTCTGGTCAACATCAAACTTTTTGTTCTTAATTTAGTTAAATATTCTGATTGTTTTTTCATACACATTGCAAAATATTAGTGGCACTCAGTGACAAGGGAAGGTGTCCAATGAGTACATTCAGTATGAATATATATTGAAACAGTTGCCAGGTGAGTATATGGGAGTATAACTATGTAATGGAGTTGTGGTGACTGGATGGACATGACTTTGTAAGAACAGCCGTAAATCCATGGATTAAAACTGTAAGCCTATAATCTTCTTCTGATAGAAAGTTTTAAGTTTTCACACTTGGAGTGAGAAGTTGGCTTCCTTTCCTTTCATTCAACATCTAGCTAATTAGGTGGACATTACTTCAGCCTCAGCCCAGGAAGTTTTTATTCATGTTGCAGGACTACACCTAAAATGTTGTCAAACAGTAACCAAAACTTGTGAATGATGCAGAACAAGTATAAGTGGAGAATTTGACCAACTCACTTTTATAAAGTTGCAAAACGTGTCTAATGATGAACATACTGGTGGAATCAGCAATTTGTTTCTGCAATTCCAATTCTTCATTCCACAATTTCCTAAATGACTTAAGGGAATGAAATTAAATTGACCTTATTCATCCCAGGGGAAAATTGGTTAAACTCCTACTAACTGTATCCATGTTTTTTTTTAACATTTATCTATCCAAACACTGTGTATTTAGAAGTGTGTTGCAACAAAACTTTGGACTTCTGCTCTTCTTTAAAGAGATATTTGATCCCTCTTCTATGTCCTAAATAGGTTTTTGAGAGCTGGAGCAAAGTTCAGTATTGGCAGAATGAAATGATCACTTGTAACCATGAATAAAGCCATTAATTCTGACTTAAAATAACTCATACAGTCAATTCTTTATATATTGGACACTCATTAAGCTAAGTGAGGTGTCTGATTATTTTCTGGCACCGTTTCCCCTGAATGTGTATAATGTGCTTGTCTCTCCTCTTATTATTTTTTACAGTGAGCCATGCTTTGGTGCAGATGTGATGTCTTCCTTGCTCTCTGCCTCTGTCCCCTAGCCTGCCTTGCAATGTCTCCCTGTCCTCCAGGCTGCTGCTGTATTCATCCAGGATTTTTGGTTCTGTGTGAGTCTCTGGGTCTGAGGTCGCTCCCTCGCTCTGTCCCTCTCGGCACATCTGCTCTATCTGTGGCCAGAAACCAGCTTTGTAATGTGGACCACCTGCTCTGGGGCTTCTCCGGCCTGCAGGAGCTCAGCCTCAGTCACAACCTGCTGGCTCGCTTCCCTCGTGGCCTGCCTCCAAGCCTGGAGTCCCTGCTGCTGCAAGAGAACCGCATCACTTATATCACCTCAGGCGCCTTGAGACAGCTGAGAAACCTAACTCGCCTAGATTTGGAGGATAACCACATTCGTGCCATCCAGCCTGGGGCTCTGCTGAGTCTCAATAAGCTGCAGGTCCTGACACTGAAAGGGAACAAGTTGATAAACCTCCCCCCAGATCTACCTCCATCGCTGACACATTTGGACCTCTCAGCAAACTGCATCTCCTCACTGGACCTGCCCTCACTGTCAGCCCTAGTTAACCTGCAGGTCCTGAAGATCAACAGCAACTGCCTGCGCTCGATCCCAGAAAACACCTTCGACAGCCTGCCTCGACTCAGATCTGTAGACCTCACCAACAACCTGTGGGTTTGCGAGTGCAACATTTTGTATCTTTACCACTGGCTCCTAAGTGGCAGACTGAAGATGGCTATGGACCTGGTGTGTAAAGAGCCTGACCATCTCGCTCAACTTCTGCTCCTGAACCTTTCTGTTATGTCTATTTGTCCTCATGTCCTGAAGCCAAATGAAAGGACATACCAACTTGATCTCAACTCTGCAACATTGAAGCCAACTAATCGAATTTCATCGGAGAACAAGTATGATTTGGGAGATGGGATTCAGAAAACATCAAAAGAAACAACTGTTTCTAGAGCTCATAACATTCAAGATCTTCCCAAGACTCGTGTCTTGCACTTCTCTTTAGAGACTCTCACCTATGAAGAGTGTTTATCCCTAAATAAAACTCAATCAGCCAGCCCATCCCATTTAAAAAGTACTACTTCTCTCCCGGAGGCACAGGGATGCAGAGAAAACATTACAGCTACGTACCCTCAGAGTAATGTAAGCTCTGCTGATGGGACACAATCTTGGCTGTCCACAAACACAAATGAACTCTCACCGACTATAAACCCACAGGTTTTCACTCAGAACTCTGCAGCGATTGTCTCTCTGCTCGCTGTGTTGTGTGTACTAACAGCTTTCCTAATGCTGGCAGTGCTGCTCATGCTGAAAAAGATACTTGTGCGTCAGCAGAGGGTGGCCCCGGCTGATGTTGGATCCGGTAGATGACAGCACACACACCAGAAGGTTTTGAATCATTTAATTGAATAAGCATACAGTCTTATACATTTTTCTATATAGTTTTTGTAATATGAACTTCAGCTGTTGACCTGAAGGGATTTCAAATAAAAATCAAGCCAAATAGAACGTCAAAGCCAAAAAAAAAAATCCCCATAGAAAACACCTCAAACTAATTACTCATGTTTTATTAAAGATCTCCTTTTTGATCGTGTAGAGAATAACTTTAAAGTTGGAAAAATGTTTGTCTCCCTTGTTAAAAATAAAAGGATCAGTTATTTGTATTCACCTTGGACTCCAGCTTCAAAATAAGCAAACATGCTGCTGATCTAAACTTGAATGACTCCAGAAACATCCTTAACATCTGGCCCATGCACCATGTAAGGTGTAGGCCTCTCAGATCTCCCTTAAGGACCAGGATTGATGTAAAAACTTATCTTTCACATTTCACTCTACTGCTGAGAGACTTTTGTAACCAAGATATTAATAGAATATCCTTTAATGGATTGTAAATATATTAATTGCTGGCTTTGGCACGTTCCTCCTTCTTGTCCTGTTGCTTCAGTCTATAGTCTGAAAGCGCTGCTTTTATGGCATCTTCTGCAAGCACTGAAAGAAAACAAGCAAGAGGGTTGTTAGAGACACCATGATCATAAACCCCACGAGTGAACCAGGAGGTCCCTACATTAGATTTCTTCCTTCTCCCTCTGCAGTATGCATGATAGAAAAATCCCCAAATGAGAGCAATGGGGTAAAAAACATGATCACATAGTTGCAAGTTTTACAGAATATGGGGAAGATTTACGATCAATGCATGAATTACAGTTTTTCTAGTGAAATTATAAAACAAACAAAACAAAAAAAAAAAAAAGACAATTTGTTATGGGAGCAGAGTTGTATTTAGTTTTCTGGTTCTGGATAATTTGACATTTCTATTGAGACTTTAGTCTGATGCAGGAACCCAAAATGGATTAAAACATACTGCATAATGCAAAGTTTAAAAATCCACTCCTAAAATGCATTTAAAATGTAACGTTAATTGTTTGTTCTCTTACTTTATAACAACTTCGTATGCATCATTCATGACTACTAGTGTTTTTATCTGGCAGAAAGTGGCCAGAAAAGATGGCACCTGAATGAACATGTCAAGTTCTGTGGGTCAAATACAGCAGATTTAAAATTTTTGTGGGTAAGTTATGAACCTTCTGACAGACTAAGTGATGACATGCACCAGTGGGAGATACAATTCTACTTATGTAGATATTTAATTATAAGCCACCTGTCTTGAGAATAATAATAAAAAAGAAAAATCACAATTTGACTTCAGCATTTTGTTGCAAAACATGTAAAAAAAATAGATCCATATCAGTTAAAAAGTTGTTAACTGATTTGTGATACTGTGCAACATTTAAATATATTAAAAGAGATGTATGATCCGCTACTGTGATATTAGAAGTAGGGCAAAATACTCAAGTATTCACACTATCACAATCACATGTCAAATAAACTAAAGTCGCTGCTCTTGAAACTTTTACTTTGCTTTCTTATATAAACATACTACTTACCATCTACTTATGTATCGAGAAAATACAGAAAAATATTCCTTGAACTTACTAGAGCAATGAAGCTTGA
>JBBBVU010000012.1:15328804-15338833 GCA_037177055.1 Atherinosoma microstoma | reverse complement strand
TACTACTTACCATCTACTTATGTATCGAGAAAATACAGAAAAATATTCCTTGAACTTACTAGAGCAATGAAGCTTGACTGGAGGAAGGCAGAGTTCTTTGGCAATGTCTGCGTTTTTAATCTTCAGAGCTTCATCAATCTGCAGGATGAAAGCAAATTCAATTCAGCTTTATTTGTATTGCGCCAATTCACGACCATGTCATCTCAGGGCGCTTCACAGACAATCTGTTGACATCAATAAGTATTCATGTAAACCAATTCATAAAAAATAGCCTGGCTAAGGAAACCAGCAGACTGCAATATTGACAAATTAATTAGATCCTCCACAAACATCCAAATCAAATCATCAATCCAAGAGTCATGGGTTTATATTTGTCTGCGTACTGAGACTTAACTTACCGACTTTCCTTTCACCCACTCTGTCGCTAGAGAGCTGGAGGCAATGGCAGATCCGCAGCCGAATGTTTTGAATTTTGCATCCACTATTTTACCGTTTTCGTCCACTTGGATCTGTAGGCACCATACACACGAACATTATGTAAAACATCTGGACGTGTAAAGCTTTTAGAGGGATTTTTTAACCCAGGTTGTTGACCTCCAATCAGCTTACCTGTAGTTTCATTACATCACCACAGGCTGGTGCACCCACCAGTCCAGTCCCCACATTCTTCTTGTCCTTGTCCAGTGAACCAACATTTCTCGGGTTTTCATAATGGTCCACCACCTTTGAGAAAGTCAAAAACATTCAGACTCAGGTAACTACTGTCTAAGCTAAAAGTATAGTCACACCTACTTCTGACAGACCATTTAAACTCTACTCAAATATAACGTGAGTTACTTACAAGAACCGTTTGGAGACATTTTGTTCGCTTACCTTTTCGTGATATGAACAAAGTGCATTCAACTCCGGTCTAAACAACCTTCTGCTGAATAGTAAAAGCAAGGACGCTGAGTTTCGTAAGGAGACCATCGCCATTTTTCAACACAGACTGTGACCGGAAGTGACTGAGTGAGCTTGAGCGAGGACGGCCGCTTTTTGTTGACAAACAAGTGAAAAGGGTTTAATATGGAAGGAGCTCCCACTAGCGGTTCATACTAATCACTACACCCTCGGGGTGAATCAAACGGCCCCGCCTCTCACCACAGTGCTTGCTTGTTAGGTTGTTACCAGGCAGACAGCATTTGCAACATGGCAGCGCCGAGCAACGCAGAGCAAACGCAGTTGCAAGATATGGAAGAGGAAGAAGCAGGAGTGGAGGAAAGAGAGATGGAATCGGACGAAGAGGAAGGCATGGGTGTAGAAAATTCAGACGATGACGAGTCGTCGGAGGATGATAAAGAAAATGAAGCCGAAATCCAGCGGTTGGAGGAGCAGGTAAGAGCCAACATCAGTCCTGAGCTTGGTTCACCCACATTAGCAGAGGAGCTAATGAGAATGAATGGATGGTAAAACAGTGAGCTAGAAGAAGCCAGCTGCTTCAACAATGTGAGCTGCTCAGTCTTGATTTTGATAGAAATTATGCATAGTTGTGATAGTGGCTGTTAAGCCAAACTGTTAAATAAGAGCACCTTATACGACGTCATTCACATGGCCATCGTGATTAGCTCTTGCTAATTTGTGATGCTAACGGCTTGTCTGGCGTCACGCGCCTTTTTACTATACCCAATCGTGATGGTATCATAGCTTTAAGTGATTTCAGATGGTACACGTGGAAATTAAAGGAATACATTGTCCCAACTTCATTGTGTCTTGCGTGTAACTTATAAACGTGTTAAATCATTTTTCATAACATCAAAGTTGAATATGTTGCCGTGATAACAGAAAACGAATCTGCATAACTTTAGTGCAGTGCTGCCTATGATACACTTTAGTTACCAGGTCAGTAGTTGTACACATGACTACAACACTACTGCAGAACTCAATTGTTCATTTGGAGATGAATTTTATAATTAAGCTGTATTGAATTGAACTATATTCAGTAGGTTTATCTCGGTAATTCCATAAGTGTCATATTCATCATTCGTAATGTAAGGATGACAGACATGTCGGTTTATCTATTTATGCCTGGAGATGGGCTGTTGTGTTTGCATGCATGTTTGTTTACTTTAGATTACTCTCAGATTGTCAGACCTATCTATTGTTGTTTAACGGTTAACCTTCATATTTATTGTCAGGATGTAGTTAGTGGATGGTTCCTGCTAAATATAGTTTAATGGAAACGTGTTTTGGTGAAAATAGTGGGCAAAAATCTCACATCAGATGTTATATGCACATTTTTCTTTACATTTACCACTTCTCTGACAAATCTAAGCAGAACTGACTTATTGCATCATCAATACAACTAGTCATTTTCAGCATGTCGATTACAGTGTGGAGATCCTGTAAAAGAAAGTTTAGGCTATATTGACTTTTGTCCCACATCTTAATAATGCACAACATCTTGAACAACGTATCAATTCCTAAAAGACATTTAGAGGAAAGAGTAGTGAGGAAAGAGCCGGCTTGTTGAAGGAGCTTTAAGCAAGGATGTACAGATTGATTCTCTGTAGAAATGTTGCTGACATCTGATGTCTAAAGAATCATTTATGACTGAAGCATTGAATAACTGATTTAAAGATTAGAGAATCAGTTAATTCAAATATATTCAATTGTAATGATCAACCTGTCACTCCCGTACTTCTGTGTGCTTTGTTTTCAGCTGTCGATCAATGCTTTCGACTACAACTGCCACGTCGATCTTATCAAACTGCTCAAGCAGGAGGGAGAACTTCTCCGTCTGCGAAAGGCAAGGCAGAAGATGAGCGAACTTTTCCCTCTCACCGAAGGTTGGTTTACGTCTAATACAATTGTTGCATCAGTAGCTCTCATTTATTTAAAGCTAAAAAAAAATAAAAAAATTTCCAGAGATCTGGCTGGACTGGCTCAAGGATGAGATCCGTCTGACAGAGGAGGAGTCAAACCGGGAGAAAGTATATGAGCTATTTGAGAAAGCTGTAAAAGACTATATCTGTAAGTGTACCATCCCACTGCTACTGCTTTTGATCTCATCTTCAGTTATAACACAATCTCAACTTTTAATTCTGTGACTTTTCTCCTCAGGTCCAGAGATCTGGCTGGAATACGCCCAGTACTCGATCGGTGGCATGGGCTCACCAGGTGGGATAGACAAGGTGAGAGCAGTCTTTGAGAGAGCAGTGACAGCTGTGGGGCTTCACATGACCAAGGGACAGACGCTGTGGGAGGCATACAGAGAGTTTGAGAACGCTATTCTGTCAACAGTGCAGGTTTGTGTTTCTGTCATCAGGACAGATCTTCTCAGTGATCACACATATACATTCTGATTTTATTACTGCTTTGTTTATCATCATATACACAAGAAATATTTATTTTGATCGAGGCTGTTTTGAAAAGAATTGAGCTATTAAATTAGAATAATCCTATGGCAGGATCATGGATAAATATGGTGTAGTTTCAGGCAGTGTTATTCCATTTTAATACTTGGTCACGGCCTCCTTTTAAATAAATTTTTTTTTTTTTTACTCAATTCAGAACAAATCAAAATGCTGTAAAAGCTGGAATGAATTCCTTTTATTTTTGATGGAATGAGTCAAATTTCAGCACCATTTTCTCTGCTGCTCGTGCTCTCAGCCTCCCCCTGGCAGGATTCCTAGCCGCGAGGAGAAGGAGCTCCTGAACACTCAGCTTGAGCGGATTCATACACTGTTTCGCCGCCAGCTGGCGGTCCCCTTAATGGGTAAGCATGGCGACTCCTCTTTTCCAGATGAATTTCTGTAAAAATGGGCCAGGTTCCTTTGGTGGGACCCACCTGAAAACCCATTAATTACACCATTAAAGGAAAAAAAAAGATAATGTTTATAATGATTATAGATAAGAAATATGAAAATGTAGCAATTTGGGAGAAAGTGAAAGGGTGGTGATGTGGATTCTGAAATGCCCGGCAGATTTAGAAACGGTGCATTGCTGATCTGGCCCTGACCATGATTTAAGATTGCCTACTGGTGTGTTTATTTTATTTTATTTTTTAAAGCTCTGCTGAATATATAACAGAAATGTTTGAAACCATTTCTTATCTGTACTCCTCCCTTGTTATTCCATAAATATGGGTCAGATTAATACATTCCTGCAACACCAAATCATCTAATATGTAAAAATGTGGGACAAAGTCAAGTTCTTTCTTAATTATGAGATGATTGAACTTTGCTGTTTCATAGAGATGGAAACCACATATGCAGAGTATGAAGAGTGGGCTGAACATGGAGTTCCTGAAACAGTCACACATCTGTACAAAAAGGCTTTGCAGCAGATGGAAAAGTGCAAACCTTTTGAAGAGACACTGGTAACTGTTTTTTGAATTCATAATATTTAATGCATTTACCCTCATCAGTGACTAATAATAGGCCCAGATTTTGCAATACATCACGTCTACTTGCACTTTATCTCACCACAGCTGGTAGCAGAACCCCCTAAACTGGCAGAATATCAGGCCCTCATTGACTTTGAGCTTAAGGAGGGCGACCCAGCACGGATCCAGATAACCTTTGAGCGGGCTCTGGCAGAGAACTGCCTGGTACCAGACATGTGGGCAAAATGTACCACATATCTTGTGAGTATTGTTCAGTTTTTGGCATGGTGCCACCTTTCCAATCAGACTTGAATGAGTTGATTGCTCTTTTTTTTTAGTTTTTAAAGCTTGGTAGCACTGCCGTCTGCCAGCAGGATCTAAACAATCATTGAATGGAAATAATGAAATCATCATGATAGTTATATTTATTCTGGATTGGGCTGCACTTTCAAGTTAGCAATGTCTTGTTGTGAGAAAGTTTTCCCAAACTTTTGATTCTAACACTGAGGGTTTGGCTGATTTTCTCTGTGCATTGGTTTGTTAACACTTGCAAATGCACTGGTATCCAGTGGACATTGATATACTTTACAGTAATGAAAATGTTTTTCTTTATAAAAGCCACTTTTTAAATCTTTAGTAGGAAATGATAGATGCGTTGAAATATTTAAAAGGTTTTATTAACTGTTGTCCCTCGGCTCTGCAGGACCGTCAGCTGAAGATCAAAGACTTAGTCCTTTCTACTCACGAGCGTGCTGTCAGGAACTGTCCCTGGACCATGAGTCTGTGGAAGAACTACCTGCTGGCTCTGGAGAGGCATGGAGCTGACCATCACACTGTGTCAGGTAACGGCTGGAGGACAACATGAAGCGCTTCATACAAGAATTCAGCTGCTATTTTCTTTAAGTGTTTTGGGGGTTTTATTTATTTCTGATAATACTGAAATAGATCAATGTGTTACAGTAGGATATAAAATATATGAAATACTGAAGAATATTAACTTCTACTTCTAGCTCTTCTTAGAAGCTTTGTGTTGTGGAAATATCCCTTGCCCATACAATCACATGTTGGACTGTGTTTGATTTTTATCATTGTGCTGTAACAGATGTTTTTGAGAAGGCGCTGAATGCTGGCTTCATTCAAGCGACAGATTATGTGGAAATTTGGCAGGCATACCTCGACTACCTGAGGAGGCGTGTAGATTTCAGTAAAGGTGAGAGGAGTGCAGGTTGTTTCTGTTTCTTGAAAATAATAACAATGAAAAACAAACACTTCAATCATTGTTCTGTTCGCAGAATCTAGTAAAGAGTTGGAAGAGTTACGAGGAACCTTTTCTCGATCTCTAGACTACATGAAACAAGATGTTGAAGAAAGTAGGTGGATTTCTCTTGAGTTAATCGTTATGGGGGTTGTCTTGGTTTGGCTTTCATATAATTCATTGTCTTGTTTCACTGCAGGGTTTGGTGAAAGTGGAGATCCTTCCTGTGTCATCATGCAGATTTGGGCAAGGATAGAGGTAAGCAGATTTACCATGATGACTTTTTTCAAACCCTCAGGTCGTTTTTAGGGCTGCACGATAGATCGTTAAAAAAACACGTGTGTTTAGAAAGAGTCTGCGAGAGTTTGCGGAGTACAGTCTGCGCTCCGTGGTAATGAGGGTTTAATGGATGGAGTCTAAAAACCCAAGTGGTAGTGGCGAGAGTCACCCACCCACCCGAATCAAACTCGTGCCCCAAAACAGTTGGCATATGACTGTGTAAAAGTTTGATTGATTTAAGCCAGACAATTTTAAACAATGCTAGTTGCATTGTAAAGTGTGTTTTGCTCTGGTTGCAGCGCTGCAAGGCAACACCACAAATACCTTTTTATCAAATTTAACGTCAGCACAAAGTACAGCATGATGAAGCCGTACGACCCAAATAATTGATTCACATTTTTACCAAAATCGTGCAGGGCTAGTAGTTCTGTAGTATGAGCTTTAGATATTGTGAAATATATTGTTGTTTCCCGTCCAGGCTCTCCACTGCAAGAACATGCAAAAAGCCAGAGAGCTGTGGGATAGTATCATGACCAAAGGGAACGCCAAATTTGCCAACATGTGGTTGGAATACTACAATCTTGAAAGGTCTGTCTGCCCGTGTCTGAAAGGAAGAACATTCATACAAGTGAAGTGCCTGTTAGACTCATCTAAAAAAAAACGTCTTGTTTTTCTTTCTTTTTTGAATCCATAGAGCTTACGGGGATCCTACTCACTGCCGAAAGGCTCTCCACAGAGCGGTGCAGTGCACCTCAGACTACCCAGAACACGTCAGTGAAGTCCTGCTCACCTTTGAGAGGGTTGAAGGTAAGTCTCATTCAAAAATTGCAAGAGAAAATAAAAATGTGAAATCTTATTTGTGTATAAATTTTCTGTTGCAGTGCTTTTTAAAAAATTTTTTTTTACTGACAATCAGTGCTCATTTAATCAATTAAATGACTTAAGAATAGTCGATGTTATTCCATGTCAGTAAAACAGTTTTTATTCACCATTATGAAATTTGAAGGATGGATTAAGTTAAACCGTGTTACTTAAATTAGACTTAAAAGCAATAAATAACCTCTTGTGTAAAATGTCTACTCTGTGATTGGCATATAAATATAAAGTATTAAACAAAGCATATGATTTAAATAAGCTGTCAGTTTAAATAAGCTGTAATATTATTTAGCAGTTGTCCCAGCCTCTTCAATGGACTTCAGTCATACTGGTTTTATATGAAATAATTGTTCCGTCTGTGTTTAGTGTTGTTGCTGCTGATGTTCACCTTTGCTTCAACTTCATCAGTCTAGAAAGTCTGTTAGTATTTACTACCACCATTAACCTATCACTGGTGGATGTTTATCCTAACATTGTTGGAGTCTTGCTGCTCTTTAAAAGCATCACTGGGTACAGCCACTGTAGTCTCATTGCATTTAATTGTAATGGGCTTCACCTGGTGGTGCAACCCGGTACTGCGGGATATCGTCATTACAGTCCAGCAGCTGCACAGCCCCCGTCTTCTGCTTTCACATATTATCATCATTAACATTTTATCATTAACTTCTCTGGCCTCATGCAGGTTCCTTGGAGGATTGGGACGCAGCAGTGCAGAAGACAGAGACACGGCTAAACAGGATTAATGAGCAGCGAACAAAGGTAGCGAACATGTCAGCACTGTACTGGGCAGGTGTATCATTTGGCTGCATTTGGCTAATTGTTACTTTGTTCTGCCCACCTGTTAGGCTGCTGAGAAGGAGGCCAACCTGGCTCGCCAAGATGAGGATAGAGCTGAGCAACGGCGGAAAGCCAAAGTAGAAAAGAAGACTCAGAAGAAGACCCAAAAAGGATCTCGAGCTGTAGAGAAGAGGAAAGCTGAACAGGATGAATGGAACGAGGACTATGGTAAAAAAAAAAAAAACTGTTTGAGAGAGAGAACTTGTCATATTTTGGCAAAATTTATTTGCATGGTTTCTAACTCTCCCCTCTTGTTTGTTACATAATAAGCTCCTAAAAGGCATAGAGGGAATGTTGACAACACCACAGATGAGTACATGGAGACTGAGACTGGACTCTTTGGGAAGAACGCTCCTCCTGGATATAAGCCGACTTCCTCTGGCACCAAAAAAGCAGGTGTCGCTGCCCAGAGGCAGAATGATGACAAGCCAGAGCTTCGTGATGACGGCGCCAGTGTCTTTATCAGCAACCTGATGTACACCCTGCAGGAGCCAGAGGCAAAGCTAAGGACACTGTTTGAGACCTGCGGTTCTATCAAACAGATTCGCCCGGTCTTCAGCAACAACGGCACCTTCAGAGGTTACTGCTACATACAGTTTGAATCACCAGTATCGGTCTCTGAAGCCCTAAAGTTGGACAGACAGGAGGTGGAGGGCAGGCCCATGTTTGTGTCACCTTGTGTGGACAAAAACAAAAATCCTGAATTTAAGGTTAGTAGACAATTGGTCAACAGGTTTAAAGTTTTCTTTTTTTTTGTATGTTCCCCCCCCTAATTATTTTCTTTTATTTGGTTTCCTCAGGAGATTTTAAAAAGTATTAAAATTTAGATTCACTCTAAAACAAGTAGAAAGTAGACATCACAAGTGATATCCTCACACTAATGTTCTTTCAGGTATTCAAATATAACACATCATTGGAGAAACACAAAATCTTCATCTCTGGGTTGCCGTTTTCATGCACTAAAGAGCAGCTGGAGGAAATCTGCAAGACTCACGGCACTATCAAGGAGGTTCGTCTCGTCACATATCGCTCAGGAAAACCCAAGGTGAGGCATTAAGAGGGCAGTTGTCCAGATATTTAGTTTAAACTAGTCCTAAAAAATCAAATGTTAGCCACTTGGACCCTTCAGCAACTTGGCAAAGTCACAAAAAAGCCTGTTTTTGATAGATTAACCCTCCCTTGGTGTATGGCTCTGCAGGGTCTGGCATATGTTGAGTTTGGAGATGAAATCCAAGCCTCTCAGGCAGTCGTGAAAATGGATGGCATGGATGTGGAAGGCAACAAAATCTCTGTCGCTATAAGCAACCCTCCTCGTAGAAGCCAAATGGATAAGCCTGGTTCCAGCAGGCCGATGGCAGACTTGTCTCGTCAAGTCTATGGCTCGTAAGTTTACCCAAACCTCTTCTGAGATCTTTCAGATTCTGGCATGCAGCAGTTCATAAAATATGATTTGAAAAAAAAATTAAAAATTGTTTCAGGAGAGGAAGAGGACGCACCCAGCTCTCCTTACTCCCTCGTTCTTTGCACCGTCAAACAACGCCAGCAGGCAAAGTGGAGAACGGGACTGCAGCTGAGCGAGAGCAGGTGACGGGCAGCACCGCAGGGAATCCAGCCGGAGAGCCGAGACCTTTGTCAAATTCAGACTTTGCCAGGATGCTTCTCAACAAGTGAAAGGAGATGAACAGAATTACGACAGCCTCCACACTGAAAGCCATCTTGTGTCCTTAAGAATTAGTGTCGGTGATTATTCTGTAACTGGTTACCTGATTGTCCCTTTAATGTCAGGCACTTCCTCATCGACCATTCTGCGAGATTGCCTTAATCGCTGCGCTCCTGACTTGCATCACGAACTCCTCACAGCTCCGATTTTTCCCCAGTGTGACAGATTGTTTTTGTCTATTATGTTTGAAGGTGGCTGCCAGGATAGTTTATTAAAAAAAAAGTGTATCATATTTGTGTGTAAATATATTGTATCTAAAGTTGTTAGCCTTATGTTCCAAGTTTCTGCTTTTGTTGTGGATTGTTAAAGGGATCTGACAGAAGATTGTTGGATTTTTGTTTGGGTTTTTTTTTTTTTTTGTATTGGTTTTTTTTTTTAATATTCAAAACAGACAAACTTGTGAATGTTGTTTTAAAAAGCTATATGCAGATGTTCAGATATGGTGTAATATAGTTGGTGTGTACATAAAGTGGATGTGATACAGTGATAAGACATTCTCCAGATGTTTTAAGGACCCAGGACTTTAGTTGTAAAACGTATTTAGAGATCTAAGGACACAGCTAACAAAACTAAGGATTTTGCTTTTTCTGAGGGCCTCGTACAGTTAATTCATGAGTTTTGCTTAATGGCATCTGTCACCATCTGATATTAATAATCAGTATTATGTTACTACAAACTACACTTAAATGTTCCATCAAA
>JBBBVU010000012.1:15294799-15313768 GCA_037177055.1 Atherinosoma microstoma | reverse complement strand
CATGGAGGTGGTGTTAACTGGCTGTCCCAGTGCAGGGTGACCATGGAGGTGGTGTCCACTGCTTGTGCTGTTCCTCACTGATTGTCTCCAGCAATGATAACTTATTGTTACATCATTACCAGAGTAGCTAGCTGTGCTCGCAAATATACCTGTTTAAAATGTTAATTTAACACAAGGACAAGGATAGAGTTTTAAATCATATCTTAGTATACTTAATATCACTCAATTATGATAAACCCGCTTGAATCAGCCTCCAATGTTAGCTGTACATAGTCTAACTTCATCATAACTTACCTTTACATTACTACTAGAGCTGTGCTCGCATATATAGTTATATTTAAAATGTTAATTTACTGTAACAACTACAGTGCTACTCTCAACAAACATGAGACATCAATACTCTTAATATAATCACATTGTCCACTCGAGAATGCTGTTGATATTAAGCCTAATAGCTTAGCTAACACAGATAGCTAACTGTGGTTAGCTAAATGTTGCCAGCTAGATGTAATGAGCACCAAATACCTATGAATATGACTTAAGTATACAAAGACACAACTACAGATATGACAGTAATATGTAATAATACATACCCAACACAAAAACAAAAAGATCACCACAGTTTTCTTGAGCTGAGCTCAGATCTCCATGGCGACCATTGAGCACTGTTTACCACTTTATCCAACAAAAACAGATGTGAGGTGGCACCCCTAAATCATCATGTATTGGAAAAATATTTTGCATGTGTTGTTTCTACATGTATTAGCACTCAGCCATATCAAAATTCAAGAATTGTGTTTTTTGATGCACCCTAGTAACCGTGCAGGTAATCATTAAACCTGATTCACAAAATTTTAGCACTGTTATTACATACCAATGTTTTGCTCGCATCACTGGTTGTACCTGGTGTGTTGGTGCAACCTCACTCAGTTTTGCACAAAAACAATTTGTGCTCAGTATTTATATAACACTAAACATAAATAAATCTGGATGAGATTAAAAATGAACATTTTGTCATATGCTTCATACATGATGGAGTGATCAGTGTGTATTGCTGGCAGATGTTTTTGGTGCCACAGAGGCATCCAGCAGCATCTGATAAATCATTGTGGCCCCATATGGTAATCATAATAGGATCCCATCTGGAGGCTGATTACTCCATATTAAGCAAAAACAAATTGCCAGCAGCACCTTCCTTTCCATCCATTCCCTCCAGCTTTATATTTGCAAGTTCTTCATGTCAGATGAGGGGTGCCAGAGCTTCATTTGCTGCACACTTCCCTGGACAAACAGACTAGAATACACATGCAAACTGAACTAAGTTTCCCATCAGAGCTTCATTGAATCTATTATTTCAAGCATACCAGTATTTATATGGATTCATATTGTAAAGATTCACAGACTGTCATTGGTTTTATATTGTATCTTCATAGTTTGAGAGCAACAACTTAATGCAATCCTTTCACTAAAAGCAGAAGTAATCATACTCATGAGTTTTGGTCATCTCTTGGATTAGAGTTGCTGATTGACTAATCAGTGCCAGAAGATCCATCTCATCACTCTAAATGGATTTAAAAGCAGCTTTGGCTAATCATAGTTACAGTACGTTGTTTATGACAGTTTTGCTCAATCCTGTGACTTTAATCTCATCCTGCAAGCTTATTTTCTAATAAACATTTTTTAGGTATAATAGATTTTAGACTCATGCGCTCACTTAGCAGTAAATGTAAAGGTGCTTACAGCTGCATTTTCTTATTCCCAGGTATCTTTTGAATTTCCTTTGTTTTTCTCAATGTACTCACCAATAAATAAATATAGTGGTATTATCATGTGAACACATTCACATTTCACAGAAAGATTTTTCAGCAGTAAACGCTTGAGTTAGTATAGCTTAGCATGCATGTAACAAAACGAGATACTGTAAATATTACAGTTTTACTTCATCCCCGAGCACAGAGGATAGTGATACAAAAAGACTTTTTAACATCTATGCTGACATAAAACATGGTCTAATATGATTTTTTAAAAATCTGGCTTAGTAAATAGATGTTAAACAGATTATAAAATATCTGGATTAGTTATATTATTGTAAATATATTGCTTTCCTCCTGTCCTGAACTCAAATTCTTATTTTTGTTCTTTACTTATCCTGAAGCTGGTGATGATAAACTCCACATCAAAAATGGGGTTTCCATTTAAACTTAGAGGTCAAATATTCCTCTTTTCTGTGCTTCAAAACACCCCTTTTTTGGCTGATTTCTGAAAAGTGTGTTTTAATGTGTGGTAATAATGCACTACTGTTGTACATGACTCTTATTTAGATTAAAAGCAAATGCATCCCCCCCCCCCCATCCCTGTGGTCGGGATAAAGCCTGTTAATGTAAAGACGCTTCAGCCATGTTGATCCATCTATGCATAATACATATTATTGCTGGCGAACAGCCAGATGTAATCCTCTTGAGAGCAGGGATTGTGTATATATCTTGTCCTTACAAATCAAAGAGACACAACACCCAATCATGACTGGAACTTCTTCTGATCTCAATTAAATTTTCTTAAAGTGCTCTATGTAATTTACTTTCATGACTGCTTTGGATATACAATACCCGAATCAATAAAAGACAACAAAATTTACTTGGATTTATCACTTTATCACACAGCTGATAAAAAGTTCAAACATCCAGCATCCGCTGGCAAATCAACTTATGTTTTGATTAATCATCTTTTCACTCTATACCACTGAATATTATTTCATTGCAGCCTATACAACACTAGAAGATAAATGAGAGGCCGGTTTACCAACATCCCACATACTTAAGTTTAATGTAATTATATATGTTAGCATGCTAATATTTGAAGGCCTTGAATAGTAAAACAAGCAAATTACAGCAAATGACAGATGGAAATGTCATGAATATCTTTCAGATATAGACAAAGCATCAACAAATAAAAACATGCAATCAGGGGATTTAAATCTGTCACTGTCTTAAATCTTGCTGTACATCCAAATCTTTCAACAACCATATTATCGAGTTTGTGGTGTCACCAACAATTTGTCCACTTGGGCTACATGCAGAGCCGGCTCTAGACTTCAGGGGGCCCTAAGCACAATAAGCCCTACCCTTTCATGCCATGAACAAAGTTTTTGAGTAGAAGCAACACCCTAAGTCATAATATAACATGTGTTACCTTTTTCAAAACACTCTGGGAACATAGTAAGTAAAAATATGTCTACGTTTAGCAGACAGAAAGAGACAAAAATTGTTGCAATTTATTTTGTTTGTTCCTGTGTGATATTTCAATAGCCTATAAGATAACTGAGGCAAAGCCCATCCTTACATCGTCATGCCATGTTTCAAAATACATTGCATATAAAGTGCTGTTAATTAGGCTAAGGCCATAATGACGTGCATTCTTATTTAACATACAAGAGGAAAATATTTATATAACAAATACCATATGAATGCAACCGTTTAACCTTGAGATACTGAGATACTATATTATCTTCCATGTGGCAGTAGCACCAGCAACTAACGGAGATGTTTGTGTGGAGTGTGCAACAATGAACTTTTAAAATATAAACTAAATAAATTGAGAACTAATGTAACTTTTAAAGTTAAAATTAAGTTATATCTAAAAAAAAAAATTTTCTCTGAACATTTATTTATTAACTGTTAATCCATTAGTCAGATTTTTTCTTTAAATGAATATATATGATATTTGTATTGGCAAATACTACTGTAAATTAAATAAATGATCATTCATTCGACTTTAGAAACTCACCATCCTAAACAATCAAACCACAATAGTCTGACATCTTAAAACAACTGAACCTGGTAAACCTGGAACAAACCTGGTAAAAGCGCAACCAGATTGAACATGGATCAGTCATGACATGATGTCCCATATCGAATCAGTCTCAGGAGATGATTGGGGGATGAAAAACTGGAACACCTAGTCTTTTGCATTCTTACGTGCCTGCAGTGTTGCTCTCCTGATGCATGATGTCTGATGCCAGACAGGACAGCCCACCATGCACCACTGAAAACACTCGCTGACACATTTTACAATTTGTCTTGTACTCATCTCCACTGACGCTGTCCAGCTAAGGATGAAAGCGTTTTTTGCTTTTGAGGACATGGTGGAGCATCAGGTACAGAGGACATTTTTAGAAAGGTGCAGGTGTTGTGAGCAGCGCCGGTGTGTGTCACCTGTCTCTAGGCAACTGTGACTGCAACACACGCAGGCAGCAAGGAGGGATGGGGTGGGGTATTTCCTGTGTTTTATTTAGTTCAGATGGATCTTTCCACTTCATCATAACAAAGCCCATAAACCAGTCATTGAAACAACCTTCTTACTTAGGGGGCCCCTAGTAGTGCAGGGCCCTAAGCGGTCGCTTAGTCTGCTTAGTGGCAAAACCGGTTCTGGCTACATGGCTTTCCGTTAAGCTGTTGATGTATTTTAAAATGTGAGAAGTGGGTGACCCAGCTATACATACAGTTATCTGAGTTTTGTGCGGTGTGGACTCTTGTGCAAAACACATGACAGGAAAAACCAATGACACCAAAGGTTTTTCTTTTCTTTTCTACATATCATGCAACTGGCCTATTTCAAACAAAACTACTGTCAATAGTGATTATCACAACACATGTAGAGAAAATCAATCAGTCAATGTTTCTGTAGTCATCAGTGAAACTGGATTAGATGATTGCCTGGACCACTAAGGTTGCAGATGCTCTTTACAAGCTTTGATTAGCTGGAAGGAGTGTAAGATAGATGTATACAGTAATATTTTTATGTAAATTTATTAAGGCATCTTATTATTCCAGCTTGGTGTCACAATGTTTTTGGAAAGGGGCTTAACAATTAATTAACAAATGTCAAATTTGTATTGGTAACACATGCTTATTTAATATTAGGGCTTTCATACTATTCACAAAGATATCTCTTTCACCCAAACCTTTATTTTATACTTGTGGCTACTTTACTCAGTGGAAATTGAGTGTATAAGTCTTGAAATGATGTACAACAAACTTTACATAATGAGCAATGACATTCAGAGCTTGGGTGGCTCTTTCCTCATCTATACGATGTGGGTCTATTTAGTTGTTGCTTCTTAAAAGAAAATGGAACATGGGTCACTTAATAAATACCACATCACATCACACGCCAACAACTGGATATCAATACACAGTGACCTTTTTGGAAGCGCAACATGGCTGATTCAACAACAACAACAAAAAACAAAAAAAAGAGGACATTATCAGAAGAGGTGAGAAAACAAAAGAGAGAAAAAATGAGACAAGTCAACATTGGACTGGCATTTACTCGCCAGAGAGAGCTCAGAAAAGAGACAGAATGCAAGACAGACACTGAATTAGCCTTTGCTAGGGGGCACCAAAGTGCAAAAAATTTGCCAAAGTTCAGTAGTGATGCTTTAACACTAGAGGCAAAAACAACAAGATCAAACTGGACTTTAGACACAAGAGTGTATGATGAACTGGCAGGAAAGGAATATATATATATATATATACAGTATATACAGACGGGAAGACAATAAGACATTGGTGAAACAGATTAAGGCGGGTCAAGGGGTGATTACAGGAGGGCAGGAAGCAAGGATGCCTGAAATAAGACAACACATAAGTGTGCAATATAAACAAAGAAACACAGACAAGACTGAAAACCATGGATGAAGTGTTATATACACACATTAAATGCAAAACCCATGGGGTAAAATGCAAAATGAAAAAGAATGCAAGACAAAAAGGCTTTAAGTTAGCCATAGGTTGTATGTAACTTCGTGTCATTTGATGCAGAGCTGAGCAAGCATGACAAGACATTAACATTTCCTCTAATACACCCCAATGACGCAAGTTCTAATAATATCAAGCAGAACTGCGATGTCCTGTAGGAAATTACATTATTACTTCCTGACGTTAATGATACACTTTTGTTACAGAGATCGTTTCAACACACGATTACTATCTATTTCTGGTTCTGGGATTCAAAAACTCAGTCCACTTTAATCTCCACTGTAGCTGTGGATCTTAGGTAAGCTGATTTATGGTGTTGAATGGTGCATCTCTGCATCACTTTAATCTCAATAATGGGTTTCAAGCAGTCAGCAGTAAAGTAGCAATAATACTCAAGTTACTTGAAAATACGATTCAAATGTTACACTGGCAAGCGGGAGTGGAACCTGAGGACCCTCCATCAAACTAGAGCAGGGGACAGAGAACCACATTAAAATGTTCAAAGTATACAAAGTTTAAACATCAGAAAGTCCAAGTCAGTGTTTTATAACTAAAATGTTTCAGAAATATGGATCTATACATGTGCAATGCTATCTATTATCTGTTCCTTCTTCACTATATTACAGTTTTTCTCAGTTGCTTGGTGCATTTCTAACCTCAGAATTAACATTCTCATAACCTTAAGTTCATACTCCACAACAAATGAAAAAAATACTATAAGATTGCAAAGAGCATATGAAGTAAAACGTGAATCAAATGTATTCTGTGCCATGTATTCAGTTACCCTACTAAAAACAGTAATATGTAGCTTTACAGTAGTCTTCAAATGGCTGTACATCCGGTGTGTAGTGCTGTCTTGGGCATTTTCAGGTAGTGTCTCCAAGATCCAAATGTTTTGTATTTAAAAACACTTACAGATTAGACTGTCACATTGAAAACACGAGTAAGCCATTTGAGTGCCATGTTCGTACTGAATGGCAACACGACTTTTCATTTTGATGGCTCTGACAGTTTCATTGACATACCTGCTTTTGAGAAATGAACTCTCTACTTTTAGCAAGTGGCATGCTTTTGCAAGTTATCCACTAGGTTCTGTAGTTTGTTATAATTGTTTTGAGAAATGCACTAACTGCTATGCAAATGTTAATTCTGTTTTGAGAAATGCTCCCAAAGCGACTGAGAAAAACTGTAATTGGAAAAGCAGAACAACTACGGTCATTTAGTCATGGAAATCTTAATGAGACACAATGAGAAGTGCTGAGTTGCAGCTATGATGTCAGGTGACAAAAGAAACCTAAACTTTCTTTCTTCAAAACGTTATAAGTCGAACTTCCTCAGCTGACTCTTATATCAGGAAACTGAACAGATAGAAAAATGTAAAACGCAAGTTCTTGTACAAAACTACTACATGGAATATAGGTTGGGAGGTGGGGGGAGTGTTATAGTTTTACAGTCCAAACACAACTATTAGATGTTTCTCATCTAATCATCTCAGAGACACCAAATATATCATTTTATTGTGTCTTGGATATGTGTAACCTCAAGAGCATGTTGAGTTAGTTAATCTAAGGCTGTATGTTAGCTTCTCTGACAAAAGATTGCCTTGTCTCTCTACCAGACCCTTTCTGTAGACCTTACAGGGTTTTGGAAGGCTGTATTTTACTCCAAACTATAATCTTATTAGTAATAAACCTAACCAAGTCATTTTTGGATAAGGCAATGTTTGTTCATATAGGGCATGTATTTTTAGATTTCTAAATCTTATCTTGCACTTTTTCTTGACTAATCCTGTTTTAATGCCCAACCTCACCACTCACAATTTACAGCAATTTAAAAGTGAGAGAAGCATAGAAAATGTTGGGTTTGAAGATCTTGACAATACACAGATTCACCACCAGTTATCCACCATGGCTTCCTTTGAGAATGCAAGAAGTTGCAAATATTCTTTACATGATAGTTTCATGTAATGCAAATCATAGGAATGTCTAGATATCATTATATTTTTATTTATTTCAATTGTAATCATGCAAGGATTGTACTGCAATGAGCATTTATTTTCAAACAGCTTCCTTTTGCACTGTGAATCAAACCAGTTATCAGACATTTACTAAGCAGTCTTCCTTGTGTGGATGTCATAAATACCGTCATAAAAGTTTACACCTCTGAAATTATGATACCAAAATTGCAAATGGTCTGCATTTATATTGTAACTTTACATTTTGAACAACAGGCCATTTTACATAAATCACATGAATTAAAGACATAAAAGATGGAAGACATCAGAGGAGATGTGTGAGAGATACTTAACAAGAAGAATTCTGGTCACATGTTTCCTCACATCTTACTTTTTTCCCCCCTCAGATATATTCGGTCAAAGCAATATTTTGTGTGAACTCTGTTTAACAAGCACAGCACTGAGAGCTGAGGTCTATGTTACACTTAAAGTGACATTTCTGAGGAGGATTAGTCACAATGTCAGCTGCAGAATTTTGTCACACAACTACTCAGAAACGGTGAACAAAGATCAAACCATGCCCCAGTGATTGAGCTGCAGCAGCCATTTGACTAAAAACAATGTCACAGTTGAAAGAAGAGCAAGTAAAACCTCTTTAATCATTTTATAACACAATATGGAAAGTCTGTTGCCTCACAACGGAATATTCATAAAGTTTCTGTTCTGTACACCAAAATTGTCTAACACTTACCTTGTGAAATGGTTTTCTTTTCAGGGTTCCTTCACTGCTTGGGGGTTAAAATGAATGAGAGGATGCTACATCAAGATACAGAATATCCTTTAGGAAAAGTTCTGAGTGGAAGAACAATCATCTTATTCTGTAAGATGATTGTGTCACCCCACTTAACATGTTATAGATTCAGATGCCATTGACAAAGAGCTCTCACTGTGTGCATATAATTCAGAGTAGATCAAGAATGAAAATATGTTTTATCCCAGTATAGATTGTTCTGAAGTCAACCGAGCCTTCAGTATCATCCTGTAAATATTAAACCAACATCTGAATCATCCTTGGCAGCATGAAAGATGAATCAATGTTTCCCTAGGGGGTATCTCTCAGAGAAAGTCTACACCTGCTCATTGTGTGTGTGCTTGATTATTTATAACCTCAGCCTTCATTAGGAAATTTAATCTTCAGGGCACCAGCAGGTCTGGGAAAGTGATTTTGCCTAAATGCATCTAAGTAGGTCAGATAAGCAATCTAATATTTCCTAATTTGCCAGAGAGCTTCATGTGGTTCAGGATTACAATGTGTAGGTTTTTCTAACAAGCACACTGTGAAATTGCTTTTTTATTATAATGATTACAGATAACAAATAGAAGGGAGAGATATTTTCTTTCTGATTATAATTTTTGAAACTGACATGTTATAAGAGGTTTCATTAGCTCACCAAACAGTTCATTTATGTGGTAAAATGTGGTGAGTCTCAATGGTCAGAGGACTATTCAAAGGCAACACATTTCATAGAGGTGAAAACTATAGATACACTGAAGTAGAAAATTACAGATTAGCACTCTGAGAAATATCTTGTCAAATATCATAGTACATACCCTGATATGAGGCTCATCCATAGTGATCAGTTTTAAGGTCAATATAACAATAACAAAGGAATATGTTCAGTTTGCAGCTGCTGCTTCTACACAGGTGTAAAAATACTTATATCGTTATATCAAATCATATAAAACTTTATTTATAAAGTGCTTTTCATGCAAAGAACAACACAAAGTGCTTTACATAGTAAAAAAAAATGTATACATGTTAAAATACAATAAAAATAATACAAGCCTTTGCACATCAAAGTATAGAAAATAAAAAATAAAAAGCTATACACCTGATCCTAATCTTTTTCACACACAATCACACATACACACACAAACACACACACATGACTATGAGTGGACTACGGTATGCTCAGACTCAATCAACAGATTAAAACAGAAAAGGAAGTGTTATGAAGGTGGTAACTGTCTCACCACAACGGCTATTTGAACAACTTTGTTTGAATTGTTAAAAAAACATTTTTTTATCAGGGTGGTACAAAATATATTTCTTCCTTTTGGCTCCGGGACTTCAACTGTAAAAGCTCTTCACTCAGACTATAAAGAAAGGCCCCTCGTTTTGTAATATGGCTTTCTGAAAACACAAAGTTAAGTTATTGTATTTTATTCTTCCCGGGCTGAAAATTTACCCATAGACATTCTGGACAGATGCAGTATTTAAAGCTGGTGTATACCTGCATCAATATCATTATTGTTCTAAAGTGAAAGTAATTAATGGTGTTAAATTGAATTACACAGAATTGAATTATACTTTAATGATACCCAAAGAGAAATTAAATTGAGACAGTATGAATTGGAAAATTCAATAGAAATCAGTTGGCAAACTGGTTAAAATCTGAAAAGGTAGCAGATAGAGAGAGGAGTGGTTGAAATGAGCTGAGGATTTGCTTGAATCTATCAGGCTGCTGTCCTTGCAGCTTGGCAGGTAAATGTTTGAGATAGTTTTAAAGGGGTTCAGTCCATAGACTTTCATCATAACTTCCCAGAGGCACACATAGACTGACAAAGTTGAAAGATGGGTGATCTGCATCACTGGTCAATGCTCCTATGCTGTTCTTTAGTACTTTTTGAGGATACTGTGAAATATTTGGCACCAGATTTTTGTCAAGATCTGTCAAGATGCTGTTCTGTCTGCCTGCGAACAACTCTGTAAATAAAATAAATAGAAAAACAATATCTGTAAAGGGAAAACAATCCAAGTTCTTTAGTGCATGAATATGTGTATGCTTGCCTCATCAGGCACCAAAAGATTTATTCTGGACAAGAATGGTATACATGCTGAACAGATATGTCCATTGTCATTTCCATTTCCATAAAATGTTGTATTCTAAGAAATTTGCATAATCCTAAACTACATTTATTCCTTAAGATTCAACCATTTCTGTATTTTCCTCTTGAAATGCAGTTTTATAATAAGAAATCTGGTGTTTTGTTAAAGAAGCTGTCATCTTCACTCATATCATTTTCCAATCTGAGTAACTTCCCCATCTGTATTTCTTCTTCCAGCTGCTGTTCCTGCTGCTGCTTCCTCACAGTCAAGAGAAACAAAGAATATTGTGGACTGATGTATCCAACTCAGTGATTATAAATCGATGGAGCAAGAGAACCACAGAGTGCTAATTCAGTCAGTAACAATAGCAGGCCAGTTTACAACAGCTGTTGTTTTCTGTATGTTAAGAAACATCTGCATCAAAAGCTGGGGATGTGATATCAAATTAGAAACAATGTGATCAAGCTTAAAAGTTGCATGAGTGCTGTGGGTTATTTATTTATACTTGCCTTCTTCCTGTATGTGGGCATTATATCACGTATAGTGGTTATCACCATTGTCTCACAGCAAGAAGGTTCGTGGTTTGGGCCTCAGCTGGGGGGAGGGGTTCTTTTTCATTTTTCACAAGAAAGAAAAATAACATGTTCCATTTCTGTTATTCACACTTATAATAGCAGTACGATTAAAGGCTGATGGCGGTATTTACTTCAAGTTAATCAATGTAAATATCAGTGTAGATCGATGTATTGTTTACACTCTTATTAAATAGTAATATCTAAGATGTTTAGCTGTGACTGAAATAATTTCTGCATATGTAACATGCGAAACACAAAAATGTTTCAAATGATCATAACTATTATACAAGATGTGTTGAAGTCCGTGACTGCAGAAAGCAGTACTGAAATTATTAAAGGAGGATGGAAGTGTTGAGAAACCACTCGGTCAGCTGATTGTGTGTGCGGTTTTTCACACATCTAAAAGAAACAACCCTGCTCTGTCGACACATCAGCTTGGGTCACAATCAAGTCGACAGCAGAGGATTCTGAGCTGTAGGTAAGATTTTATTTAATGAGATGTATTTCCATAAGAGTTCATTCAGATTTCAAGACATTTATTTCACCAGAAAATATTATTTTAAAAACTTCTGTATGTTTAAATGTTTTCTTTTTCTTTACAAAAATGTTGTGATTGCACTTTTCAGGCAAAATGGAACTGACAGAGGATGACTATGATGCTTATGAAAACTACAACTACAGCTACAGCTACAGCGGCACTGAAGACAACTTAGAGTCTGTTTTTCAACAACGACCAAAATGTTTCGAGGAAGTCCTATGTGTGTCGTTGGTTGCAGTCAGTGCGGTCATTTTTCTGCTTGGTCTCGGCGGGAATGCTTTGGTCATCTGGATCACTAGTTTCAAAATGAAAAAATCTGTCAACACCACATGGTACATGAGCCTTGCCATCTCCGACTTTGTCTTCTGCGCCTTCCTTCCGTTCAGTATCGCACACATGGCACTTGAGGATTGGATCTTTGGCCAATTCATGTGCAAGTTTGCCTCTTCGTTGATGTTCATCAACATGTTCAGCAGCATTTTCCTCCTTGTTGTCATAAGTGTGGACCGCTGTGTGTCAGTCATGTTTCCAGTTTGGGCCCAGAACCAGCGCACCATTCGAAAAGCATCAGTTGTGGTTGTCCTGGCCTGGCTTCTTGCCATTGGCTTAAGCATCCCCTCTATGATCTTCCGAGATGTTAGGAGCCACCTGGGTAGGAACATTTGCTTCAACAATTACTCACTATATCAAGACAGTCACAAGATAGTAGCAGTGAGCCGCTTCCTTGCAGGCTTTATTGTTCCGTTTACAATCATTATTATCTGCTACTCGATCATCATCATCAGACTTCATAACAACAAGATGACAAAATCCTCCAAACCCTTTAAAGTGATGACTGCACTCATTGCTGCTTTCTTCATCTGCTGGCTTCCCTACCATGTCTTCATTCTGCTGGAGCTGAACCACCAAAACTATGACCACAACATTGTTGCCACTGGACTCCAAATATGCACATATTTAGCAGCAGCAAACAGTTTCCTTAACCCTGTGTTGTATGTGTTCATGGGCAACGACTTCAAGCAGAAGTTCAAGAGCTGCGTGCTCTCCAGGATGGAGAACGCAATGGGAGAGGAAGGCCGCACCATCAGCCGATACCTGTCAAGGTCCAGCTCCATGGACGGCAGAGCTTCCACACACATATAGAGGCTTATTTGACATGACAACATGACCCTGTAAATGTCTATAGATGATGTATGTAAATGTTAATGTAAAATATAATCACTTTGTTGCAGTATTTTACTGTTGTTAGCAGAGTCAATATGTAAATATGTAGTCAGCTCATGTTGCATTAATGATGATAGATCTTTTTAACTTCTGTCAGAAGACAGAGGAGCTTCAGTTGTAGAATATTAAGTGTGAAATACAATCTATATTTGTTACAAAACATGTTAAATCTAGCATTATTGTGACTGAAAATACAATTGGCACACTTTCAAAACAATTTTGCTTGTATTTGTCAGACATGCTGACAAGTGTCACATTTCACAAATGTTTGCTGATCCCAAATAGCAGATGCATTTGTGAATCTTTCAGGCTCTAAACCAATACTGTGCCATTTATTTCCATCTGTGAAACACATAAAAGGGGATGTTGGGATTCAGTGGCACAGACTCCCTTTTAGCAGAAAATTACATGTTTGGATTTAGCTCATCTGGGCTGAATTGACTGTAGTTCATCTTTAATTTGCTTCCCTAACCTCTGAACTAAAGTTAATGTAATAAAGGACAAATAATGGAAACATTGTAAGTGAAGTAAGTCATATGATTTTTGTGTGTGCACATAGTAGTTTAAAACTTTTCCTCACCAAATTGAATAAATAAAGTGGTTTAATTAATTGGCAACACGTTTATCATTGTGTTACAACTTTTATGTATAATTGAGTAATAAAAAGCTTCTATTGTAAGAATAACTTGTCCAGTTGTGTTTGCTTTGATCTGATTTGAACAGGAGTTTATTGAATGGAGAATGGAACCATCTATGAATTCAGTGAGACCAGCTGTATTCTTTGGTTAATAACACCAAGCTGGTGAAGGGACCTGCACATATTTTCATGTATGAGAGAAGTAAATATGGTTCGATCAATAAATTTCTGGATCAGATTTTTAAATTTTTTTTTCTGATCTCACTGACATGACTAAGAAGACGTCAGGGGGGGAGGAACAATATGAATAGTCCACTCTTATCTGGAGTAAAGAAGTACTGCCAAAAGAAATCTGTATTTGATTAACAACTTCACATATAATTTAATTTTTCAGATGTTTTTTTCCTATTTTATCAAATATTTTGTATCAAAAGAGGAGCTAAATAAACCAGAAACCGGAACTGAGCTTTACATAAGATATTAGAAATAGAAAAATACAGGCATGAAGAAAACACAAGGATTGGAGAGGGGTTAATTAAATGCAGGAGTGTAAAAACAAATCATGAAACAACCTGGAAAAACACAAAGGTAGGGAACTGAAAAGACAAGGGAAAGAACATGGATGAAATCCAGGGTACTTTTGAATTGTCAAAATGATTTCCTTTGCTAAAAGGTTTTCTATTGAGCTTGGTGGAAAATGTTATCAGTTTAGGCCATATATAAGAGGAGATAAGTAGGATAGAAAATGACAACAACAGTGCAAAAAGAATTACAGTGCACTTTTAACTAAACAGAGATGTGAATCTGATGTACAAAATGTTCCAAAGATGGACTACAAACTGTATGTCCTCACTCTGCCAATTCATGTTACTTACTCATATACTTCAGTACCAAATGAGCACACTGATACTTTTTCACAAAAATGCGTAACTGCAATTTACCTTGAACATTATGTATCATTTTGAAACTTGTACAGGTTTGAACTGCTGAAGTCACATTAACTGATCAGTGAGCAGTGATCTGAACATTAAATATTGTGTGGCTCATTTAGCTCCTCTTAGAGAAAAAAACAGAGAGATGATGGAGAAGACAGGGTCCTTAGGTCAAATGAAAAAGTAAAATTCTTTCTTCAGCTGATAACAACACTCAGTGCTGTAAGTGCAATTAATCCCTTGTGAGTAAGAAACCAGTCACTTTTTTATTTTACCAACTGTTTAATGAGTATAAATTTGTAGAAACCAATATTTATAATGGTGTTTTTATTTACTGGATGTTGTTTACCAGCATGCACATAGTAGCACTGTCCATCATTGTTATATGAGTCTAAATGAAGCTCTTAGGAATATTACTCAGCCATGTCATTTTACCAGACTACCTTTACCGTCATTAATGTTTCTCATCTTATGTCTACAGGCGGTTTAACTAACAACATGATTAGAGATGACTGAATTCTCTAAATAATAAGAAATTGATTTAGTGCAATTCATCTGTACAATTCCTTTCAGCTGCATCATATAAAACAATGCTTTATCATTTATGAAAAGTAATTTGAATTGGTAGTTATCCAAACAAATATATGATCAAGACAGTGAGTGTAGCAACATGTGATAACAATATATTTTCATTTTCATACCTTTTTCCTTTCCTCTACAACTACCGCCAGCAAATCCAAACAAATCTTAGAAAGCATGGGACAAAGTATCCATTGTAGCCATTATTATCTATCCTTGAAGGAGCTGCAGTTTAACCCCAGTTGATTACCGTCACAATGCAGCCCACGTGCAGTCATATTCTCTCTGCACTGCTATTGTCTTTTCCTAAGTCCTTCAAAATTCCCCAGCAATACTCCCTTGAAATTGTGTTTCTCATTGAGGTCAAGAAAAAGTGTTAAGGAGAAGGCATACAGTAGGGGATGCAGTTTTGGTTGCTTAACCTTATCTTCATTTTGTAGTAAAGTGGTTTAGCACAGTGGACCATAAAACTATTAAACCCCACTGGGAGAGAAACTACTTTTGTGTTTCCACTGATTCGTTAACAATAGCAAATAATGCGATAAAATGTTTGTATCATTTAGTAGATGACAGCTAGTAGAATTTGAGGAAAATTAGGTCAGGGTTGATTATGTATTAGAAAATCTTGTGTTATTTATTGCATAGTACAAGGCATTTAATGGGACACCCATAGCCAATGTGTACATTTTCAATATTTTTACAAGCAGCACAACATAACAGAAATTTCAATTTGCTCGTTTATTGGGCCTTATCACATTACATTCAGTCCATAGAAAATACATTCAGACTCGACACCTGCCCAGTGAGTGCCAGCTTGTCAATGAAAGCAAGAGCCAATAAAGTTTAAAGCATATGTTAAAAATAGAGACAACTTCTCCCATTTGCTTGTTGCAATAGAAATATTTCTGGTGTGTCAGCGTATACTACAAAAATATATTCATATCATATTGAAAATGGAAGTTAGTTAATGTCTTCTGGCCCTCAACAGTGTTTTTTTTATTGTTATTTTTTTGTGTATTTATCTTTGATTTTTATTTAGTTGCTTGTTTTTAAACACATGGCAGAGCACATTAAGTACCTTTATAAGACGTGCTGTTTAGAAAATGATCTTTCCTGGAGAATTTCTTTTGTCAAACACAAAGAATAAAATTATAACCAGTTTCAATGGCTTCAAAGCTATTTTTTTTTTTACAATAACTCAATAAAACACAATCTGTATAACTAGATGAAGGAAATAAATCTACAACAGTCACAAAACTAAAAATAGCTTCCAAATTATAACATGAGTGAAATAACTAACTCTTGATCTTTGGAGAAGGTGCTGCACAGTGAGGTGCTTTTTGGATTTTTGCATCAAGTCCAGTGTTAGGAAAACATCCGTAATCAAGTTAGCCAACATGTGCTCTGCACACCAGAGATAAATAAACACTGAAGAGATTTATTCTCTTCTGTCCTTGAGTCAGTGTCTTCAAAAGGGATTATTCATCTACTTAAGGGGCAAGGAATCGAGTCTTTTACCTATTGATTGACAAACAGATAAATAAGATGAATAACTTACAAAACTTGGAAACACAGTATCATCATCATTTTCAGGTAGTGATATTCTACATATTGCATTTCTCCCCTCTTTTGACGAGTTTCAGTTTTTAAGTATCAGAGAACTTTTATATATAAAACTGTTCTGTAACTGTAGCAGCAGGAAATTCAATATTTTAACATTTTCTTGAGATTGTTTTTTTTTTCTTTCTCTTTTGCATGAAATAAGCTCATACAAAACTGGTGTTAAGGCATGTGCACATGCCTACACAGTACATATGCATAGAGCAGGGTAAGAAGTGTTTTTCATGAAGCAAAACAAAAGAGAAAACCGCTACTGTTGCAGCTGCTTTGTGTGCAAATGCATGAAGCTTCAGAAGTTCAATAAAATCACAAATTAGATTAATTAATTGAAAAAAAAAATAGGTCAATGATGAGGTGGGTATGTTCTCATTACAGCTTCAACTATGGGACAGAAGGGAAATTAATTGAAAAAACTATGCAGGTCTTGTAATCCTACAAAATACGTTGCAGTCTGTTGAAAAAAAAAGTTAAATTAACAGAAAAAAAAAATCACACTGATCATCTTGGCATATAATCCTCTGGAACTCCAGACATGTTTTTTTTCTTCAAGGCAGCGTCTACTGTTCTGATCAGTTCATTGATGTTTGCTCGCATTTCAGGCGTGTACGGGTCATACTCTAGCTTACGAAGTCCTGATCGCTTGAAGTTTCCGTCCTTTTGGCCCTCAACACAGAGCAGACGATCCTCAGAAACCTTCAAACCCAGAAACTGGACCATGCTTTTGAGCTGTAAGAACAAGTCTTTCTTCAGATCCTCAAAGTGGACCACTTTGACCTTCTTCCCATAAGTCAGCCAGTCCAGCGTGTGGGACGCCCACCAAGGAGCATAGTTCTTGACAAACTCGGGCCACTCTGTAGGACAAATGAGAGCAAAGAAGAAAGGATATGTAATAAAGGGTATAAGTGCACCAGAAACAGCAATGGCTATTGTATGGTGCAAAATGAAATCAGGCATTGAAAAAACTATTCATCTGTTTCTAGTGAGGAAATTAAAGCTTGTGAGATTCCCACTTTCCTAATCAAAGCTAGGTATGATAAAACCTTTGTTAATTTTATAGTATCTTAGAGCAGGAATAAATAAAAGAATGACAAAGCACTGATGTCTTTTAACCTGTGAGGTCTGGCAGCATACATCAGGGTGCATAAAATAAATAAATGTCAGGATGGTTTAATGGATGTTCTTGGTTATCAGCCAAACTGCAGATGCACTGCAGGAAAATCCAATTCTTGCAACTTTTACTCAATGGTAATCTACCGTCTCATAAAAGCAGCAGCTGGCAGGAGCTGTGCTGCATTAGAGCGCATCGTCACTGCTGGGAGAGAGGTTGACATTAAAGTTTAAAGCCTGCTGAGTATGCAGTGGTATATCAAAAACCAAGGACCGCGGCAACTTTAATATGCACTGACATGATCACAATTTCTGTTGCAGTGAATATCAAAGGGAGTGAAGGATGAGCTGACTTAGTCATTCTTTAAAAGATGGCACATTTAGGTAAGACTCACTTTTATGGCTTTTCTTCCGCAAAGTCTAAAAAACAAAAAAAGGGAAGTCAGCCCAAAGCAAAAGCTTAGGCAAACTCCACGGTCAGTTTTTGGCTGCAATGTCTTTATCAGGGCTGCTAACTTCTTTATGTAACTGGCTAAAAGTCTTGTAGTTTAGTTTCTGCTCATTCTTTCTTCAAAAGATGCAAGCTCAGGGGAATTCTTCTGATTCTCTAAAGTCAATCCAAACATGATAATGATGATGTTAAGGCCAAGAGACTGAAGGCTTTTGCAAAACCCTCTACCTTTTGAGAGAAAATCAGTGGTCTGTGTTTGTTCTTCTTCAAACTTTGTTCACAAAATGTCGAACCACATTTCACAAAGATCTCATTTAATGAAAATGGATGAAAACACTTCTGTCTGTAATGCAGCATTAGGTTTGTAGGGACCGTTTAAACTGGAATAACAACAGTTAACTGGGGAAGAAAATCATATACCAGAGAGAGAAACCTGCTGCTGACCATGTGAAAGTAATCTTATTACTTGCACCTTGCTTCCCTTGTTCTCTTGACCTCTCTTCAATCTCAAAGAGCTCTTCTTACACTATTCAGCTAAAATAAATCTAATTACCCATCAAGTTCGAACATCTCCTCTATACAGTCTGCAATCAGCAAAATAACGTGTGGAGGTTAATGCTAACAGTTCCTTTACAATTTCCCTTGGGATCAATAAAAGTATCTATCTATCTATCTATCTATCTATCTATCTATCTATCTATCTATC
>JBBBVU010000012.1:15271025-15281930 GCA_037177055.1 Atherinosoma microstoma | reverse complement strand
CCCCCCCCCCCCCCCCCCCCCCCCCCCCCCCCCCCCCCCCCCCCCCCCACACAGAAACCTTCACTTGATTAGATAACCCAAAGCTTCAGTGTACATTAAAAACATGCAGTCTTTCCAGTCCTTCAGTTGGGAAGATATCATTTCATTATTGCTCTGTAGTAGTTAGAAAAACATTGTTCTTTAATGTTCAACTCTCCACTGCACAGCATGGTACTGATCAATGATGCAAAGGTTTTGTAATCGAATAAGTTATTTATTTTCTTTTCTGGCTTGACCTTTGCAACACTCACAGATGTTGAAACATTTTCCAGAGTTAAAAATCAGCAGACCAGGCTCTGCAGTTTGTCTTCACACTAACACAGAAAGAGCAGCAGTTGCTCACACTGAGGTTCCATATTTATAGGCAGTTTGGATTCACCACCTGCATGTATGGCACTCTCTGGACAGAAACCAGAATCTCACATAACCAAATTGGTGTTACAATAATGAAAATGTGTTCATTTTTAGCAAGGTCTTCTCCCTGCCAGTCCATCTGTGTCCAAACCAGACGTTTGGCACCGCACAACTAAATGATTTTTTACCAGTGGAATAATATACAAACAGATTTTTGCAGAACAACTAAACTTAACTTTAAAGTTATTGTCATTTATTGATTTAACTTTTTGTTGCTTTACAATGACTTATTTTCTTAATGTTGTCTAAATATATTTTACCATAATTTTGTATCATATTTGTTTCATATTCATCTGAAAGCTCAGATGCAAGCCTAAGATCTGACAAGTCTACACAATACATTATAGATCAAGTTATTTAAGTCCACTCCATCTAATAAGATATAACATGCAAGCTCAAAAAGGTTAATTTAATCATTTTTGATTTCGTCTTCTTTTTTTTCAGACAAAAGCACTTTCAAATAAAAAAACACGCTGCTTTTGTGTAAAATCTGAATTCTGCAATTATGTACTTACAATATATTTCACTTATAATAACTTAACGAAACTACTGCTACTTTGTGGAAATCTTTAAAAATGTGTTGCGTCATTATGTCTTCCTTTCAAAAGTAAGTAATAGCAAAGGATAAACATATTTTCCTCTGAAATGTATTAGAGTGGAGGCATAAAGAAGCATCAAATGGAAATACTCAAGTGCAAGTAGTTAAAACTGTCCTTAATAATAAATATGTTTTCTTAAATTACTTTAAAAAATGATTGACAAGGTAAGAAAAACTTATAGGAAAAATAAGCTTCCTGGCCAGGGATCTTCTTATCAGTTACACTGACCATACTTTATTTGGGAAGTAGTAAGAAAGCAGGATTTTTATGTCATTCAAGCTGATATGTCAGCTTTAGACAAACAACCAATCCTCACGCAGCTTTCAGATTTGATTACATAAGATGTCACAAGAAAACCAGGAGTTTACATGTAAACCTTGGATTGTGTAGCTGGACAGTTTATTATAAAGACAGATGGAATTGTAAATCCTGTAGCCGTGAAGTCTTTTAGGTGTTGTCATAATATAATTGACCAGAGTTTGGCTGAACATATGCTGAGCAGCACGAAGCAAAGCCTCTGCTGAGCGCTTCTTGAAGGATTTACAGTGAGGAAAAGAAAGAGGACTTAACCATAATCATAATTTAACTGCATTCTCAAGAGATTTCCCACGAGACCAAATAGAGCTTGGAACGTTGAGCAACTAAGACGCAGCAGAAATTTTGGTGCATCAGTTTAATATTAATATGAATTGGGGCAAATGTGTTACAAAAGAAGTTTTAGATTCTATAACTACTGTTGATATTTTGCAGTTGTTGCAAAGCAAGTAAATGCTGCCTGTACTGATCTGCACATGCACATTGTTTTTTTTTTATCTTTATTCTTGAAGATTTTGTTTCTGGGCGATAAGAAAACTGCAAATTTCATAAATATACCACTGCATAAGACATGCAATCAGTGTTAATCTCACCTCTTCCATCATCCATTTCTTTGGCGTTGCGTCCTTTAAGTGCACGATTCCAGTTGCCGGTGTAGTCTCCTCCCCGGCCCGTTGTCTCGTGAACATCCTTTCCGCTCTTTCTCATCCAGCGAGGACCAAACCTGCGTCCAGACCTGCGTGTCTCCTTAAACACTCTACTCATGATGCCAAGCCCCCGAGTGTCTGATGAAGAAGTTCGGCTGCCCATCTCTGAAGCTACAATGGAGTCCCTTCCTCCTGAGCCCCCTGGACCGCTGTCCCCAACGAAGCCAGAGTGCAGGAAGACGAGGCTCCCAGCCGTCAGGTAAAGGAGGATAAGAGAAAAGAAACGGACAGGTTTCCTGCGAAAGTAGCGCTGTATCCTCAACAGAGGCTTGGCCATGCTGGCTCCCTCTGCCACTCAGACACACTCTCCCGGTGATGAAAACTCATAAAGTAGAAAAATCAACACCAGCTTTCTTTGTTCTCACCACACGGCCCCACTGGGCACAAAGGGAAAAAAAAACAAAGTGTCTTAATCCAGTATGAAATTCATTCAAGTAATCACATGACTTCTTCCTCATGTATGAATCTTCTGTCTCATAAGGGAGATGCTTTGCATGGGTGAACAGAGCTGCTTTGCAGGCTATGTCCACGTGAGAGTGTGTGTGTGTGTGCGTTCCTGCTGACAGTCTAACCCTCACGGCCGGCTATGAGGCCACAACCTGAAAGGTGAGTGGCTTAGAGTGAAAGATGATCGCTCAACACTGCTTTCACTCCACTTATCAGCCCATACAGAGATGCCACACCAGCACTGCAGTACCACTTTCTCCCACGCTGCACGGAAGGAAGAGGGCTTTATTTACCAGCTGAGCTGAGATCCTTCGGCTTTGTGCAGCAGGCTATTCACTGAGCTGATCCAAGAGAGAGAGGGCATGACTCACCATCTGCAGTAAAGGAACATGCACACACACACACACACACACACACACACACACACACACACACACACACACACACACACGGGAAGAATAAGTGCATCTGAGTTAGCTTTAAGACATGGAAATAGAAATAATATGAGCTGGGAAAAACAATAAAGGAAATAGATTTCTAAAAGCTTTAATTCAATCAAATTAGCATCATCAGACATAAAGTACAGTTTTTATACTAATGCTGTAACAAAATCTTATTGTTTTGTGAGTAGCAGGTGAAATTGTCTTGATTTTTCTGTCAAACTCAGTAACAAAAACACAACTTGAGATGATAAATGATTAAAACCAATTACATATTCTGAAATGCATCTATGTCTTGCACCAAACAGTCAGAAATGCTTAACTGTATGACGTTCAGAGTTTTGCATCATTTCTAATAAGTTAGGTAAAGCTATAAGGGGAGGGGAAAAAAGAGAAAAAGAAAACTCTTCCCTGCAGCATTTCCACTGAAGTGTCTGAGATCGAATGCTTATGAAGATTAAAGGAAAATTTCAAAACATAAGTCTGGATGATCTTAAGTACAGAAACAGAGCCAACATGCTCAAAGAATGCAGAAGTTAAGGATCCGGTTAAGTGAACTCATCCTTTAAATCTAAAGCACATGCCATTATAATTCTGTCTTTAACATAATTCTATTTATATTTACTGTTTTTTTCCCCTTTTTTTTCTGTTTTGGCTGACTTTCGAAATCCTCTGCACCCTCCCTCAAAAGACTCTCTGTTCTGGGACGGGCGCTGCATTGGAAGGTGTAACGCAACACTCCTCAAGGTCAGGGAATTTTCCAGTGCATTTGAGGGGGCATTCGGCCTCATGGCTTTCTGTCTGCCCCAGGACAAATCTGCATAGTACTTGTCACCTGAAACCTTAATGGCACCTCAGACCTCCCTTAGTTTTCCACTCCTCTGACCACCCACCTAACCATCCCCCATGTTAATCTAGGAAGAGTCTGGGAGCTCCTAAGAGAAACAGCATGCATTTGTTCATGGGTTCCAGCAACCTGGAGCATCTCCAGACAAAAACAACCCTTTTTCTTTCTGGCATCTCAAAACTTTACTAATTGTGTCAGTTCATTTTAAGATCAGATCACATTTCTAGAGCCCTGACTCAAACACTTGTGTTCTGATGTATAAATGAAGAGTGCTGCATAAAACATATTAGAAAACAAAGGAAAGTGTAGTAACTGAGCCAACCCGGAACATAAGATGCATATTCATGAGAGCTTTTGTCTTAAAATGACTAGAAACCTACATCTGTGGTATAAATCTGTTGTGGTGTTTAGTTGCTTGGATTGTGAAAAACATTTGAGAAGCATGCTCAAATACATCAGCAACAGTTTGGCTAAAATGTTTGACATTCTTTGGACTTATTTGCTTTCTTGTTAGAAGTTAGATATGCACTAAATACTGTATAAAGTTAAGACCAGAATTTGCTTTACACAAATGGAAACAAGGGCTAAATGGGTTCATAAAGCTAAGGGTTTTTCTCATAATTTTCTTGTCTAGCAAGACAGCAACTAAGTATATTTCTCAAACTATTCCTTTCAAAGTTTATCTTACAGAGTCGATGAACTTGAGTGATTTTTTTGAATTCCCAAAAGCAGTCTCTGTTCCACATAAAGCTACACAGTATGATAATTCCTTCATATCTCCAGCTTAGCAGCTGTACAAACAATATTGAAGAGCTACTCCCACACTCCACCTTACCGTCAAACTAAAATGTTTCTTTAGTCCGTCCATCAGCATGTTCAGCTCAGATTAAGTAAAAAAAATAATTTCACAGAAAGACTAACACCTCAGCAAGATCATTTTAGTTTCAAACTGGAAGTTGTTTTCACGGAAAATGTTGAGTCATATCAAGGCTAGGGTTACAAGGCTAAAACAGAAAAATAAAACTATTTGTTTCAACATGCCTCCCACTCCCACACCACTGTGGAGGGGAAACTGCATCCTGGAAATGTGCAGCAGCCTGCACAGCAGTTTGTCAGAAGAGGTTTTTTGAGGGCAGTGTGTATGTAAACTGTATATTATGTTTACTGTATGTAAAAAGCCATGACGTGATTTTGTTCTGGAATTACAATAGATAAGTTTATGAGGCTGAACAGACAAAGAAAATAGATATGTGATACCTTACCACCTTGTCACTTATGAATGCATCAGGGGGCCCCCATACAGGTTAATTACGGGAGTTAATAATTCACATCCCCCTGGTTACAGAAATGAAACTGAACTCCCCTCACAGTTAATAACAGGAACAAGAGCATGGATGGACACCAGCTGCATCTGTATAGATTCTTCCTATCACATGAAGTAAAGAAGAAACAAGAGAAACTTTCCTTACAAAGCAGTTTTACAGCAGGTATGTTAAACCTGATCATGACAATAATCAGGAATGTCCAAAGAGATACCGAACTTTACGAACTTTATCTATCCATAATGTAGCAGGAGAAAAGTTGTTTGACTTTCAATTTACGGCAGCATGACTACTAATGTAGCTTAAATCTACAATGTTAGGTCGTTTGACATCTGAAGCACTGGAATTATAAGGGTCACATGGTTTATGTTTGTCCTCCAGAGTCACTGCAGATAAACATCAAACTTAGTTAAAGCTAAAACAACACTGATAGTTAAAACCCATGAGTGCAACAAACAGAAGGGGAGGAAGTTCAAAAGACTAGAAGCAGGGGGTGCCACAGAGCTCTTTTGATTTTTTTCTTCTTTTTTTTTTTGAGTGGACATGAGCTCACTATCTGACCATTAAATCATATCCATACTAAATGAGCCTGCAAATATTTAATAAAAACAGATTTACGAGAAGAAACGTCCAAGTTAATCTTGTGTGAGTAAGTCTACAGCTGACTCAGCTATGTGATTCTGTTCTGTAAATGGATCTGATGTTTTTGACTAAATGACCATAAAAGAATTTAGATTCTTTAGATTCAGGCAAATGTCTTCACAAGTTGAATCCATGAATATTTCCCATATCTGTTCTGGGACTGGGTGGAGAAAGACAAAGCTGCAGTCAGTTCTGCAGCTCTTCTCTGGAAGCAGCCAAGTATCAACCAATATGGAGAACTGGTGGGCTCAAACAAGGAGCCACTGAACACAACTTTATACACTTGAGATGATAACAGCAGGAAAAAGTGTCTGGCTGTGTGATTATGTTTTTGTTTTATAATCTTGTTTTTGGTTCAAAGGCAAGAAAGTGACAGAAAAAAAGCACATGGATAATGTGCTATGAAATAAAAGAGAGACTTTATAGCTCTTCAAAAGCATGGACAATATCAGAATTCTGAGGAGGAAGAATTTTTAGGAGTTGGACATTTTGTCAAGATAGAAGCGCAAAAAATATTCAGTCATGTTATTTAGTACTGCAGATGTCATCAATTTTCATTCCCTTGTTGCTCGCTGCTAAGAAGCATTCTTTTCCCTAGAACATGGGAGAGGCATCTTAACTGCTGCAATCCCCACTGCAGCTCTCACCAACTGAGGTAAATTAGCTGTGATATCTTCTGAAAGTTGAAAATTGGGTTTTCTTGCTGTGTTTTCACATTTGTTAGAAAAACACAGGGAAATTACTGTGTGGCAAAATGTCAGCGAGGTTATATTTGGTCTACAATAAAAAAACAAAAAAAAAACAAACAAAAAAAAACACTAACAGTAATCAACAATGGACTTCTTGTGGGAAAAAAACCATTGTAGTTATAGAAACAACATCAACAGTGGCAGGAAGACAGGGTCATCAGGAACTCTGGTGCCAGCATTACTGGGAGAGGAAACCATTAGTTTTTTCTTATTGTCCTTTTCCACTTTGCCCTGCTTGCACAACTTGAAGTCCCATCCTGAGCAAGTTCTGTGTGATGTCAGAGGGGTTAACAGCGATAGCCACTGCAACACTGAGCCCCCCCCCCCTTATCCCGGGGCCTGTCTTTCCGCTCTCCTGGTGTGTTTAGCCTGCCAGGGCACATTAGCCATGTTTGTCAAATCAAATCAAAATAAAGATCACATTCCTCCCCGGGTGATAACACTGAGTGCGCTTGCGTTTACATGGAGCGTTTCATGCAGAGTTGCCTGATGGCTTATTAAATGTCCAAGAGGAAACACTGAAACTTCTTTTTATCTTTTATCTAACTGTGGCTGGGCTCAGGTGTAACAATAAGAAAAAGTTTCTTTTGCGTTCTAGAAAAGGTGAGAGACGTATAAAACAGAGAAGTCCTAATAATGAAGTTGGTTGCCAGAGTTTTTCTGCTCTACAGAGCAGATTCAAGTGGCTGTCTCAGTGCACATGGTGAGTCTTTGGAGTACATGACCTCTGAAAGCTGGAGTGGCTGCTTCCAGTAACAACAGGATCACACTGCCAGAGCAGTTTGGTTTGCTTAGTGTTTGGCAAAGGCTTCCACAATGTGCACTGCAGTTTTGGCTCCCCATTTTCCTGTTTCAAGTTTTCAAGTTGTTTATTTGTCTCATGCATATACAAGATGGCAGTAAAATGAATTGTACATGCTTCCGAGGCTGTGCACACCCATTTAACATAGATAAAAACAACACAGGAACAAAGTTAAAAGACAATAAATATCAATACAATTATCCTGTCAGCCATTTTAATTAAACCTATACTAAATACTTGTTGACATTAGTTGGCTTATTGCCCAATTCACACTTTAAAAGAAGCATATCAACAAAGATGCTTGAGAGAATCTCTGTAACGTGACAAGTCAAGAAATTCTTACCAAGTTTTTTTTACTGGAAATTCATCATAGATGACCAGTGACCATTAGTTACAGATAACATCCACTTCCGGCTTCTGACACGTGCCATTTCACATAGTTTGTGCTCTACTTAGGGTGTTACAGTTTAACATATTTATCAGTAGGCTGACTATTCCTGGAAGATCTTGAAAATGTGAGTAAAACAGATGATAAAAATAAAAAACGCATCAATACAACAGCAGAAAAGCTTCATACTGGTGCCAATTAGTCTAACGCCCCCACTCTCTTTTATTAACCTCTCATCATTGACCCGTTAAAATATAATAATGCAAGATGTTAACCCAGAGGTGCAGGACTTTTTCCTACAAATTAACATTTGTTAAATTCATGCCCTTGCCAAATGAGTTCACATAATGCTTATTAAGGCCATCAGCACAAGATAAATCTCTACACATGCCTTAAAACAGCCTGTCTCAAACTGGGGTTCCAAGATAATTTCAAGGGGTCGCCAGATCATTGTAAAAAAAACAACCTTATCATATTTGGGATTTCTATTAGAGCTGTCGAAATTATTATGTTAATGCTAAGAGAATGATCTGTGGAGCTAAAATCCATTAACGCAGAAACAACAAAGTTATTACTCATGCTGTATCAAAAATCCAAATTTGGCATTATTATTTTGGGCATGTAAGTGTTTTGTCACAGCGGTGAACTGAATCCACCAAATACCAGTTTGTCCTCCTTATTTATGAATTTTCTCATAGTTTTCAAGCCTTACATTTAGAGGATGGCCACAGAGTGAACCGTCTGATATATCACATAATTAACCACTCAGTCGTTGCATCTGACATTCTGGTCCAAACTCCTTAACAGTTGATGGTGGAAATGTACGAAATTGTTGCGTGCAAACTTCCAAGAAAAACAAGAACAAGAAAAAGTGTGCCTTTTAGACAGGAAGTTTGAGAATTTAAAAAATAAAGACGAAACAATCAATAAAAACGCTGCCATTTGCAGACAGAGCAGAAAGGAGTTTTAGTTAAGTAGGTATGAATAAATGCAATGTAAATTTACATTTTATGTAAAACATCTAAAATGGAATCTGAATCCACAACAACAAAACCTTGCAGCTGAATGCTGGCAACTTGGGTCTGGGAAGAATGTGTGACATCCTACATCTGTAAACACACGTATAAGCATTAGCCTTTGGGCAAGTGGGTCTGTACTACTTGATCGTTGTGTGGGTTTTTTTAAATCATTGTTTTATATTTTTTCCCGCAGGTTTTGAAATGGGTACTTCCTGAAGAGACCAACATGTACCATCTGTTGAAAATCCTCTTCCATTATCACTGCATTTGGCATTGAAGATGGTGAAGTGACCAATGACAGAGTGTTTTTAAGCGCATGTAGCCCAGCATGACAGGGGAAAAGCTCATTGTAATCCTGATCATACTGAATGGCCCATTAAGCTTGTGGCAACCTTTTTCTCCACAAGAGAAGAAGTAAACTAAAAGGTCTAAAAATACAGTAATCCTCTTCTTTGGTGCACAGTTGGGTTAAGCTCCAGTGTTTTAAATGAATGAGTGGAAGCCATGAACATTTCCACCAGCATATGCAGATAAACAAGTGACAATCATAGAGAAAATGGAAACAATTGAATAATAGCTGTAATTGTGATTGTGGCCACATGCAGCCATTCAGTTTGGCATGAACAAAAGACAAAAGATGGACAAATTATCTGAATTTTTCTGAAATTATAAGAGAAGGGAGAAAAACATGAAATGGAAGAGATGAATCTAACTATTTTTGTAGGGGCATATTTTTTTATATATATAATCAGAAAGACAGTCCCAGCAATAATAAAGTGTCAATAATAGAGTGTCCAGCAAGAAATACCTGGAATTCCTGTATGAGTGTGAGTTTCTGAAGCTTTAGTTGCTGATGAACGTAGATCCCAGTTGGCCACATAGATGGACATTTGAGAAACAATCACTTGGTCCTCTCTAATGGCTTCATAAAAGAAGTAATTATTCTGCAGCAGGGAACTGCTGTCAGTGGGAGATCAAATGATGTCTTTTTCAATCTGACCTTTACAAAGGTCCTCACTCGGCCCCTTTCACAGTATCTATAGTCTTTTCCAGAACAGAAAAGAGCTTTTCCACCCTTTCTTTCACACCTTCCATAAGCAAGGTCTCTCTGCTTTAATTAAAAGTGAATTCTCCCAGCTCTGCTCTGCTGTGAATCTCAGTCCTCTTTGCTTGAATAGACTTAAGCAAGGATTGCAGAGGGTTTCAGCAAATGTTTTGTTGGTGAAGAGGAAGAAGGGGAAGAGTGTGTGTGTGTGTGTGGAGGAGGGGGTAGGAAATGCTGTATGGAATTTTCAACAATTTTCAACAGTGAATAATTAATCTAAAAGCACAGCGCATGGCGGCCAACATTTTACTGGATGCAGCTAAAAGGTACAGTTAATCATTACCTGACAATGTGCTACTCTCTTTTTCCATGTTGCAAGGTAAAAAAGAAAAACCTTGATTTTACTAAGAAAGTGCAGCACTGAGGAGTGGGAGCTAGGACATATGTGGAACCACTTGATATTTAAGATATTAAATATTCATGTGACTCAACTTACTATTTGCAAACTCAATCTGTTCAAACAGTGATGTCAGTGTGAGGCCTAACCATGTCAACAAATAACAGTCTACACAGAACCCTCCGTTTAGTAGTCACTGTTACCATCCTTGTTTCCATTAAATTATGTTTAATTTGTTTTTCTAATTATGTTTCGAGGGGAAATGCAATTACTGCCTGGGTTATGTCCTGGCACGTTATGCACCACGAATACAAGTGATCACTGAGAAGTAGTTAAAGGGGATAAAAGTCAAGACTAGTTAGTGAGCATTATTTTGTGATGCATATGGAAATTATTTTCTCTAAGTGCAATTGGTGAGGACGAAAGAAGAGCTGAAAACTGGACTGAATATTGGAATTACATTCAAGTCACAGAGTGAATAAATGAATGAATGAATGAATGAATGAATGAACGAATGAATGAATGAATGAATGAATGAATGAATGAATGAATGAAAGACATTTTCTACATTAACCTGTAATTGTTTATACATACAAACATGTGGTACATGTCTTATTATTTTTCATTTCCATACTACTCATCTTGATTATCAAAACAGAGTTTTAACCAGGACTAAGAGATCTGAACACATCACACCAGTTTTAAAGTCTTTACACTGGCTTCCAGTCAGTCA
>JBBBVU010000012.1:15251682-15267396 GCA_037177055.1 Atherinosoma microstoma | reverse complement strand
GTGTGTGTGTGTGTGTGTGTGTGTGTGTGTGTGTGTGTGTGTGTGTGTGTGTGTGTGTGTGTGTGTGTGTGCGTGTCAACGCAGAAGTAGAAATGGGCAATGTTTCTGGGGATTCAGGCTCTCTGACAGCTGCCTGCTTTGGGCTTGCAGGAAGGAGAGCATCTCAGTGCTGCAGCCTCTCCTGAGAAGAATAAAATATGACAAGCACATAGGGCAGTGCTCCACTGTTGCTCTGATGCAATATGGAACAACACCTCCAATGCAAAGGAAGTAAAAGGAGGGCCGTGTGTGTTTCCTTCTGTGTGAAAAACAGCTCTCTCTGAAGTAACAGCAAGATGACAGTGATTTGCACAATTATTTTCTTTAAAGAATACCTGCACTTGAAACGCAGAGCTGCATTTATCTTCACGGTCATATATTTGGTTATGTGTGCTCGGTTTCATAATTTCAGGAACTTAAAAACGCTCTATCTTCGGTAGAAAATACTTCCAAAGAAAATGTTTTCCTGTGCTGTCTTTGGATTTCCTTCATTAACTGGGGCACTGAATATGGAAAGATATATTAGTGCTGAATATTTTAAATGTTAGCACCACAAACAACAACTCAATCAACTCAGAAGGTTGCTTAAAACCTGAAGAATATTAAACAAGCCTTTTGGGAAAGTAGACTATTTAAGATGAATTTATGCCTTCAATTGGTCAAAGTAAACAAAAAGAGATTTTCCCCTCTAAAACCCTTGTGTTATTATATGTAGGTGGTCAGCATTAGAGCAGATACGTTCAACCCTGAGGTACTACTGATAACCATTTTGGTGTAACATTTTCATATTGACCAAAGTTATGTGCACATTTGTAGAAAAAATGACTAAATAATGAATCAGGGGACAGGCCTTGAGTAGTGTGCCAAATTTCAACACCATGTTATACCATGTGGTTCACTTGGCTGCTACCCCCAAAAATGATTTATAACAAATTGGTTTGAAGTTTATTTCTAGCATATTTTAATGAGCACAGAGGATGGGCTGATTGCACAGAACACATTTCCTACTATCCAATATACCAGAAATTGACAACCCATGCTCTAAACTGTATGTATGTAAAATATTTAGCAAACATAGAAAAGGGTATGTTAATCACAAAAAAGTTATACATGCATGCATCAAATCCTACGGTGTGAATCTGGACTTGTCAGAAATAACGATTAATCATCAACGAATCCAGCATGCAAAAAATTCCCGACTGCCCATCGATGGAAAATTAATGGTGAAAAACATTATCAAACAATTGCATGAAGCCATTAGAAGAGGCTGAGAACTACAACAGGAAAGAGCCCAACACCACAAAATATAATGACTTGTAATTAGTCTACACAGCCAGACTGTGTTTAAGTTGCTGGTTGAATGAGTAGTGGGCTGAACTGGGAGTCAGTGAGGCGTCAAGTGGGAGCTCAAGCTGAGTCATGCTTCTCCCTCAGCAACCTGGGAGAGACATTTACACAGAGAACCATGAGAGTGAAGGTGATGAGGGTTAGTGTGGCAATGGGCTTGTGGCTGACCAGGTGTGGCTCATCTACTTCCCAGGTAACGTCACAATCAACCTAGGAAGTTTCACTAATGGATGGAGAACATTAGGACTGAAGCGGAGCTCATGCGAGCACTCTGCTTTCTGCTGGATTCAGAAAAGTAGCTGATAAGAGCACAGACTTGGGTGCTCATCCTGCCTGCTGCTGGTAATTAATGAAACAACATGTGACGCCGGATATAAGAATTTTGCTTTACAAAAGGTGCGTATGAATATGTACTGCCTGGTTACTGTTGCATAACTTTCATATGAAATCCCAATGGATGCAATTACTGAGCACAAAACTATCATTAGGAAGTGTCACTATTCACCCTTTAATGACTTATTCCCCCTCAGGAAATAGGCAAAGGAAGTTTATCCACTTAAAAGCTTGAGGGCCCTATTATTCCAGAGGAAGATGGGAACATAATGATGCACATGCTGATTTGACAAAAAGGTTCACTTCACAGAAACCTAACAAATTTCTCGAGCAAGTGTGACAGCCCAATTAGGACCCAGCACACTGAAAGGAGATCTGAAGCCGCTGCTGACACTGACTGCACAGGCTGACAGACCCAGAGGGGGCTCCACTCCGTCACATTCTTTATCACACCGGTCCTGCTGCTGTTGTATTGCAGTATTGTTAAGACAGTGCTTATCAAAATCTCCTGACATCCTGTTTAAAGCAAAACCCTGTCTCATTTTCCACAGTACAGTATGTGTTTCCAGACATTGACTAACACTGACTGAGATGATGCTCTCAAAGTTGAGAAAAGGTCACAGAGCTACTTGATAATATAGCTGTAATATATACTTTAATAAGCTGATAGAGCTTTAAAGAGAACCCCTGTGTGTTTGGTTTCACACTTCCAAGCTAATATCCTGAGCAACACTGGAAACATATTTTGTTTCCTTTTCTTAATGGCCCTTAATTTGACTTTTGTTTTACTTTATTTGGGAATTAATAACTTGGATGTTGGCACTCATTTATAGTTAGAAATGAAAGATTAGTTTAAGGTCAATAAGATTACCCAAAGACTTACAGACAGGCAGCCAGTCAGGTTAGAGGTTAAGCTGGTAAACTTAATATTACTATTTAAAGGTTGTGCTGTTGCCAAATTGGGCTTGTGTTGGTGCAGCAGAGCCCATCAGTTTAACAGCAACAAAGGGTCTTTTGAAAAGCCAGAATCAAGCTGAAGAAAGAACAAGGAGGTATGGTACTCCAGGTGAGCAATTTGGAGGTTACGTGCTAATCTGACTGACTGGCACAGTCTCAAGGTTGACCACAGACCTCAAAAAATGAGTCTCTTATATTCATGCTTTTCCTTCCAGTCTTCTGTTGCTCATGTTCTTACCCCCTCATTTTCCCATTGCTTTTACACTCTCTCCACCTCTTTTCAGCACAAACAACATCAAGCTATGTGCTTCCCCTGCGAAATTAGTGTTAGACATCCAGATAGTTGTGAGTCAGTCTGATGGTGCCGAGGGTAAACAGACTGTTTGGGTCAGATTGAGGGGAGCCAAAGCTAATGCCCCAGTTGGGATCCTGACTGACCCGCTGATAAGCGGTAAATGTTGTGACAGTCCCACTTCAGGGACAAAATGTTAGAAGTGAGGAGCTTTTCTACACAGAGTATATCGCTCCGGCAAATTAAACGAGTCCACTAACAAATATGCTGCTCTCTGACAGCATTAAACTGCTTCAAGTGAGTCAGATATTTTTAGAAAGCAAATTACAATAACTGTAGTTATATGTAAAGTTAAATCAAACTAAAAAATCTAATCAAGCCAGGTTATATCTCAACGTGGCTTTTTAACTGGACGTGCATGGCAGGGTAATTGAGTTATTCACTGAAGTATGCCCCGTTACTGCGGACTACATGAAAAAGCTCTCCAGATGTTTTGCTGCTTCGAACTTTCTCATCGTATCTGAATTCACCGCACAGATGTTGTATCTAAGTTACCTGAATGGAAATTTTGTCGGATGATGGTGTGGTTATAAAATCTGAATTGTTTACATGCTTGATTACATGTAGTCCTGAGTCCTAAGTCCTAAGTCCTGAGTGCTTCTCAGTCACAATTTCGGTTGCATTTATAAGTCTGACAAAAGCAACATTAGTATAAATGATTGAGAGCGGCTGTATTAGGAATTCAGCTGTATCTACACTACTTGTCGAATACAGTAAAGTGTGTACTGTATACTTACTCTTTACTGTTTTTAGACAAAAGCTGCATGAAGAGACAATAAATAGGAAAATTTGCAGCTTGTACAGTTTGAGTCCAACTGAGCATGTAGATTGAGTGATTCAACCTCCAATCAACAACATTATCTGAGTGTATTAATCTGGTTGTGATTTTGTCTCATTTCGGCCAGGATAACACATTTACATGCATTTCAAAAGTCTGGTTTTAAATGGACTTTTTGCTCTAGTGTTATGTAAACAATGCTGACTGACATGTATAAGGACATGAGGGTAACATTTCTGAAAAAGGAAAAAAAAAGTTGCTGTTCTTTGAGAAACTCCATTACTAAAAAAAAAAAAAAAAAGTACAATAACATGGATAAAATGCATGGAAAATTAAATATATATCAAGTTATAGATAAATAATTTAAAGCCAAACCAAGATTTGTACGACAGACAAACACTTGAAGGTATGAAATGGCAACTGATCATTAGGTATAGTCAATTTTATACTATCGATATAAATTTGAAGTTGTCCAATAATTTAATGACTTTGGCCATAAGCTTGTTTGGTCTTCATAACTTCAGTGATAACACACTAAAAAAATACTTTACACTTGTATGCCAAAATGTTGGGATATAGATGTACTTTAACTGTGACACACACACACACTTCATATTATTAGCCTTGCTTGGATTAAACATGTCCTCAGCAGGGTTTTTGTCTCTGTCTGGGAGAAAAGCCTGAACAGCATGTCTGAGTTCAAAAATGTAATAAGCTTTAAGACTAAATCCAGCCATTGCTTATTGAATGTGTGCACTCTGAAAATAACAATGAAAAAACCACAGCTTGCTTAAAAACATTTACCATTTTATAACAAGTTACTTATTTGTTCCTATCAGATTGTTGTGTTACTTCTGAACTGAAGTTTGAACATGAGTCAAAAAATATTTGAAGCTAACATCCATCAACAAAGTCCCTAGACTTGAGTTGCAGATTAGGTTCTCGGGTTCCCCAGCTTTATCTGAAGTCTGGCTCTCTGTATGTCTAAGAATTCATTATCTGGATATGTCCCACAGAAGAAGTCTGGTGTTGCCAATAATCCAACAACTAAGCCGTATATCAGACTGAGATGTGCAAACAGCCTGCCCGACCCCCTTCTTGGACCCATAACAAAAAAATCTTTTTGAAGAGTCTTTTTTTTTCTTTTAACTGCATTATACTATATGTATCAAATTAAGGCATAGTCCTTCTGTTTTGGATTAATTCACGTAAAACTGAATTTGATGCTGTGTGAATATGTACAAACATATTTGAGCATCTAACATACTAAACTATCTGAAACTTTCAGTGTGACTTTGGCAAAGGCAGCAGAGTATTTAATGCTATTTTTGTAAGCGCTGTAATGAGGATCTTGACATCGTTTCTTGATGGTGATATATCAGGAACAAGAGCGCCGTCTGACCTACACGCAGCTCACACTGCACAACTGTCATTTTTGCTGTAATGGCCAGCACAAGCATGCAAACTGTAGTTCCTGTCAGTTCCCCTGGCGATCATCAAAGCTCACAGCCATTGGATCTGATCCACAGCACGCCCCTGAGAGGTGGCCAAGAGGATGAAGAAATAAGCTCTGGAGGAATTCAAAGCCTTCTCGCTCTGCTGCTGGCTACCCTGTCGATTCACAAAGGACTCCATATCTGAGCCACTTTCAGGTTCTTCACAGCAGCCTCAGCTAAGCTTGCGTGTGGAAATCTCCAAAATGTAACTTTAAAAAAAATTCAAAAATACTCTTCCCTTCCTGTATTTTATCTTTGCAGACCAGTTGTTGAGGGCTCCACTTAAATGCCAGACAGTCTCTGGAGGGCTTCTGTGACTTTGACCTTACTGTACATCAGCAGCAGCAGTGGAAACAGCATCTTCTCTTTAACGAGTGTGCAAATATGAATTTCAGCTGTTGGCTTATTTCCCTGACGTCTGTTCTCTTCTGCCTCAGGGAGGAGTGAGCTCTCGGGACACAACAGCTGCTGTTAGCACCAATAAAATCAATGTGATTTCATTTTTTAAATGAGCATCCACACAATTCTCTGCAAAGCTGAAACCACATTCATGTGAAAATGTGGCAAATGCTCTCATTAGGCCTCTTAATCGCTTTTATTAAAATCAAGAGAAAGGTGGCGGTGGTGGGTGGATTGGTTTTTGTTTTACAGTAATGTTCATGACATTGATCAATTCAGTTTGGTCCAGATTCAGAGGCTGTGAACTGCAGGCCGTGCTTCCACTGCCATAACATCAAGTCTGTCAGGCTTTATGCTTTTTATTCACTGTCATGACAAGTACTGAAATAGCAACATGAGCAATTAGCACCATTCATCAATTAATTTTAATTACATTGTGATCAATATTAATAACCACAATGTTCCTCTTCTTCCTCCACTTCAACACTCCACAATGACCCATTGGTTCAATACAGTGATCAACGATATACCAAGGTCAGCAGAAACAAGGCAGGGGGAGCAGAGGTGCTCATTCTGCATGATTACAATAAAATCATTAAATATCCTTGGGGCTTATCTGTTTGTTCAACTAAGGATGAATACTTTCTCAACTGTACATGTTATTAATTAAGTAGAACATTGTATCTCTGAAATAGGGAAATATTACCATCATAACATATAACGGTAATGATTTATACAGCCAAAACTCAGTGAAATTCATTTTGCAATCATTTCACACAGAGAAACCTAAAGGACTGAAAAACATGTTAAATTCTACCAGTTTTCTGAGTTGCAGCTCTGGTTACAAATTTGCAGCAGGGCTCTAATGAATTTCCAACTTCTTTACACTTGAGAGAAATGATGAAGGTGTTGAGACGGTGGGCCACCAACCATGCACCTGGTTACAATAAAACCTCTTCACAGGCCAGTGAACTTGACAATGTACTGAACATGCCTTCTCTGTAACAATGTACAGAGATGCCTGAGCATCTGTACAGACATTTAAAAAAATGCTACAAAGGCAGATTAGGAAACCAGCTTTGGTGACTTGTACATATCAGAAGTGTTCATGTTGTAACAGCTACGATATAACCAACCGCTGCTCTGCTTGACGGGACTTCACCCCGACCTGCTGCAGAGAAGATTTTCTTCTTGTTTGTACCAAATAAGAAGTGAAAAGAGGGAAGCCTTCACCTTACCTCAAACATGAGTCCGATTCTAGCTCCAGCAGATGGTTTAGTGTTGCGTTCACAACCCGCAACTCAGCAGAGGATAGTCATCTTTCAAGCTCAGGCATAATGTTTCATCTCCATCATAACTCAGCCAAACATGAACAGCGACGTACTCTCTTGAAAGCTGCCCAATGCTTTTATCCTCAAACAACTGAGGTCAGTTTTGTCGATCCCATTAGCTCGTACAGTCTCTGTGTGCTGTTCAATAATCTGCTCAAGCCTACTGTACCGCAAATAAACCGTTACACGCTTCCAGTTTTCGGTCGGAGACGGAGGGAGTAAATGTTAATGGCGTTGCGGGCTCACCGCGTTCACACAAACCCTTTATAAACGAGCTTGTAATCTGTTCCGATCAAAGCGTGGATGTGGTACACACACCAGTTCAACCTGTCTTCATCTGTCGCCTGTCCGATGAGAAGAAGACTCTTCGACGCTGCGGAGAGGCACTGTGCGCCCTGCGCTCCCACACGGACCAACAGCACTGCCTGCTGTACTTAAAGCGACACAGCAGAGTTCACAGAGGCGCAGTGCTCTGTGCGCTATGCTTTCTGGGCCACACAGGTGAGTTTCACTGGTAAGGTGGTACACTTTCCGCTGATAGGACAAGGAATGTGAATGTGTGAGATTTATTACATCTGTCTAGGATGTGGTTCTTTTGCTCATGCAGGTCATTTGTCGTGGCCGTGTGCAGCAGTGCGGCAAAATAACCGCCACAACAGAAAGGCACTGTTCATTTAAAACAAATCACACAACTATCACACAGGTCTGTGTAGTTAAAGTATTTGCGGGTAGAAATAAATGAATAAGTGAGGTTCTGAATAAAAAATAAAAAAAATAATTTATAATAAATTAATATTTTTTCATCAGCAACTGTTTACGGTTATCTTGTATGGCTTTAATCAGACTTATATTTAATTAATGATGATTAATAACCTTGCATTGAGCCAAATGGCAAGTTTTATTAGTAGCCTATTTTTTCTTGGTCAATGAACTTTGCACAGTTGTCACATCTATTGGTTTATGACTTTTACATCCTAGGTTAAGGTTTTAACAGAGATATAGCAAATGTGAAACAAGGAGCACAGAACAAAACCGACAGAAAGTGAGACAGGATGATGTGCAGACAGTGGAATAAGACACACAAAGCAAACTGACAGAAGAACTGACAAACATGATCAGATAAGAGTAAACACAAGCTATGCTTGACAGTTATGATTGGAAATACTGAGGGTGGTCATGAAGCATGTGTGAACTGCATAGTATGGATGTAGAACAACATATACATTATGTGCTGCATTCACTTACATTTGGGCATCTGAGATTTACCCAGGTAAAGGTCAGTTTATGCTGAATATTTCTTGAAATTTGATTATCTATACCTGGGGTGTCACCTGAGAGGCGGGTCAGATTGAAGAGGCCACATATTTGGTATTGTCCTCACATTTAACATTAATAACATATAAATAATTCAGCCATTAAAAAAAGGCCCCTAACTCAAAAGGGTCAAGGGGAAAGATCAATGTCTGCCTATAACAAAGAACTTAGTAAAGAACTGTATTTTATGTACCCTTTATTTTTTTCTCCTTTTTTTTTATTATTCCCTGCTTTACTCTGATTTTAATCCTTTCTGCATCACCCCTCTCACACCAACCTTTAGATGTGCAACCATGTGTGTCCCTGCTGTACATGATTTCTACTGAGATGGAGGGCAATCATCCATTCTGTTTAACCACAAATCTCTTTGTGTGCAAACTGTGCTCTTTAATCAGTTTTTATCATTCTGTCCATGACAGTCATGTTAAATCAATTGCTTACAGATAATTCATTACACACAAAGGCATGCATAGGCATCCACTTAATATAGAGCACATATAACATGGATAAGGTGCAGTATTAGGGATTTTAAAGTTTCCAGTCCACCTGACTAAAATGTAAAAGGCCATGTAACAACAGGATTAAGCGTTAATGAATAGTATTATGGGTTTCAGTGACTTGGAAGGTAAAATGAACCCTCTGTAGATACTTGCTCTAAAACCTGCTATTTGTAAAAAGCCGCCGAGTTATAACAAGTTTAATGTTGGTCTGTCCTTAAGGCATGGTGTGCTGACTCAGATGACTCTGCAAATTTCAGCAGCATCAGTTCATGGCTTTCTTGTTGCCTGTGCTGTCGCCCATAGCCCTGTCATCTATAATTATCCCCTCTACATGGTGACTCAGCTGCAGACTTCAAATCACAGGCGCACTCTTGAAATCACCAGCGAGCAGCAGTGACATTACTCATGCTGAATCAGGCAGCCAAAGCAGGACAGTGGCCAAACAACAATGAAACTCAGTCCAATGTTTGAGGATGGCAAATGGATTTGCGGGTTTGATTTGATAAGTCGCTCTGCTGGATATCGCAGGAGGATGCAAAACATGTCGACTATGTGTTTTTCAATACAACATGGATTTGAAGTCACAAATAGGGGATAAATCGTTTGGTTAAAGAGATAAAACCAAAGGCATTTAAATGACAAGGCAGCAGTCACAGCATGTGTGTTTTGGGAATTTGCTTTCATGTAACAAACACTGGTCTATCTCCTCAAATGTAGAAAAAACAGAACTTATAGTGGATAATAGGTTCTTTGTGTAAAATCTGTGCTCTCTCTCATGGGGATACGTTGGCGGCAGACTGAAAAGGGAGATACATTTTTTACATTTTGACCATCTTCTCTCATGTCGGCATCTGACGAATGGATGTTTGTGAGCCCAGATAGCATACAGATTAACGTGGACTGTGAAATTGATTCACTGGAATATTTCTTCATATAGAACAACAGCACATACTGCATCTCAAGTGTTCAAATGGTTCTTTCCAACATAATTTCATGTGAGCACACACATCAGCTCTTTGTATTCTTGGAAGTTTTCTCCTATAGAGCTCTGTCCAGCTTTGTGTGCTGTAAGCAGAGTCTCATGAGAAATCTGCTGAAGCCACAGTGTGGAAAGAGCTTGGATACGTTTTCATGAGAAATCAGGATTTAAATCACTTGTCACATGTCTTTGCAACATGACAGGGTAAAAAGAAATATTCAGCCTCTTACATGCTGCTTGAAGAATGGAAGATGCTCCCTTTTACTGTTAGTTGTCGACATCACACACATGAAAAAGAGACCTCGTACTGATGTCAGAAGCCATCACATGACTCATCATTACTGCCTTTCAGGTTCAGGTTTCATAATGGAAATTCATAAAGAAAATCAAACACCCACAGCTTTCAAAAGCACTATTGTCAGAGAGTCATGATGACCCTTTTCAAGGTATGTTTTTTTAAGACTCCTTTAATTTTCACAAGGGATTGGAAGCAATTTAAGTGCACTTGGGAATGTCAGTATTGCCTGTAGCACATTGGGAACAATAAAATATCAACACTGTAACTCTATCTCACCATCATGAAAGCAATTGGCATGAGTAATATCTGTAAACACACTATTGTGGAGGTGGTTTCATTTCACACAAATGGAACAATGAAGCAGAGGCGGAAGTAGAAGATAGTGAGGAAGACACAGTTGTTTTCTAACTGGGTTCTTTGATTATCAGTAGCTGATATGGACATTAGTTACTGTCATTAATTTTGAGGTTTTGTGATGCAATGTCATCCAGATAACACAAAACACAAAGATTTTCAGTGAAAACAGAGGAACATTGGTCATCATATTAATTATTATTTACATCACTTGGGGTGATTCTACTGGCATGAATTCTAGAGGTAGATGCTTTATCCTGCAGAAGCAGATCTGACTGCATCATCTAAATTAAAAGAAAAGAAAAACAGACTATAAAAACAACAGGACAGTTACCTGCAGAGATCAGCAAAATGTGTTTGAAACTGAAAGAGGGACAATTTAGATGGAGACTACATAAACTATTCATAAACTCAAGAAAGTTTCAGTGGAGAATTTCAGACAGAGCTAATGCTCAGGTAGGTGGAAAACCAAAGTCTACATCTATTTCTTCTTGTAATAGTGTGATCTTGTCATAAAAGTGTTATGTGTACGCAGAAACTTTGGATGCAAATTGAAAGGAATAAAAAGGAATCAGTCAAAAAGAAAAACATTTTTTTTAAAAATCTAAGCAGCAGAAATGGATCTTTCAACTGGAGGATATTAATCCAAAGCACACCAGCTGCCTCTTGAAATAATTTTTTGCCCGCGCAGGAGAAAATCACATTCTTGAGACTGGCCCTCCCAGAGCTCTGACCTAAATCCTACAGACCACCAATGGAATACCATGTGGAAAAATATCAGCTCTCTGACACTCAAGTATTTGGATGTACTGAAACATTTGCTGTCTGCAAACATGAAGGAAACTTTCAAAAGCTTGAACTTGTTCTATACCCCTTTTTGTCATGTTGCTGTGATAGATTGGACCAAACTGCATCAGAATGACTGGTGGAATGGTTTAGTAGTAATAAATATTAAAATACTATTTTGATATTGGGTTAATATTAACAACACTAGTCTCTGAAAGGCAGGAGGGGAAATTGGAAGCAGGAGAGAAGACATTTTAGAGAAGAAAGAGCTGCAGGGGTTGAATTAGCAGTGGGTGAGAAGACAGTGAATGATGTATGAACAGTGAAAATTTTGTTTGGCACATGGTGGTTGACAGAAGCAAGTCAAGAATTAAGTTGATCAAAGAGAGTCTAGCTATTACTGTTGGGGACAAAATAATCTGAACGTTTTAGATTACATTCTTATAGCTGATGCTTCTAATTCAAAGTGACTTACAAGCAAGTGATGCATTGAGGGGCGATGGGAGGGTTCACTGTCTTCCCCAAAGATGCCTCAATATGTAGTCTGGGAATTTATGACTTTAACCTATAATCATCTTATTCAAAGACAACCTTTTGACCTTTTCACATGAGACACCAACAGACTGGACAGAGTGATCAAATGTCAGCATGTCAAGATCAAATATCAGGACATAGTCAATGAATGCATTGACTATGTCCCTGTGTTGATATTAAAAAGGTGTAACTTCTCTTTGTTTAAACACTGCACTTGCAGCACAACAATATGTGCTGTGCAATATGTGCAATGATATGTCAACATTGTGGTGGCACTAAAGAGGAATTAGAAGATTATCAACAGTCATTATAAACGTATTGGCAACCCATTTGTTCAGCTATGCTAATCTGATTTACAACTGGTGAACAAGTCAGCTATTTGGCTTAAAGGGAAATTTCCCCCTGAATACAACCGTGTTGGACTACATTAGAAAAGAAATATCAGAAACTTTCTTGTTCAGCTGTAGTATTAAATTAACCACTTTAAAAAAATTAAAAATTGCAACAGTTGAATGCAGCAAGAGACCAGACCAGGGTGGTTTGTGCTGCTGCTGCTGCTAACCCACAGCTGCTGCTGATAACTGTAATATGTACATCCATAACCAGAGCAGGTGGGAATTGGTCGAATTTTGGCCAAAAATGCATGTGAATGATATTTGAGGCTAAATATCTTGGCCTCCAAAAGTGGGGCTTAAAAAATATGTTGAAGACTTAGAAGGTAAGTAATTAAGAAGAGATGCCAGTTTGTCCGGTTATGGTCAGTAAACTAAAAAAATCGATTAACATAAGCATTATAATATAGATATAGGTTGTCTTACCCACTATGTACAGGGTTTCTGTGGCAAACAGATGAAAAAGTTTTTCCTGGATTATTTCCAATTGATTTGGAAACATAAATAACACAATCAATGAGAGTATGTACAGTCAGTTTGACCTTTCAGCTAATACACACGTTGTCTCCCACTCTGCAGACAGCTTTTTTGAATTAGCTGCACTTACATAAGCAGGTTTTCCTGCTTCCTGCTATGACCTGTACTTTGTATGTTCTAAATGTTCAATTTTCACTCTGTCGACATTCATACAGAAAATGTAATTTGAAGTTCCACTACAAACCTAAAATAGAAGACCTCTAAATCTTTTATATCTGATAATTAGGAAAACCAACATTGTTCTTACCTTGATAGCAACCCCTTAGGGATTAAGATGGAGAGCATAAAAAACTACAGACTGATAATGAATAAAGTAGCCCCAGGCCACAGACGCATAATCCAACAATATCTCTTCATATCGAGTCAAGCACTGCTGTATGGTCAGGACCTGAAGGAAACATGTTTGTGTTCAGAATGTGCTGTTCACTCCTACCAGATAGCTGCAAGACACCAAACTGTGTGAATGTGTTGTTTGCAGTTTGTGTGGGAGCTTGCGGGGAGGGGCAATTTATTTTAAAAATCCTTCTGTAATTCTTTTGTTTTTATTGGCATTCCCTTGACTTTCCAATCATTTTATTACTTTGTGAATAAATTGTGTCTAAATTATGTGTCATTTTTGCCCTTTCTTGTGACTATTTTGTTCCTCTTTGTGGCTGATATGTGCCTTTTTGCTGTAATCCTGTGTTATGGTTTTATGTTTGTAGTAAATCTTAAAAAAAAAAAAAAAAAAAGGCTTGGGCCGAGGGGCCCTATGACCACTTTTGCCACTGGGATATGCTTATTATGATTGCTCATGACTCAATGCTTGCATGACTCAGCCATAAGATCCCCTCTCAACGCCAACATTGTTTTCCTGATGATGTTAGCATGGGATTGCAAACAAATTCTTCACCCTGGCCACATGATTGTGATTGTGGTACTGCTAACAGCTATTCTTTTATAAGACAGCTACTTGTCAGTGGCATTTTTTTTTATCAGCTTGTCATGCAGTAGAACACTGTATGTATCCATCTGCACTTTACCATGTTGTTCTGAAACTATTGCATAAGGAAAATCTGTTGCCCTCTTTCCCTTGTGTTCCAGCTTTCTCACCTCATTCTTAATTCTTTCATCACTACTCTGTTCTGGTGGTCTTCTTGCCCACTACTTTTCGAATCAATCCTTCTTATTCCTCTTTTTTAAAACACTCATTTTTCTTTTCTTTTTCCTTCTGAATGGATTTTGCTCCAACACCTCCTCCTTATCTCTACCTCTTCCTGATGCTCAAAGAGCCTCATCAAAGGTCTCTGCCACCCACAGTTCACCCAGTACCAGCGTCTAGACTCCTTTATTCATGTCACTGCTCCAGATGATCCATCCAGGTCTAATCTCCAAAGAGAAATGTTTTGAAATCATCCCCTGTACATCAATACTTTTTGCTCCATCTTTTCAGTTGCTTTCAGCTGATATCTCCCTATTGAACTGTAGTTGCACCACCCGCATATTTTCTTTCGTCTTTATTGTACTAACACTTTACCTTAATTGTTTTTATCTGAGTCTAAGTATGTTCTCTGAAAAGAGTTGTGAACTGTCCCTCCTTTGAAATATGCATATATTTTATACTAGTCTTTTGTCAGCATATAGTACCAGTCAAAGGTTTGGACACACTTTCCCATTAAATCCAGTGGGAAAATGTGTCTGAACTTTTGATTGGTATTGTGTGCAGCACTGGGAAATAAGATTAAGGCTCCTCCAGGCAGCATATGGAAGTCACATGACTCACTAGGCTGTGCTATAACAAATGGTGATGAAATGTCCTGAGACGTAGGTAATGTAGCGGTCGAGGATGTAAAACAATGAATGTTCTGGCTCGTCTGTTTCTCACAAAGCCTGAGAGGGAGGAGCAGGTGGAATGGGATTTAGTGAGGTAGCAGTCCCCATCTATTAAACCTGGTGATGGCTGCTGGCTTTAATAATTCAGTGGTCCCTCTGAAAACTACCAAAAAAATATATCTTGCATTATTTAAAAGTCTCGTCGAATTTATTAGAGACATGTTTTAATGATGAGATTTTCTTAAGCTTTCGACTTAAATCTCTGACAGTGGAACTCAAGCAATCATCAGACAAATGACTTTATACATAAAAATGTTCTGCTGGAAGACAGAGGCTGCAATATCACCCACACAATGTAATTGCTATTCAGGAAGCATCTCAATGTCGCTGCAGCAGCAGGGGGTAATATTACTGAAGGCCTACATCTTTCAGTCACTATAAAAAAATAATGATTCTTTCACAAGGCTTCATTTGATCCTTTTGACCCTGCTGCCTGTCGTGTCTCATCAGACACATCTGACACTGTTGTTTTGGGTTGTTTGGGTCACCTTGGCTCTGCTGTCCGTGTCACAGACAGAATGCAGCCAATTTAGTCTCCTCATCTTGTGTTTGTACATTAGCATGTTTTCTTAATAAAAGTGTAAATGATGGTAAACTGACTGTATGTCAGGAAGCATTAATATTCAGTGCTGATGTGCTTGTATTATTAACAGCTCTCATCTTACATTCCAGCACAGTATGGAAATGTTAACAATAACAGCCACTTCAGCTACTTTAAACAGCTGAAATTAGCCACTGATGCTTCTTTCTCATTAAAGACCAACATATTAAAGAACTACAGACATCTAGACAATGACAAAGATATACCAAATGCCTTTGAGTAATTTTGTTTCAGTTTCAATCAAATTTACTGAAAGTGTAAGCTCCACCTCATCCCTTGTGTCTGCATCAACTCCAGTTTTATTATATTACTGACAACCATGTATGTGATGTGTGACAACAAAGATAAAGGTAAGTTTGATGGGGATGTACTTGTGACAAAAATGTTTTTAAAAAGGGGGGGGGGGGGGTATCTTCAGTTTAGCTCTCTTAGAAATCTTAAAGCCAGAAAATCACAAGTCTTAGACAAAGTTTGAACAATGTGGATTTTGATGAGGCCGTCAAAAAGTTGTTCAG
>JBBBVU010000012.1:15195521-15207312 GCA_037177055.1 Atherinosoma microstoma | reverse complement strand
TATATATAAACACTAAATATTGTGCTATATATATTTAAGATGGAATCATATGCACCAAATGATTAAATTATGACATCTAAAGTAGGCGGCATATTATTATAATTTTGTATCCATTAATGGTCAAAAACTCGTGAATGCCTGTACTTGATGTATTCTCCATAACAATTTTTTTTATACCTTTATCTGCGTTACTGTGTTTTTGTTTTTGTTTTTTTCATTCTAAAAATAAATTATAACTTCTGTGGTTCAGATCATTGGAAAAGTCTATGCAGACCCCGAGTGCCTTCCCAGGACTCTGGACTTTGGCCTAAATGTGGGCAAGTTTGTGGAAAAGTTCCTCCCTGAAGACTGTCCACCAGCTTTCTTTCCACTGGCTGTGGCCTGTTGTGACCTCACACCTGAAAACCGGTGAGCACCTGCTGTTATTGTAATGGTTAACAGATAACATTTCATTTACTTGGATAAGTTTTATTTTTGTTTAGCTGTCAACTATATAAAGATGGGCAAAAGCTGAGTAGTAAAGATTTTAACTTATCCATAAGGATAGGGTTTATTACTCACTCAAATGATCACATGATAGTTGTCTGCCTTTTATCCTGAAAGGACAACACTGAGCAAAACACAGGAACAAAAAACCAAATAAACAGCAAAATGAAAAAGTTGCACCATTTCTAAAAACACAATAACTAAACAAGAAAATATTTCTTGACATGATCTGCAATATTTCCATGTTAGCAAAGTTCAGATTTTATACTTCAAGCAGTGAATCGGCAGATACAAAATGATGGATGCCCCCAAGACGCACACACATATACACACACACACTGACCTTTACCATATGGTTATCATGAACACAACTAAGTGGTTTAAAAGCCAAACAATAAGATCATCTTAAATAGATCAATAAAGCCATCAATGCTGCTGACTGTTTTGTTCCTGTCTGCATGTTAACCACCAAAAAAGTTGCAGGTAATTCTTTTTTCCTCCCGTTAGCGATCTTGTCAATGATTAATAAGGCAATAAACCTTGATCACTCTCAAATATTTTAAGGGACTTAGGCAGGCAATCATGCCCCCACCACCACACGCACACACACACCATTTAAAAGAATGAATTCCTTCCCAGCAGCTCCCCGTTTTCCAAAAAGGAGTTATCTTTTGTTTTGTTTTTGTGCTTTTTTTGTCCAGTGTTGTTGAGTTTTGCACTCACTGCCTCTACAAGACTCTATAGGAGAAAGTAGTGAGAAAAAAACAAGTGCTTTCAGATGCCATCTGGACATGCTTGAACAGGGACACGCCTCTACTGCCAGATTGCTTCCTCATGTTTTCTCTCAACCTTGTCAGGCTGGTTCTAACCTTAAACTCCTCTGTGTGCCCTCACTGATCTTTCCTTCTCCTCCTCCCTCAGTCCATGTTCCCAGAAGCTTGAGGACTGGTTTGAAGCACTTTCCCTCAACCAGGAGCTGGGAATCCCCCTGCCAGCTGAATTAGATGAACTGCACCAGAGTCTGAGTAGACTCTATTGGTGTAAAGACCCAATCCAGGGCACCGATCAACCACTAATCCCAACAGCTGCCTCCCCAGACTGCTCCAGCAGGACAGAAAATGGCACCTAGGACTTTGGGCCTGTTTGACCAATAATTTACTTTATGTGATGCCTCTTAACTGCTGCACTAATACTGTGGATGAGGAAAAAGAGGAAAGTTTGATTGAACCCGAGCCATATTAGTACTGGATTACCTGAGATAGCTGGACCAGTTTCCCTATGTGGGACCATAGCTCTGTGAATGAATTGCAATCAGAGTGGAAAGACACATTTCAAAATGATAAGTGTTAGTTAATAATTTTCATTTTTTTTAATTTGCCAAGTTGCCACTTATCACACACACTTTTTTTTTATGTTTACAGTGTACAGAAAAAAGCAACTTTGAGTGCTTCGTTTCCAGCGGACAGGCATCGTTTTAAGACTTTGAACTCTCACATGACAGCAGTCTTTGTTTTTCTGGCTCTGAAGTTGTTTGCTGTGCATGGAATGCACATGCCAGTACTTGCCTAATAGAGGAGGTGCTTCACCTCAGCGGTAAAGAAAACAAAGACAAAGATCCGTGAGAGTTGTCAAAGCACTGTGTTGGTCGGGGTTGTTGGCACCGCTGAATCTCTTCGACACAATTTAGAGTTTTCTGAAGATTAAATGGAAATGAGTCAGTTGTGGTTTTGATCATTAATAAAACAAGATATAGTTTAACATATACAAACAAAATGTACCCAAGACACAACTAATGACACTAATATTTGGTTGCAAAGCCGTTAGCAACACTGAGATCCTCTGAATATTTCTTTTAGCCATCTGTACACTTCTTCCACTTGTTGTCTGGAACTTTCTACAGCTGTTACATTACTAGGCAATCAAGTTCCTTTAAAGGTTTTCAGTGGGATTTGGGTCAGGACTCAGTACTGGCCATTTTAAAACATTTCATCATTTTCATTTTATCTATTCTCATGTCCAACACCTTTGTCTCAGCCATAGGTTTTTGTTTGGGATTTTTTAAATTATATTCTGAGTTTGAGGTTTTTTTTGATGGACCACTAACCAAATATTTCTATTTTGTTTCTTTTAATGAAAAGATTTTGTGAACAGTTGTATTTTAGTTTGGTGTACTTGCAGTAGTGGTGTCCACTCTTGTTTTGTTTTTTTTTCCCAGTATGCAATACAGGCTGAAACCACCGATTAGGATTGGGCTAGGTCACCTTGATGCTCTTTGGGTGTCTTGCTTGATAATTTTCCACAATCCAGAAGTCTTAATAACATTTCAAATTGCTTAAATTGGGATCCCTCTTTTTTTTTTTTTTTAGAAATAACTCAAAAATTCAACAAGCTTTCTTAACCCCATCGTGAGAACCCTTAATGAAACTGAAGTCTTAAATGAAGACTGATTTGCCCCTAAGCTAAAAAAAAACCAAAAAAACAAGGAGAGCATGAAAAACCTGCAGAGCTGAGATTTAAAACATAAGCATTATTGTAGTGAGGTAACGGTGCCAACCACTGCTTCCAATGTTCCTCATAAAACCAAAATTTTTTTTATTCAGGGCATGGTAACTCTTGACATTAAGCACAGGTGGGTCATTTTTTTGGTGCTTGAAAAATATGAAATCCTGTTTTTAGTTGTTTAAATAACTGGATGTTTGTATAGCCAAATATTCTGATTTCATCAAACTGGTTGTTTTGTATTTATAATTTTAAAAAACAAGCTCAAAATTCAGGGGTGCCTATAACACTTACCATCAGTGTAGACATGGGTCATAGCATGAACCGAACAGATGCAACTTGAAGCAGCAGTTAAAGCACAAGATGGTGGACATGTGTTTGTCTTTTTTTTTTTTCTTCTATGCACCACTATTTTTTGTCAAATATGCACCTTGTAGTCTAATGATTTAATTTCTTAGAATGTATAATGACACTTGATGTTTGGTTGTTTTTTTTCCTTTTAAATGAAACGTGACAAAAGCTCTGAAGGAATGTTGGACTGTTAATTGTTGAACATCAGTCATACAAGAGCTGACCATAACAACTTTTTCTTTAAGTAATGTATATAAGTATGTACATATGATAACCTCTAATTGGATTTCATTTTTTTTAATGGGGAGTTTGTAGATTTTTAGACATTTCGGCAACAATTTGCCATCATCATGCAAGGTACTGATGACTAATTGTAACAACTTTTATTTATATCACTGTAGTGTTTCATAAATAAACCTCTTGTTTTTTTTTTAAATGTCATTTAGTTATTTATGGCAGTAAAACAGATTCAAGTTATAAGCCAAAATAGAAATGTATAATATTTGCCTTAAAATGTGCTGTGAGGCACTGGTCATGAGATTGAAAAAGAACAATGTTTTTCCTGTTAATTTTTCAATCTGTAATTCATTCACAAGTAAATATTTATACATAGAAAAATGTTGTACTTTACAATTTGTTTCTTGGCATACCCCAATTTCTAAACTATTATTTTCAGTTAAACTAAAGCCGATTTAATACTTAGAGCATCACTCAAGAGTAAATACAATAGGAATGAATTAAATACTAATTTCTTATAATTAGTTTTTAGACTAACAATTTTAGCATCATGAAAATGAACATCAAAACTTTAACAGGGAATATCCTTGATTGGGTTTTTACCTTCAGATTTTTATCAAATCCAGTATGAATAATAGTTTACATCCTGTGAAAATGATTTTTTTCTGTAACAATTATAAGTTTAGAGGTAATTTCAGCCCCATTTGTACTTTTTTTTTTTTTCTTCGGACTCCATCTCATCTGTTCAATACTTGCCAACAGAGGGAGCTGTTGTAAAACATTCCTGTAATGAACCTTCAATAAGGAGATGCTCAGTCCAAGCATTCCTGTTGTAATGTTATTTTTTTCTTTAATAAATCTTACCTCTGCTAAAAATGGGCAAAATACATTAGACTTCAGTTTGTTACTTTTATTTCAGTCTTATTAATGGCAACATTCATACAAATACAAGTGCTTCAATCAAATGTTGAATGTTTTTTTTTTTTTCAGAACTTGACAAAATAATTACAGACTACAGCAGATGCTTGAAATAATGTAACGGCAGCAACCACTGATCTACCAGTGATGAAAGTCCAGCAATAACCACAAAACCAGATGAGCTGGAGTGACTACATAACAAACAAAACTTAAAACACAGTGAGAAGTAACAGTGCATGTTATGAAACAGACTTAAAATCTTCTGAGTAAAGATTTCTTTCATTCAAACTATTTTTTTTTAATTTTTTTTTCAAATGAGTAGTTCTACTTTTTAAGATGGAAAAATGGGCCCTGAATGGCAAACATACAGCAGGTAACCATGTACATGCAATTATGTTTTACTTGAGCAACACCAAAAACTTAGGACTATTCCTACTCTACTCCATTCTTGTGTCAACTCTGAAGCATCAAGTGCATGACTCAAACATCTGAATCTAATCTAGACTCCTGGCTTCATCACAACACGCACACAACTTTGGGCTTTCTTCTTTTATCTGATCCTGTCTGTGTTGTCCTGAGGACTAACTACTGTGCTCATGCATCCTGAGAACACTCTATATATTTCCTGTCACTCCTTAACCTGTGGAAGAAAAGGGCAAGTCTTCTTTCACTTCTGTCAATGACCACCATCATTGCTTTTTAACCTCCACTGGCCCGGCAGTGTACAAATGGGATCAAATACATTCAGAAGTATCATGCTAAGGCAGTTTCTGAGCTGGAGGCCCTCCCTTGTCTTTTGCGGGCCTGTTTTACCTCATGCATCCTGTCACAGAGAAGGATGACTATTTTCGGAGACACATCTATGTCATCAGTGTGCCAAAGACAAAGGAGTCTTTGCACAAACACGTCTCTTGTCTCCCTCGACACAGCCAGTGGGCCACACAGGTCAAAGTCTAACACGTATCCATTGTGTGACCATTTCTTTGGAAAACAAAAGATTTGTGGACATTTCCCAGTTCTAAACACCATCTCCTCAGAAAGACCTGTCAAAATCCAGCTGGCTGGATGTCCATGTGATTTTTCTTTTTTTTTGTAGGGGACAGCTTGTGGCTTTATTTTGTCTCCTCTCAAAATGATCAGATATTAAATAGCTCATGACATGTCCTCGTTAACAACAGAATTTCCATAGTGGATCTGCTTGTTAAAACTGTGTCCATTGTGTCTGAAAAAAAGAAAGGAAAGAAGGAAAAGAGACACAGAGGACACACCAATAAATTCAAGTCTTTGGAGTCAACACTGCTCCCCAGCTCCGGTTCAACTGAGGTCACTCAAGGAGGTGAAGAGGAGAAACGGGGAGATGGGAGTGTTTTGGTCCACAAAAAACTGTTACAAAACATATCACAGTCCTATTGGAGGACTACATGCCTATTCATGCTCCAGGCGTGCCAGCGTGCTGGCCCATTAAAGGGTCTCCTCCCTCCTGAACAGGGGTGGTTTCGTGCTCTGCTGTGATTACAATGGTATTCTCATCTATGAGCTCACAGGTGGGATTGGAGAAGGCTGACAGGGGCAGGGTGATCCTCTGCATCTCACGTTCGTACACTCGCTGCTCATGCTGCTTTTTCAGGTCTCGACCCCTGAAATCAAAGCACATTTTCACCATGTCACAAATGAGTTCGAACACAAAAGCTTTATCAACAAAATACTGAGGAAAGCAGATACATATCATCATCTAGAGCCGTGATTCTGATCATCTGGCAAATGTCAGTGCAAAAAAAAAAAAAAAAAGTTTGCAAAACACAAGTGTCACTTAATTTATCATATTTGTTTTTAAAGTCTTGATCAATATTAATTGCCTCTAAGAGGTACAAGCAGATCCACAAAGGAAGCTCATCATAGACCAGTGGTTCAATTATTTCATGCTCTTTTAAAAAAACAAACATTGCCTTTGTGAACTTCCTGAACTATTTTTTGCCTTTTGCCTGTTCTTTCCCTCTATTTTACTCTAACAAACTGGTTGTGCTTGACCACTTTCTGGTGATAAAAGTTGGAATTTGGACTTTAAACTTAACCTGGATCACAGTCTTCCTCCTTGAGAGACCATGATAAAGCCAATGTAAGACCAAACTTGGCTGCCCAGAGATAAGTTGCTCTAGGGCTGGTTGATGAAGAAAATAAGTTGGGTGCCAATATGAGCTGGCTGGCTGAGGGCCCCTGTGGGGTCACTAAAGGTTAATCCACAGTAGGAACCAAAGGGGGGAAATATTTAAGACTCTCTGGGGCTTAATGGTGAAGACTCGAAAAGAGCTCTCAGTGGAAAAACTAAAATGTGGGTTTTTTATATTTAGATTATCAGCAGGGCTATCCAACATATATTAACTTTAGATTTTCATTGAGCAGTGCATGCTATGGTTACATGTGGCCAACAGTGACATATTTACTGGGTAAACCCAATATACACGCTTTGATTTTGATAATTGTTTTAATAATTTCCACACAGATAAGCAGTTATTAATTGTAGCTCCTTTTTTATAACTCAGCCATATTAATTATAAATCATTTATAGAGATGTCTGAAGTAGTCTTGTAGTTGCCACCAATGCTTAATGCATTTGTGATAAAGGGCTTCAGATAACAAACTGTGTGTAGATAGCAATGCTTGGACTGCAGCAAAGACAAGGGACAGAAGGTGAAAAGAAAAATAGAACTGACAAGTTGACGAACAGGTTTCCCTACTCCAACGTAGACATGAAGCTGCATGCAACAGATTTATACTGACCTAGAACCAAAAAAAGCAATGTACCAATGATTCAAAACACCTCCTGCCTGCCTACTGCAACATAACATATTGTGCAACTCAACTGCTGCTTCTCTGTACATTACCAGGGTTTTTAATTGCAGTTTGAAGTATTATAAGGGATTTGTGAGCTCCTTTGTGTTGTGCCAGACTGTTTCCAGAAAATTCTGGAGCTGGTTGCAAAGCAAATTTCCCAAGATAGATGTGTTCTATTGTTTCAAGCCTTGGTGATTGTCATATTTGGCATATTTAACAGGGAAAAAAAGGAAACCTGCACAGGAACAATATGCTTTTCAAAAAAACACCTAGTTCTGTTCTCTGTCGACATTTGGAGAAGTCTGGAATGAAAAGTTGTCTTAATTTGTATTGTAGGATCATAACACAGACTGTAACTGGAGCCTACCTGCCACTCATCTACCACATTGCTGAAGGTGATGTCACTGTTCACTGCGGGCAAATATAAGCTCTGTGACATAATATGCTTCTCCTCCTTATAAATAATCACCTCCTATAAATAGAAATCAATGACAAAGGCACCACTAATCAGATATGTCACTCCAGCGTATTTGAGAGGGCATTTTGTGCTGTGCCAAAAGGAACCGGAGAACCTTCTTTCACAACAAGTAGGCCATCCCTTTGTATGTTGTATAACTGTAACTGTGCTAGCTTCTCTGCCCAGTTCACCCCCTCCTCCATGTGCTCTTCCCCTGTGAGAACATCAAATAAGAACGCTCAGAATAGACTGCAGGCATTTCATTTCCTGTCGTGTTCTGTTGTGATAAAGCAATTAAACTGGGCACATTGCATCTAAGTGGAACAACAGACACCATCAGTGGAGAACAGAAGCAACAGCTGATAGTTTTAACTGAAGAGATCCTTGACATGAGTGTTTTTGTGAACTTTTTCCTGCACGTCTAAAAAATGGGAAAGACGACAATTCCAACTGAGCCATCACAAACAGAAAGATGTGACTCTGAGGCATCACTTTGTGGCATTATATCACAGTTAAAGTGGACGTATTCAACATATTAACGACTTTAAAAGAAAGATACAAAGAAAAAGAAGCTGCACATTGGGCTAGCTAATAAATAAATAAATGATAAAAACCTCTCCAATATTGAAACCAAAAGACCCATGTTGCGATTTAGATACTGACCTCTTATAGAAGTAGCCAAATGTGATGCCCACTCCAAGAACGATTATGATGGCCATCATAAGGATGCCGAGGACATAGCCTGAAAACCAAAAGTACAGATTGAGGGTTTGAAGATAAGTTTGTGAATACTTCTCGCGACTACATCAAACTGCAAGTATGCGTTCCCAAAATCATACATGTTTCAGACTGCTGACCAGTGCAACATACCAAGAGTCCCAAGATCCTTCTTCTTTCTAGGTCCTGTGCGCACTCGCTGGCTGATTCCCATCACTGGCTGCACAGCAGCAATTTCTCCCTGAGAAGCTCCGGACCTCACCGGCTGGAAGCTCTCTGTGGAGGGTTTGCTTCCTGTTGTGCTGAGAGATTCAGCCTCTTCTGGCATGGCTGAAGTTTGCTCTACAGACACAACAAAATGACACGCTCACCTTTCAATTGTTACCTTTTCTGACATTACTGTATAACTCACTAAGGTTGAGACAAGCTTTTTATCTTGGATGTTTACATGTAAGTCAATGGTATTATTGGATTTTCTTTCAACTTTTTAAAATGGACTTTGTATAGTTATAAGGAATTTGAGACAAAGCTGTGTCCATACTCATTAGATCACTTGTTTCTCCCATTCTTTTTCCTCCTTTTAAGCTGTGCCATATAATCATTTGTACCACTTATACATTTTCTTTTAATATTTAAGTATGTATAGGCCATTAAAACCAAAGGTCGTGGCTGCTTTGCTGTTGCCACATTTTGGGATTTACATCTGAAGTCAAGTCATAATAATGCCATGACAGTTTTTTTTTTAAACACAAATTCTCCTCTTCTTTTATCCCATAAAATTATTATATCCCATTCACACATGTTTTTTTTCCCAGAATATCAATGCATGCAGCCACCCTACAATGTTACCACAATGTTCCGTCTTTATATTTAGATGCATAGGGCTTTATCTGATTTATCTTCATCTTTACAGTCGTTTAGCCATAGAAGCAGTGCATCATCTGGACCGTGCGGCTTGCAATTAGTGCTGGTCCAATGACGCAAACCCCTTCCTGACAGCAGTGTCAGCTCTGAGATTGCTCTCATGAAATTTGTTGGAATGTAAACTGCCTAGATGATGTGGAAAGTGCAAGACATAAACAAATTCTGCATGCTCAATTCTCACTGCTGAGAGGCACAACCTCAACATCCGCTCTTTAATTCTTTTCTGTCTCCTCCCTCTAAGTTGTTTATGAACTCTGCCTGAGATAAAACCCTGAAGTCATAAAGCGAAGCAGCCAATTAGCTGCTGTTTCCAAGGTGAGGCAGCTCCTCTGTGCCAATGAGCACAGCTTTGGGGCCGGGTTAAGGAGTTTCTACTTGTGGACACGTGCAGGGGTTTGTTATTGTTTGACTTTTGTTGGCTATAGCAGGAAATAAGGAGAAGCATACAAAAACGTCTCACAGCAGCTAAACAGTAACCAACTGACCTACTGAGTATTAATAGTCTTAACTCGGAAAAGTAAATTGTGAGTAATCCATCTTGAATACGGACTTGGAAATAGTTTATTTGTTGGAAAGAAAGCAAATGAAAACTTATTTTCAAAGTTTTTTTTAAAAAAGGCACCAACTTGACTACATCATTGTTGTGTTGACCTACTTTCAAAAAGGTTTACATCATTATTTTCCCCCAAAGAACCTTCCAAGTTTTTTTTTTAAATAATGATCATATTAGAGATGTACTCTTCCAGAGCAAATGTTGTTCATGCCCTTTGCAGCTGACCTATAATAGTCTTTCCACATATTAAAGTTTAATATATTATCTAAAACATTAAAAAATATAATAGCGATCATCTCTTTGTTCAGTGTTTACTGACCTTCGCATGCCTCAATTGCACAGAACTGTCTCTGAATTGTCCCATCTGAGCCAGCAATGTAGCACCAAGGCCTTTCAGAGGCGTCTGGGTTTCGGCAGTAATTGTGATCTCCAGCACCTACAGGAGGAGCGATAAAAACAGCATGTGTGTTACTGACTCCCCATGGAAATACAGGCCTGTCTCTGTGAATCTGACACACTGTGTGAAGAAACCGCTGGATTCATGAATCATTCACACTCCTTCATCACACCACAATGAACAGACTGCCATGAACATAAACAATGGAAACAGCAGTTGCTGCAGGAGGACATTTAAAAACACAAAACATGCCCATCAGTGGCACCAAATCTCCAAATGTGTGCTGTAAATTCCATGTTCTTCTCGAGATGTTAAGAGCTGTTTGTTACACTGACATTACGTGTGACATTTTGAGTATCCTGTCTTCAGTGTGATTCAACTACCAGAAAAAAAGAGATAATCACTTTATATTTCCTGATGGCTGCAGAAACAGACATATTAGACTATTTACCTGTCTGTGAATCTGGATGGATTTCAACATTATAGTCTCTTGTAGTATTGATCCAGTTTAGACAGGTTAGACCTGAGGAGGAGCTCTGTTGTTCTCCTCTGTAGTCCACACCACTGGATCTCATACAGTCTGAAAATAAAACAGCAAAACTCCATAAGAACACGTGAAACCAAAAATGAAGATCAGGAATTGATATATTATGTAAATGCGCCAGTTTTTTCCCCCCAACACAATAAATACAAATGGAAACAATCCAGAATGTGTAGTTTTACCTTTCTGTTCTCCATTTGATGCGCTGCTCTGTACAATGGCCACGCTCAGGAAAATAACGTGCAAAGAGAAAAACATTTTGCAGAGCTGACGGGAAGAATTAACCCCCAGCATGATTACCTTTTCCTTCTCTCTTTTTCTCAAAATGAAGAAAAAGTATTAAAGAACACTATATTTTTCAAATGGAGGAAGAGCCTATGCATGAAACACACTGCTCCACTCGCTCAAGCCCCAGCCCTTGTTTTCGTCAAAGGAGCTCAGCTTTCTTCGTAAACAGCCTTGTGCGGAGGAGGAGCTGCACTTTGCAGTACAAACCTCATGGTCCTATAGCCTCACCAGCTTGTCGCTCCCTCTCTTTCCCTCTCTCTCACAAACACACAGACGCAGACATGCACGCACGCGCGCACTGGAAATACATCCAGGAGACGACATCAGCTAAAGAATAATCTGGCATCTTATCATAGTCTGTAGCTCTGAGAGCTCTGGAACAGTCAGCATAAAAGTCAAGGATTTTCATTCATATTTTTGTTTGAGCTAAGATCTTCATGATTATTTCTGTAATAAATCTTTTTCTATATCCAAGACAAGTATCAATGTATGCATATTTTCTGTGGTTGTCTAGAAATAGCAGCTCTGTCTTCCCCCCTTCCCATTTCCATATACTCTGAGTCACCACTCTCCATTTATAATCTCCATCTA
>JBBBVU010000012.1:15169470-15179527 GCA_037177055.1 Atherinosoma microstoma | reverse complement strand
TTCACGTGTTTGATCCTCGGTGATCACACAGTCTTGCAGACTTGTCATCAGATTTTCAAACGACATTCTTATGGTCTTCCCAGTACAGAGATTTGGGTTGCCACCAGTGACTGTAAAATTACTAAAAACATTTGCTAAAAACACGTTGATTTGCTGGTCACGTGACAAAATTCTACTTCTACCGTTTTAGTAGTAGTAGTAACAGTGACGTGCTGCCACCTGGCGACTGAAATCTTCAGCGCCAGAGATCCTCGGCTTCTCTCAAATCTTCGGTCAATGAAATTGGCGAAAAGGAATTCCAGCACTGGCAAACACATCAAACATCGACATGAAACTTGAAGCTTCAAAAAATATATATCTGGAATGTTTTGCAATTGAAAAGTCTGCTTTTGAGACCACTTCCATACTGAATGTTGAAGAGTTGGCCTCTTTATCCACTTGGAAGTGTGAAGTGTGGTCTGTGACACAAATCCTTCGTCTTATCGTGTACTTCAGACATAATCATAACCATCACTCAGTAAAGCAAAGTGATTAAAATATATGTATTTTTTAAATCTCTTGCTTCTCACCCAAGTTCAGAAGGACTCCCGTTCGCTTACCATTATTGATGCAATAAAGATATGTTATTTGTAATTTACTGTAATAGAGTAATCAAAAATGATATGTTAATTTTGTGAACGCAATGCGTTTCGTAGTAATTGCATCGGGTAAAAACCAGTAAAAACAGGAAACGTATCTTTCGGGGAAACTCGGGGTCTTGTGCTTATTGAGTACAGGTACAGTTACTATTCCAGGCCAGAAGAGGCCACTGTTGCTCACTTCCATCTCCCGTTTTCCTCGAGAAAGAATCTTTCTCGACGGTGATTTGTTGATATCTGTGTTGCTAAGACATCACAAACAGTTTACAAATATGTCGACTCTGTAGTCACCAAATGGCTAATGTGGTTGAAACCGAAAATTATGCGTCCATTTCGCGCCAGGTCACCAATGTTTTGCTCTTCATTTCCTTGGTTCACAGTCAGGACATTCTTGGTAAGAGAACTGTGCTACCAGTCAGCTTTTAATGTCAAATGTTTTTATTTTTAGTTGGTTTTTATGTACCTGGGATGGCATGTTGCAACACAATAATAATATTTTGTTCCATAGTTTTCCAGCCGTCCTTTGTAACTGCTGCTGGACCCACGGTCACCGCATTGCTGCTCGGAAACACATCAGACGTCTCTCTGAATCTGAGGACGGTTTCTCCATCCAACACAACAGGTAAACTGTTATAACAAATAACTCCCCAAGTTGTATACATGTTCTGTGAGAACAGTATCGCTTGTGCCAGATAAACCTGTCCAGTAACAGTAAATGGGTAGATATGGGACTGCTTTGTGATTTTGCTCGTTTTTGGTTTTTTGCATTGCAAGTTTTTATTCATTTTGGGTTGATTTGGTGCTCGGTGAGGATGATGATTGTCTTTTACAGGGAGCTTTGGATCCCCATCATGTGTTGCTGAAGCAACACGATGGATGCTCACAAAAGAGCAGATGGGACAGGTAAGAAGACAGTCTGACCTTGAGTCTAACAAGTAGTTTTCATCTTATGATGCTGAAGTAAGAGACAAGGACTGCAAACTGGATACAACCAAATAATCCACCCACGCTTTATTCTCATGGTTTTTTTGTTTGTTTGTTTTTTGTTTTTTCCCCCAGACTGCAGTTCGGGTTCAGCTGAGACTGAATCAAAGTCTACATGCATGTAGTGACAATGACACAAACACTGACTGCTGTGCAGAGCTGCTGTGTGTCCTGGAAACCCTTCAGGTGACTGCCTGTGTTGGCAGCACACCACAAGCATCACTACTAATCCAGGCCACCATACATGCCCGGTTGTTTCCTGCTCAGACTGGATATGGTAATTAAAATAAAAATTTCAATTTGTGCCTTTTCATAATGTGTTTTCTAATTATGGATATGACCACTTTGAGAGTTGCATAGGTATTATTTTATAAATTATTTGTCCATTCCAGATAATAAAACAGTCATTCCAAACCAAGTGTACCAACCACTTGGGCCTTGTCCATGTGACCTAACAGTCAGAGTATGTGACATACGCTGCTGCTGTGACAAGGTATTTATATATTATTATTGTATTTTTTGAGCAGATTTTTTCTGCTGTATAAATGCACTTATTTGTGTCTCTCTTTCAACAGGACTGCTCTCGTGAAGATTTGAAGCTGTTTGCATCCCACTGTCTGCCAGGGCCCTTTGGGGGACAGGTCTCTCCTGATCCAGATTATCAGTGCTCTGTGCAGTCCTCTAAAAACTCCCCGGATTGGTTTCCATTTCTTTGTGTCACCTCTCCACCTGAAAACAACCCTTATCTTGGCTTGTTTTACCACGGCAGCACAATGTGAGAAAAGATTTAATGTTTCTTTTTTGTTTGTTTTGTTTTTCCATCATAATTCATTTGGTAAGTGTTGTGACATGATTTCATCACATATTTTTTGTATTTTTTGCTCTTCAATTTATCTAGTGCACGTAAGTCTGGCCCAACCTTCCAAAGGCAGACAATGTCAGTTCCATTGCCAGTTAATCTATATGTTCAAGGAAGTCCAATTGTAACATCAAACAACCAGTACTTCAGTATCCCCCAGGTTAGTTGTATGTATTTTGTTTCTTAATATTCTTAATATTCTGCATTGTATCTGTTGCCAGAGCTGTGACATTAAAGATTTAACGTATGTTTATGCTCCACAGAGGCTGCTTGGACAGTGTGTAAACAGTGCTCCTGTTGCATTTTTGAAAAATTTTCAAGTCGAGTGTGTAAATCTCCTCCACTCCTGTCCAACTGGATCTCCATTACAGACACTACCAGCAGATTTGAGCATTCATGTGATGGATGGACAAGGCGGTGGGTTTTGCTTGCTATCTACACTGAAGCAGTGCTTTTATGTGTTCTGAAACTTTTTCATACATGTATCTTTAAATTTTGGTTTGTTTCTTTATTTCAGGAGATGTCGTGGTGAATGTAACTGATGATGTTGCCACTGACTTAAGTCCCTTTATTTCTGAAAACAATGCAGTTTCCTCTACTGGTATAGTATCTAGATTACAACATGGAGTATTGATACCAGAGCAGCTTAAGCTGGCCGTTAACCTAATGTTGAAATGTGTTGATATTTATCTGAAGGTCAGAGGCTGGTATGTGAAAATGTGACCTTGGCGTTGGATTATAAATTCTTCTGGCAAGGAAATGGCATCACAGCTATCACACTAACACGCACTGTTGGGACTCTTATCTCAGATGTTAGCAGTAAGTGTCTATAATTATTGGTCATAACATGGCTTATCATCAAAGTTAATCAATATGTTCGAGGTAGTGACTCAGTTTCCTTTTCTGTCCTCTAAATAGTAGCTTTAACTACAAGATATTCTGCTGTGTTTCTCAATGGAAATGTATTTGCAGAATCCAACTCGGGGAACCCAGGTAGGAGCAAGAGAGAGTACTTTGTCCTAGAAATGGTACTCCTTGTTTAAAACACAGTATTCACAATTGAATAACACGTGCATTTTAAATGTCAGGTTATCAGGTGGGAAAGCCTGTTATTGCTGGAATTATGGACAATACTTCAGACTCAATACAAAGGACGTTCATCAATATTTGGAAACCAGGTAAAACTCAAGTCATATTGTTGATTGCTAGCTTGCTGTATGTAGTTTCTTTATACTGAATTATATACATTCCAGTCCATGCTAAAAGACAAGTTATCTTCATTGTTGTCTGATCTGACTACCAGTGCGCGATGGATTCTGTTCCACTGCTGAGAAGAAAGTTGTTTTATTTGGGGAGAATTCAACATCAGGATGCCTGCTACCTGTCAGACAACAGATCCCAGCTCAGTGTGATCTCTTAAGGTCAGCAGCTCAGTATGAGTTCATGTTTAAAATACTATATGTGAATATACTGTGTGGTTTAGATATATTTTTTATCTTTTAGAGAGACTGTTACTAATCTACAGGCAGATTTGATTACATCCACATTTGTGGCAAAGCGTGGAAACCCTGATCTTTTAACTCTAACAGACTGGATGAACATAAGCTGTAAGTATTGATCATGTATTTGTCAATATCATTATTTCTGCTATGGTGCTCTTTCTTTCCATTTGTGAAATCAATTTTACAGCATTTCTGCCAACTTGTGGAGTTTTGTTTTTTAGCTGTTCCAACTAAATGTTTCACAAAACAAAATATTTCAGTTGTGACACTGAACTCAAGCACAACTATGGAAGACACTGCAAGTGCTTGCAGTGGTATTCCATCCCACCAGCATGTCCTGGTTTGGAGTCTTGTCACTGGCCTGGTAGAAGGTGTACCTCAAAGGGAAATCCGTGACTTACAAGTCAGGTGTGTATCAGATATATATTCATGGAGACGCACAGTTCATATTTTATTTTCAGACCATCGGAAGTCATAATACCATCACTGAATTTTAGTCAATATCTATAAATGATTGGGTTATTTTCAGGTATACCTTGTCCACCTGGGCATGGGACTGTGGAGGAGGGGACTCTTCATCTGAGGAGCTTCAGCTGTTCCCAATCACTTCCTCAGTCACTTTTATTGACATCCCTGTCAACATAGAACCTCCAAAAACCAGGTGCTGTAACAGTGAGAAGGTTCTTACATAGAGTTGTTAAACCAGGTTAATTCATTTATGTTTGAGTTACCTGCTTGATTCTAACACAGTCTGTTGTTTTGTTTTGGCTTTTACCTTGTAGGTTTCAGATCAACTTTACAGAATATGACTGTAACAGGAATGATGTGTGTTGGCCTGAGCTCGCCTTTCCCATCACCAGATATTACACAGGTAGGAATATATGTAATCCTAAAACAAACAATGTTGTTCCTTTTTCTATCATTCAGTAAATACAAACTTAATTTCATAAGTAAAATGCAATTAATCAGAAACTATAGTCTGAGCTAAACACACTATGAAGATGGTCGTCTCCATCAGTAGAGCTAAACAACTGCAGCAGAGCCTCATCCTTGCTAATGTTCATTGTGATTGTAATAGGGTTGCTTTATGCTTATCTTATACTTATTCTGCTCTTCTTTGTCACAGGTGAACCATATTCTCAGTCATTGGCTAAAGGCATGATCCTGGTTTTCTTTTTTATCACCGCCTCAATTCTTGGAACTCCATGGAGACAAATCAGACGGGTGTGGTGCAGCGCTGTTCTCTAAAATCTGAGAAAATATGAACAATTTGACTCTCAGATAATGGGAGAGCCAGAGGCTAAAATATGTTGTACTTCATTGTCCACGAAAGGCTATTTAAAATGTTTCAGTTGAAAGGACTGCTGTCATTTTATTTTTGTTGTCATGCAGATCATTTTATGAATATTACTAGTTGTACTGATTCACCATTTTGTAATAAAATATTTTTGTAAAGACTTCTGAGAACATACTTTTAATCACAGCATCATGCTTGTACTGTTCTCCAATCTGACTCCAGTCCAATTTACGGTCATGTTATTGTGCAATAAGAGTGACTTCAGGGTTCAGGTTTTCGGTACAAAGGTCCTAGAGGGTCATCATCTAGACCCTGTAGAAAAGGGTTTTTTCTAATGAGATGTTTTAACAAGTCAGATTTAAATCTGGTTCAGTTAACCTGGAAACAACACAGATTCTACATCAAAACATTTTTAAAAAGGACATTTCCTATAAAATACAACATATTGTTAAAGCTATAACCCGTGGTTCCCACCCTATATTACTTCAGAAAACTTGTACACTATAATGTCTGGCTGGGATTCCATCACATGATTGATATGTCTGAGTTATTTGCAGGACTAATGCAGTGGTGTGTGTGTTGTCTCCCCACCCCCTCGCTCCTGTCAAGCTTTCTGACTCAAATTCATGAAATCTGAAGTTGTAAATTAGGTTATTCAATAGATTTTTTGTCAAAATAAAAGAAACAAGAAAGAAATCACAGATTTGTTAGATGGAAGTTTGTTTTTCTTCTTCCTGCAGTACCTCATTAATCATGTTTCCACTCCTCAGATTTGTCTCATGACTCATTGGAGGGTCATGGCATCTATGTTAATAGTCATTTGACTAAACTAATTAATGTAGATAAGACAATCACCATTCAGCTAGTCCAGGGAAACTCCATTTTTGCACATTCATTCTATGTGAAATGGTTATATGTAATAACGTACACTTAGAATATAAAATCGTAATGCACCATTTTAATTTTTTAATGGCGCAATTAATTTAAAGATCATAGTACTTCACTGCTGAACTTACTGTGTGGATGACCCAATGTTTCTTTCAAGTGGATAATGTAAGAGCAGAAATCCACGGAGCACTACGATCCAGTTTTCCTTAAGACATGAGCTAAAATGTATCTCTTTGCCTGCATTTGTTTGAAACATTTCCTCGTGTGTTAGTATTTCTACTTGAAATGGAAGGCTTTTTACAGCCTGGATCTTCACATTTTTGCTCAACTTATAACATGTTAATTCAGTCATTGCAAAAACCTTAAGATGGGAGAGTTAGCTGTTGGATTACAGTGAATAAGTTTTAGTAATGTGTACTTAAACGATCAATTTATTATACAGTAAATATGTCTGCGCAACCCAAACAAGGAAAATGAAAAAAGTGCACAGTGAATAAACGTGTAAGGCGTGCATCCACCTTCAGACAGCGTTGAGGGATAAAGACAACAGTATACAGTTTCACTGCGCAGACTCCAGAGGGTGATGGTCATTGGTCTAAAGGTGCATTTGCTGCTGTGGAAGTTGATCACGTTCAGTACTACGAAGTCAAATGACGTGGAGAGTTTAGAGATGGCAAGCGCACGTCTAAAACTTTGAAAAGCTGTGAGAAAACTTGTTTCAACACATTGGGATGAGCCACGCTAGCCGATACGATACTGTTTTTCTTATATATTCAGATTCAACTTTGAAGAAACTAATTGTCATCCAATAATCAAGAACACGGCTTACCCGGCTAACCAATTAGCAAGCTAACAAAAACAGCCTCTGCTGCGGTGACGATAGCTATGTAAAGTCAGCGTTGTGCAAGTCAAATTTTGTAGTATCACCTAAGCTAAATCATGAAAGGACAAGGAAGGACTTGAATTACGATCACTGACATAGGCTTCACAGGAACCGCTCAAGTTAGCTTGTTTTTTAGCCCGTCGGAGAAGCAGGAAAATATCAGATCCAGCTGTCAAGATGGGCTCTCTGTTCCGAGGTGAGGAGATGTGTCTGGCCCAGTTGTTTCTGCAGTCTGGATCAGCATACGACTGCATCAGTGAACTTGGAGAACAGGGGATGGTGGAGTTCAGAGACGTAAGTACCCCAATCGGTAGGAAACTTTAAACACATTAATGTCCAACTTTGCGTCAGCGCAAAGTTTGGCATAATTGAAAATACTCTTAGTTTTACCTCTCGTGTAAGTGTCCACGCCCCCTGAAAGTGTATACAAATTGTAGTAAACTGAATGCTGAATATAAAATCAAACGTGACAAATTTTCTTGTAATTTACTTTGGTTTAAAAAGTTTATTCTCTGCACCCATTCAGCGGTGGTGTATCACCACATAAATGAAATTACCACCACTTGGGACTAGGGGGAAGCATTGCAATCTTGCTTTAATTGCTTTGTAACTAAATATCGCCAAAGGTATTGGAAAAGTTGTGGTTATTTTGATAATTAAAACATAATTGACTACTCTCAGTTTGCAGATAACTAAGACGAATATATAACAATTACGTAAACGGCACTGCTGCATGAAAATGGAGAAAACAGTGAAGTTGTGAATGTCCAATAGAGAAGAGAAATTGTAATGTTGTAATAAGGCCTGTGCATGTACTTACTTGCCGCGATGTTCATCACAGTTTGTTCTTTGGGTTAAGGACAGAAGATATCAGTGTGTTTTACACTGTCTCAGTGATGAGATTGGATGAGCATTGTTAATCATTCAAAGCCTGACTGATCAATTTTTCTTGCACCTGTTTCAGCTCAATCCCAATGTTAATGCCTTCCAGCGAAAACACGTCAACGAGATCAAAAAATGTGAAGAAATGGAAAGGATCCTTGGTAAGGATGCACTGGTCTTTGTTGTGCTACTTTTAACAGTAAGGCTCCTTGTTTTGTTAGTGTCCATTCAGTCATTGTCAGTCTTTTAGCGGGAAATATAATTATATTCCCCTAACAGGACTAAGATGAAGCGATAATGTGACTGTTGAGGTAAAAGCAGGAGTAACACAAAGCCACAGAGGATCTTCTTACAGATGAATTGAGAGCCAGTGGCCCTACAGTCATGAGAAATGTCAGCTGGTTGTAGACTTGGTTGAATGGACTGCAGTCTTTCGGTTAACTAAACCCTGGATTATTAGATTAAGAAGAGAATAACACACTGTCAGACTTGTGTTATTGGTCCTTGGTATCTGGAAACTTGGATACATTCAGAAACTATTTGTGTGTGTCTAACAAAGCATTGCTCTTTGGTTTTATTAGGATATCTTCTGAGGGAAATCAAGAAAGCTGATATTTCACTGCCAGATAGAGACGTGAACCCTGTGGCTCCTTCACCCAAGCATGTCATATCTATTATGGTAAGTTGCTTATTATTGTTGTTGTTGTTGCTATTTTATGTTTGTTACTCATGCAAAAACATTGCTTCACAGGAGCAACTGCAGAGACTTGAGGTAGAATTGGGCGAAGTGACAAGGAATAAGGAAAGGTTACAAAAGAATCTGTTGGAGCTGACGGAGTACACACATATGCTACGCATCACCCGCAATTTCGTACAGAGACCTGCTGAGGTGTGAAATTCAACAGAACTTTTTATTCTCAGTTTTTTTCTTAATATGGCAACAAGTCTGTTGCTTAATTTGATTTAGATTATTTAACCTTGCTGTGTTTTATCTTTACTTTCAGAGGGAGCCACTACAAGTTCAATATGAGGAGTTTCCCTTCCTAGAAAAAGACACAATGATGGACTACAGCAGCATGCAGAGGCTAGGGGCCAAACTGGGGTGAGGGACTTTTGTGTTGCTGGGGGTTAAATTTGTTGTCAGATCTTGTTTGTAATATTGTGAGGACGAATACTTTGGCTTTGCACAGCTGCTGTTGTTTCAGATGAGGAATGTTTTCCATTCATTTTCAATTCAGTTGTTTTTTTTTTTCCAAATCTTTTTTTTGCTATTACTTTTATCACCTACAGACAGACTTAATTCACAGAAGACACTCAAAAGAGGAAGTTCTTGACAAGCTGCATTAGCTATAATAAGACTGTAGCTGTTTAACAACTTGTTGATCAAACAGTGTCAACTTTGTTTTGTTTTTTATGAATTCTATTTGTATTTCTCTCAAATGAATTCAGTGTTGTTTGGGATGTAGGTAGGTGAATTTGAGTTTTATTGACCATGAGGCCACAAGAAGACTTAGCGGTGAAATAGCTACCCTTACAGGTGCTTAAAGTGATTTCTGAATATTTTGAGAGTTCTGTTTTCTCCAAAATCCTGTAAACCTAACAAGGCTGTCAGTTCAATTTGTTCTCAATCATCTTAAAGTACAGTTGCTGCTGTAAAAAGTGGCCGGGCTTGGATCGGAATCAGGGTTTTCAAACTCGTTAAAGTAGAGGTGTAAGAAAATATCTATATACCGAAATATTGCAATATTTCGTGTAACAATGAATTTTTTTGGTATTGAATTTTGGTATATAAATTTGTTTTCTTTTCTTTTCTTTTTTTTTTTTTTAATTAAATCAACAGTTTGCTATGTATGCAAACATTAACAGTAGTGGTTCATTTTTGTGTTTCATCTAAACTTGACCTATTTTTTGTTAAAGTTTACTTGAAGAATCGGAAGCAATTTTAGATTTATATAGCTGTATATGTAAAATGGATAACAGTAAAAGTATTATGTTTTGATTCTGCACCAAGCTTACTTCATTTTGATAAATACTTTGAAATCAAAAGTATCTATCTATCTATCTATCTATCTATCTATCTATCTATCTATCTATCTATCTATCTATCTATCTAATTTCAAAGGG
>JBBBVU010000012.1:15155068-15169370 GCA_037177055.1 Atherinosoma microstoma | reverse complement strand
TATTCATCTTGTACATAAAGAGCAAGTGTTTTTATTTCTTCTGTAGTTAAATGTAGATCCTCTGTTCTCATTCAGTAAGTTGATGTCAGGTGTGTTACAGGTTTGAGTTTTTACTATACTGGGATAGTTTTCTACAATTAAATTCTGGTAAAGAAAAATCTCAATGTATCGTCTTACTTATAGTATTGCAATATATCTTATTGTTGCCCCTCTATTGTGATACAAATGGTATTGCCAGATTCTTGCCAATACACACCCCTAGTTTAAAGTGCCCCAGTGATTTTTTTTTTTTTGAAGGAAAAGGGTTTTGAACAGGAAGCAGACTGTAAATTTTCAAAAAAGCCAAAACTTTGCTCATCAAGAACTTTCAAGCTCAGTTTGACTTTACAGACATTTTATTTAAGCATGTTTTCATGTTGCCAACATGGATTATTGAGAAAAAGATTATGGCAACAGTACCTTTTTATCATTAGATATTCACCACAAAGTGTTCAACAGTAGCGTCTGAATACTTTCTAGGAGTACTATATCTGCAGTCCAATCGCAGCCACTCTGCAATACAGACACACAAAGCTGTTTGTATATATCTAGGTGAGCGCAATGTGCCTTCAGTCTTCTAAATTGTAAGGATGATGGCAAAGCTGTGGTTGCAAAGAAGTTTACTAAATTCCAGACATTCAACTGTTCTCACACTGTTGAAATCTGCTGTTGTAAGAGTTTTAGCATCATGGTTCAGTAAAACAAAGGGTTTGCAATTTACAGAGAAAAAAGATGTTTATTCTTCATAATTTTTCCTCTTTGATGCAGTTGCAGTCTTTTATACTTCTTAGAAGAAAGTTTAAAAAGGGATTATGAAAACAACCATGTTTAAGAGGAATTTAAACTATTTTAATTCAACTTAATTTGTGAACTTATGTTGTGGATATATTGAAATGAAGTTTGTGTTCCCATGTCGATCATTACATTAGCCTGATATTCTCCTTCTCTTGCAGTTTCATATCTGGGCTTATTCAGAGGGTAAAGATCGAGGCCTTTGAGCGAATGCTGTGGAGAGTTTGTAAAGGCTACACTATCCTCAGCTATGCTGAGGTTGAAGAGTACCTAGATGATCCCGACACAGTAGGTTACTCACAGCTAGCATTGCTCATGATTAGCACAGAAGTTAAATTACTTCTAGTGTTATGTTCCATTTTTCTCGGATGAATTTGCATATTTTGCCTCACAAGGTATTTGATTTGGTACAAGATAATAAACTTCATTTATTTAGATATGAGGAATTTGCTTTAGATCATTGTTGATATGACACTTGAAACTTGAGTCAGGAAATGTTTTTATGATTATTGGATCTTCTCCTCTGTGTTTGGACGTTTTTAAGGGAAAACATTTTGACTGTGACAGGATGAAAAGCACAGGCATAATAAATGTCTTTAAGAGCAATTGAAAATGTTTCAGTACACTGTGACAGTACATCAACATGCACAATATCATCATTTAAGCAATAAACCATAATTTGTTTTCAAAAAAGTTATAATAAAAAGAAAATGCATATTAGTTAAAATTTATTTAATCCAATCATTCCTATTCAGATTTCTCCTTCATGGTTCGCTTGCTTGTAATTTTTTTTCCTTTTTAAATTAAATAAATTGTTTGAAATGGTGCATGGTGTTAAATTTTTCCCACAAAAAAAGTAATCGCATTTTTGTGTGTATTGAGGCTGTGAAGAAGCAATGCAGAGAATTGAAAATTGCAGATCACTTTTAATAAAAAGTAGAGAAAAGTCCTAACTCTGTCACCACATTGTTTAATAAGGGACGCATAAAGAATCACTTTCAGAAGTGATTCTCTTGTGAAGTTCTTTGCTCCTGGTTGTCCTTTTATATACAATGAGCTCAGTGATCTTGTCCATTCAGACAGACGGCACTAATCACATTATGCAGCTCCTCTGCTTGAGCAGAGGGGAGGCATGTAAGGCTGTAGCGGATCACTGAAGGAATGTCAGACATGCTTTCAATGCAAGAAAATTAGACAAATTCAACAGGCAGCTTTTATATATACCACTGAATTTTTCCAAAATGGAGACATTCATGTTTCTTGGAAAATAAGATACTTTAATTGAACAGTTTGTGCTTTTTGCTGTTTTTTGTGTTAAAGAATGTTAAAGAGACAGTTTAATTTTGCAATTATAAATATTGACAATTCTTATGAAAAGTTCTGTGATGGAAAATATAACTATGACTTGGAGGCCTCTGGACTTGAAGCTTCTTTTTGATGTCAATATTAAGTCTCTGACTTTTTTTATTGTTTCCTGTCTGCAGGGCGAGCCTACCAAAAGTGTGGTGTTCCTCATCTCGTACTGGGGGGATCAAATTGGCCAGAAAGTGAAGAAGATCTGTGATTGGTAATTATCAAAAACTGTATACAACAGGCTGACATTTGTTTCTATCTATTTTTAATTCATGGCCAAGAAGTAGCGTGTTGTGAGTAATATTATTTTCTCTCCATAGCTACCACTGTCACTTGTATCCATATCCCAGTAGTAACGAGGAGAGGGATGATGTTGTTGAAGGACTAAGAACTCGTATTCAGGATCTACATACAGTACGTTTTAATGCCTTTTTTTTCAATAAGTATTTATTTATCCAGGTCTTAGATAATTGGCAGTGGTTCAGTTACCATCTCTTTGCTTTAGAAGCAATCTAGCAATATATTTAAAACTAGAGTTTTCACTCATTTCTTTTTTCTTGTGTAAAATCTTATTCATACTCGGTGAAACTCTTCCAGTAACGCATGTAGACTAAGATGGTCAAAGAGCGAAATTAAATGGCTGATGTATTTTCTAAAAGATTAACTTGGTTGTTCTCGATGCAGTTTCTATAAACAGTTGAGTCTCTCCCAGGAGCAGAGCACTGTGAATCATTTGGCAGCTTTAAACTGCTGTGCCTGAGAAACAGAATTGGGCTCACTCCTGTAGCACATGATCAACATTAGACCTCAGCTGAGGTTTTTTGTTTTTCTCCCTTCTTTTTTCCTCTGCTTTTGTCTTTTGTCTGCTTTTTGCATTCTTACACTTTAATTCATACACATCAGCCTTTAGAAAATCATAGAACTTTAAAAACATTTCATGTTTTGAAATTGTGGTTATTTCTTGAAATTCTTGAACGTCTTTTAAAAGTCGTCCCACACCAAGAAGTCTTGTCCATTACTGTGTCCAGGTACTTCATAGGACGGAGGACTACCTGAGACAGGTCCTGATCAAGGCTTCAGAATCTGTCTACACCTGGGTTGTTCAAGTCAAGAAAATGAAGGGCATCTACTACATTTTGAACCTGTGCAGTTTTGATGTGACTAATAAGTGCCTGATCTCGGAGGTGTGGTGTCCTGTCTGCGACATTCCCAAACTTCGAAGAGCCCTGGAAGATGGATCGGTGAGGAAACCTTAAAGTTGCTCCGGTCACCCAGCAGACACTTCTTTTTGCAGATTTTTCCATGAACTCTGGTATTGTTAATCGGAAATTGAGTATGAAATTAAGTTATTTTGTCCAGACAAATACTTTTTGTAAGGATTGAGCACTGAAGGGTCATTGTTTATACTGTATGGAGGCTGTTAAGCATATATTTGAGATTTTATTAAAATAGTACAATAATGCAACTCTAAGATTGGCCCAACTTGGTTTGTGTTATTTTCCAATCTGCCTCCATGAGTACATTATGCTAAAATACCTGAACCACTAATGGACATTATATCTGCATTCTTTCCGCTTTAAAGATTTCTTATCTTCTTGAACGACTTATTTTATGCGAGACTAATTAGTACTTGTAATTCTCTCAGGATTACTTGTAACATTTCACGTGAATATTTCAGAGAAAAAGTGGAGCAACAGTTCCCTCGTTTGTCAATCGTATTCCCACTACGGACACTCCTCCGACCCTGATAAGGACCAACAAGTTTACCTCTGGCTTCCAGAATATTGTGGATGCATATGGAGTGGGTGCTTACAGGGAGGTAAACCCTGGTGAGTGTGATTCATTCTTTTTTTGATTTTTTTAATCTTTTTTATTTTTCTTCTTCAGTAATGCATTACATTGGGTTCACATGTAATGGAAAGCTATAAAAGCTAGCAATATTTTTTTTAATGGACAATTTGACACACTTCTAATAATCTTTTTGTTGGTTTTTGAAATCATAATATCTTTTTCTGTTTCTGTTAACTCATGTCATGTGCTTTTGTAAGTTATTAATGTCGGCGTTGTCTGTAAAGTGTTTCAACCCCAACTACGGGCGGCTGTAGCTCTTGTGGATAGAGCTGTCGTCTAATAAACAGGAGGTCGGCAGTTCAATTCCCCTGACTACATGTTGAAGTGTCCTTGGGCAAGACACTGAACCCTACATTGCCTCCCGATGTGCCTATCGGGTGTATGAATGCTTAGAGAAGCACCAAGTATGTTTCAATATAGGTGCTGTATGAATGTGTTGGGTGAACAGGTGAATGAACATGTGTCAAAGCGCTTTGAGAGGTCACATGACTAGTAAAGCACTATACAAGTACAGTCCATTTACCATTTTTGTCTCTTCTCTCTTTGCCAATTTTCAGCTCCATTCACAATCATAACTTTCCCCTTCTTGTTTGCTGTGATGTTTGGGGACCTGGGACACGGAATTATCATGGCTCTGTTTGCTTTCTGGATGGTGTTGTCTGAGAATAACCGCAAACTTAAAAACACCAGGAATGAGGTGAGGAGATCTCGTTAAGCATGTAAGACCCATTTAAAGAACATGCAGCATGTCTGAAATGAAACTGTATTTGCAGATCTGGAACACCTTCTTTGAGGGGCGTTACATCATTCTCATGATGGGCCTCTTCTCCATCTATACTGGTCTGATATACAATGACTGTTTCTCGAAGTCCCTTAATATCTTTGGTTCTGGGTGGAATGTCAGTGCCATGTTCAAAGCACAAGTGTGGACGTGAGTATTTATGGACGAGGAGGAATTTATTGCAACAGTGTAAACGCAGACTATAGTACAATGTTTCTTTTGCTTTTAAGACCCTGAAGGGGAAGGGGTTTTGACATTAAGAATTTTTAATTATTATTATTTATTTATTGACTGACCGATTCATTTCATTTCATTTCTCCTCCAAAAACTTAGTCATGTATGTATTTGTCAATGTAAGTGGTCTTGGTGGTTTGTGGCCAGTATTGCCCAGTAAGGAATTCTCCTCCACAATGGGATTGAGGCTGGTTGTAATTGGATTACTCAATAGGCAGTTGTCATCACTTTGTTCCTGCTCAAGTTCTTCAAAAGATGAACTTTCCCCTACTTGTTCTCCTCGCTTATATCCTGACCATTTTGTCATCATTGTTAAAATAAAACAACAACTGAAAAACAAACAAAACCCAAATTGATTATTTTAAGAAACATATATATTTTGGGAAAAAGAAGATGCAATATATCTTCTTCACTGCACATCAAGAGTCGGAGATAAAAAGTTCACCCATACAGGAGAAATATAAATTGGCAAGTCACAAGAGGATAATGTCATACATGTTACTTACACTAATGTTTTTCTTTGTGCTTCATAGAAATGAGATTCTCAAGGGAAATAGATTTCTTACTCTGGATCCAAATATTACTGGAGTTTTTAAAGGACCTTACCCTCTGGGGATTGACCCGGTGAGTACAATATTAAAGGCAGGTCATCATGTATGATGTATCATAATGGATTTAGCAGTACTTTTTTTTTTTTAGCAATAACTACAACGTTTGGTGTTTCTGCACACTAAATTACAATAATGTGTATTATGCTTTTTGAAATATTCCTACCACATTATTTATTCTTGTTCTTGTCTTTATACAACAGCATTTTTTTAACAATCTAATTCAGTGTAAAAACGTGTGGATGCACCAAACATACCTTTCTACTACTGATTCTGACTTCCAAGCAATAGCTATTGGATAACACATTTAAGGATGTAATGCAGTGCCTTTTAAGATTATGAGAAATATAATTGATGAAGATCATCTGTGTTAAATGCATTCAAACCAGCATGACACTTTATATGTTGATATCCTTAAAGGCTCTGAAATTTAAATCCAATGTTATCATTATACTAACACAGGTGTTGATGTTGTACAGCCATATCTGGTGCTGATACAGTGAACTTTATCAGTTCACGATTTGTGAAAATATTGCGAAGAGACACACATGTGGTAAAATTCTGATTTTGGAACTGATGTTATTTGAATTTATTGTGTGAAAATCAATATTCATTTGAATATCCCCCCGGAATAGTCTAGTCATCCTTTCATGGCTGAAGTAAGAAAGCACATGGAGCTTTTTGTCTTTGTGCTTTTGTATTTTTTGCATTAATCATTTATCACTTAAAAGTAATATTTTCTCATCTATCTGTTTTAAAGATCTGGAACTTGGCATCCAATCGCCTTACATTCCTTAACTCTTATAAAATGAAGATGTCTGTGATATTGGGCATCGTACACATGAGCTTTGGGGTCATTCTGAGCACCTACAATCATATGTGAGTAAGAGTACTAGTTTTGCTATTTGAAAGATTCTTCAATATTCAGTGTTAATGTTTAACTGTCCTCTTTCTTTTTGTAAATACAAACAGATACTTTAGGAAGAAGTACAACCTCTACTTGGTATTTCTGCCTGAACTCCTCTTCCTGTTATGTTTATTTGGCTACCTGGCATTCATGATCTTCTACAAGTGGCTGGTTTTCTCTGCAAAGGACTCCAGACATGCTCCAAGCATTCTCATCCACTTCATCAACATGTTCTTGATGCAGGGTGAAGCAGTGCAGCCCCTCTATCCAGGACAGGTGTGAATCTCTGCTTTTTCTCAGATCAGATCCAATCTAATGTAGCTTAAAGCACAGTACTCAGTGAAAGGGAACATGCAGTACTAAATGTCATTTTTCCTCCAACAGACTGGGCTTCAGGTATTTCTGGTGGTCATTGCTGTTCTTTCCGTGCCTGTGTTACTGCTGGGGAAACCGCTCTACCTTTACTGGCTTCAGAACGGAGGCCGGCGTCTTGGAATGTACAGAGTGAGAGTTTGAGATGCATCAGCTCATTAAATATGCACCTAGAAGTGAAAGGTGTCAACGCAGCTGCCATGTTTTTGACTAAATGTGGACATTTACTTGTAGAATAATTTTCAGTAGTTATTGAAATGAATTCACGTTTTTCTGTTATAGTTCATGTTGTTTTACTGTATATCTGTATGTTCTCAGGGATATGAGCGTGTGCGGCGAAACAGTGAAGAGGAGCTCTACCTTCTGAGGGCTAATGACATGGAGGAAGGCGGCAGTCACAGTGATCTCTCCAGTAGTGGAGAACACCACTCACAAGAGGTCTGGACAGCAAACAATAATCTTGACCACAGTCATTTTTCTTCAGATTTCTTTCTGTAATGTTGACTTCTTCTGTTTTTGTGTTACAGTTTAACTTTGCAGATGAGTTCCTTCATCAAGCCATCCACACTATAGAGTACTGTCTGGGTTGCATCTCCAACACAGCCTCCTATCTGAGGCTCTGGGCTCTGAGCCTGGCACATGCTCGTGAGTATAATGGTTTGCCTCGTCACTTTTTAATCCCTCTCTCGTTTGCTTTCCTCTGTATGAGTTTTTAGCTACTGTGCATTTGTTACTTTGTTCAATAAAAAGTAAAAACAACATTTCTTCTCACACACAATGGTAAGAGGAGTCCAGCCAAAGATTTCTGATCAAAATAGGTCTGATATTGATTGAATATATTTAAGCCACTGTTTGTCTTTTGTATTGATATAAACTGACCGTATATATGTTCTTTTTGCTGCTTTCAGAGCTGTCAGAGGTGCTGTGGGCCATGGTGATGAGAGTGGGGCTACGAATGGACACCACCCTGGGGGTTTTATTCCTAGTTCCAGTGTTTGGCTTGTTTGCTGTTCTCACTGTGTCCATCCTCCTTATCATGGAGGGTCTGTCTGCATTCCTTCATGCCCTTCGGCTGCACTGGTAAGCACTTGTTGGTACTATTAGGGTCAATGTGTTTTAAATTATCTTTGTTTTAATGTTCCTAACACAATTTGCTTGTCTCTTCTCCAGGGTGGAGTTCCAGAATAAATTTTACAGTGGGACAGGAATCAAGTTTTGCCCCTTTTCTTTCTCCCTCCTGCCTTCCAGCTTTGAGCATGATGGCTTATTGTGAAGGGACTATTGAATGATAATCACTGCTAATAAATGGAGCCAGAACAAGCCATCATGGCTTTGTGCTGATAAAGACATGTCAGAGATGGCAAGAAGCAAGTTTCCATATTTATTTTTGTTCATTTCAGAAGTTATGAGGAGAAATTATAAAGTTTCACAAACTTTGAATTGAACCACTCTACCATCCCAGCAGTCTGAAAAATGTGCAGATCAAGTTAGTTCTTATTGCAAATGTATGTATCTGAGGGTTTATTCTTCCAGGATGAGTATGCTTCACTGCAGAATATTTTGAGGCTAAAATCCATTGACATTGTATTTTAAGGGTATATTGAAAAAAGCTATCATCATAAAAAAAAAAAAAAAATCCCCCAATTTTTTTCTCTACAGCATTAATTTCAGCTTAATTGCCTGTATTAATGCTGCAATTTTTATTGTTTTCACTGAGCTTCTGTTTTGTCAGATCTGGTTTTCAAACACTGGATGAAAGAACTAAACTGGAGTGAAATAGTTTCTGTGCCACTGTGTGATTGGACACTTTTACAGAAGTCCAATCACACAATGGCTCGTCATATCATTCCTTAAATTTGAATGTGTCTTATTTATGATACTGAGACACAGGGAAGGATTTCTGTCTGTTTGATGTTAATTAGTGTTTGGGCAGGTGTGTGATAAGATGTATATACTTTTACAGAATTATTTTTTTAATTTATTATAAAATTATGTCTCAGAATTACAGATGAATGTTATTTGGGTGTGTTTTTAACATTTGTACATTCACAGTGTTGCCTTTTACACCTGCCACTTGCTGTTCACTCCAATATTCCATGTTTGGAAAATTTGCTGCATCCATTTATTGACTCAGCTCTGCTGGTTTGAGCCCTTCAGTTTGAAAGACATCTGTATATTTAGCACAGTGGCTGGATTGTATTAAATCTTAATGGAAGAAGATTGAATTATGTCTTGATGTCAGACACGAGTAGTTGCATACTTTTATAACTGCCTGTAATTGATATTGGGATTTTTTTCTTTCAAAGGGAATCCAACATAAACGTCATCACTGTTGTGTTCATTAACATTTGCACTTTCACTCTGGTAACACAGTTTGCTCCATGAAGGTACAGCCACACATATTTGATGAGGTAGCTGGCAATCTGTAACCCTTTTCATACAGCATCTGAGCTGTAACCGCACAAACCGGACCAACATGTTGCACCGTCATTGCTCACCTTTGCTTTACATCTGTATTAAGTGACTCAAGAGTGTGTTCAGGCACATTCAATGCAGACAGGCTGACAACAGGCTTTGTGAATAGGGCTTCTTTCTTTTCTTAATGCCAGGTATGTTAAATGATTATTTGTTAATTAAAACTAAATGGCTGCTTGGATGTAAATGTTTATTTCTTCTAATACAGCCTTAATTGTGTCCTTAATTTAATTTAAAGAATCATGCTGTTCTGCTTTTTGGGGTTTGGGATTTTCTTTCTTTTTTCCCCCATTGACTGACACTCCATGTTGTAATTCTTTTTACTAAATAAATTGTTTTTCCTTCATGTCAATAAAAATGTTAGATTTTTTTTATTTTTTATTATTTCAAGCCCATTAAAGTATTTCTTTATTGATTTTAGATGTGATACGTAATCTAAATGTAGTTGGATGTGGATTTTAAACACAAATATGTTGATTTCATTTTGAATCAGGAAACTGGTTATAGATTGCAAGCTTACCTGCTCACAATTATACCCTCTCATTAAAGAAGCGAAAAAAAAAACAGTTGTCACTGAAATAAGCTGAAACTGACAAAAGTAATATATTTTAAAAAATGCGTTAAAATCATGGCATTGTTTTTGAATTGTGGATCAATAGAAATATTTTTTAGAAAACTAGCAAAAAATATGAGAAATGAATATACATTACATCACTCATAAACTAATATTTTGTTGAGCAATTCTTTGAGCCTATCATGTGTTTTCTGTAACTATCAATCAGACTTCTACACCTGTTGGCAGGTATTTTGGCCCACAGCTCATCAGCAAAGTGCTCTCGTCCAGGACCATATTGTTTGTTTTTTTTAATCATTTTTTCAACTCAAATTAAAAAAAACAATATTTTACCAAATTATAATTTAGTAAAATTTAGTTTTATTACTCTTTTCAGTCTCCAGTTATTTGAATTACTATTAAGAAGTTTGACTTTTCTTTAATGGAAGGGTATGAATCATTTTGCAGACAACTGTATGGGAAGTTATGTTTTGGGGAGAGTCTGTGCTGGAAGATGACCTGGTGGGGATTTGTTAGAGGCAGTATTTTACAAGGTCACTCTGAACAGACATTGGTGCCGATGGGAACTAGAGCAGGTGAATGTTGATGTAAGTCGCTGCAGACATGAGCAGCTGAAAATGATTTTGACCTGGAGATTGGAGTTCAGCTTTAATGAGAGGATTATTTTATTTTTTACTGCGTCATTGTTTCAGTTACAGTCCTGCTTCATGTATTTTCTTCCCATTCATAAAATGAAAGATATCTACTACCTATTGTTATTAGTTATGTGCATTTACTTCAGCTCTTCCCAGTTATGAAGGTTCAACAGGGAACTTCAATCCCACCCTTTCAGTATCAGCAGAAGTCTTCTAAAGCTGCTGCCCTCGTTACATATCTGGACAATTGTGGCAACACCTGAATAGCACACATTTTTTCATTATTTATAATCTTTACACTTTCAGGCCCAACAGACTTTGACCAGTCTGTGGTCAGTTTACCCTTCATTAACATCAGAGACAGACACCTGGAGCCACCAACCAAACTCAAAACCTCAGTGTTGTTTTGTGCTGCCATCTAGTGAGAAAATAATGAGAACATATGGCGACGTTCATAAGGTGGCTTTTGGCTGCTAAGTACTCTGCATGTTATGCTCTCTTCATTGGGTTTAGTCTAGTTATACCAACCTTTTTGTATATTTCTATTGTTATTTTTATTTATATTTTTTGAATTACCTTGTTTATTTATTTATTGTTTGCTCTATAATTAATTGTCCACTCTTATTGGCTTGTTACTGTGCCTTTCTCATATAAATGGAGACTACAATCACAAAATCACCTAATGAAACATTCACATATTCTAAATTTACAGATTTATGTAAGATGATAACATATATAATAATAAAGAAAAGAAAAAAAACAATCACTATAGCGTTACTTCACCGATAACATGTAAGATTTCCCCAGGGTTGCTATATTCTCCTTGGTCTCCTTGGTTGTAAGCTTTTTGTCAAGTCAGCTACTGAATAGTTAAATACTGTATATGTTATTGTACCGCCAATAGAGCACAGATTTAGAATCCTCTTTTAGAACTCTTTTTTTTTTTATCACAAACTTGAAAAATAAAGACTAACTTACAAAAGTATTCCTCTGTAAACTACTGTTTTATCAAGTTGTACCAACTGAGTATCCACATTAAAACATGACAGTTTTGGGGAGATAACTACTCTAGTCTTTTAAACTACAATAACACCATGGCCTGTGTCAAACTATAACTTTTTCCATAGGTAACCATTCCAGCTGGTGATAATTTGGAAAGTTATTCCTGCAAAAATATGCTGCAAAAAGGTTTCACCTTTCAAGATCTTTGTAAAATGCCAACGGGGACATCTTAAATGATGTTGTAATGATCCACAAGCAGAAGTTGGCTTGATTCTTGAGGATTCTCTCGAGGGCCTTTTGTAATTCTTTTAGCATTTTCACCAACAGATGGCAGTGTAACATCAACCTCCGCCATTATGTCTTTCAATAACTATACTAACGACTTAATTTTTATTTATGTATGATTCTCTAGAAGTTGCTCTACGATAAACCCAATTTATATTTTTATAAAGTGTAGTCTTTAATTTGTATTGATGTGTGCTATTTAAGATTTATAAAAGAAACTGTATGGTTTCATGTGTTTTCCTGGATTCTGAGGATGGACTGGACAGGTTTTAAGAGGTTAATACTATCAATAGTTCTCTATTTACCCTTACATCAGACTTGTAATGACTGAAAATACACGAAGCTTAGAGTAGGTAGTGTTGTTGTGTTTTGGTAAGCCTGAATGAAACTGGATGTGTTAAAGAAGCATTTACAGTATATTCATTTTACAAGATTCAGTGATTTTAATGTCTTGCAGAGTTGTAAAACACCTACATTTGAATATCTATTCATGTATTGTTTTATTGCTTGTTTTTAAGAAAATATCTTTTCACAAATAAGGTTGTTATTGTCTGTTCAAATATATTTTGTGCAGATCGGGGTCAGTCTACATGAGGCAATAGGTGTGGCGCATGATGGACAGGTTGTCAGTTTATCCCAAATCAGACAGACAATCAAGTACAATGGCACTTTAGCTCACACATTAACCTATATATATATATATATATATATATATATACACGAAGTATATACAGCATCCATTTATCCCCCAGTGAGCTGTTTTGATTACAATTTGATACTTGTTCCCGATGAAGCACACCGTTTAAATTCTGCCCCTTTTCTCTCAGTAAAATACATCTAACCTAATACTTTATAAATCTTGTCAAGCAACACAAGAATCTTTCATTTAGGCTTCACTACACAGATAAGACAGGGTTTCCGGAAATATTTGGTAACATAAAAAGACAATAAGAAAAGAGTTGTTTGACTTGTAATGTGGGGGTGGCCATAATGGAGTCTTTCACTGAGCAATCAGAACCAACTGAGTCAGTGGTTGCTATGGTTATTTCCCCCTTTTTCGTGGTGCAAGGGCAGCATAGAAACACTGTGGAGCAGACAGAGGGAGAAAAGGCAAACACGAATGCAAAGTACAATTATTTTTTTAAAGATCTTAACCTTTATTTTACAGAGTCCCATTGAGACATGCAGTCTCATTTACAGTCCCAGCTACATTGACTGAATCACCCCACAAACAAATAGTTGCTTCTTTTTGAAAACTATGTATTAAAGAAAATTCTTCAAGCATGAGCGGTAGAAAATTATGGTGAACACACAAATGTAATTTTATTAATCTAATGTTGATAATCTAGTTTTATGGCAAGTTAAAGAGGCCCCCTTCTCCAACTCAAAAGTGAAATTCAGAGCACAAATTCTACAGCTGCTCTCACACATGCACTGGAGTCCAAAAAAGTTGTTGAGGTGTCCAAGAGCATGGCCAACGCAAATGTCCCCAAGATTTGCTCCAAACTTTCTACAGAGTTGGTCAACCAGGTCTCCTTGTAAAATCTCCAGATATTCAGAGGTTGAGACGATGTATGAATGTATTCGCAAAAAGTCTGGATCATTCACTGTCACTGAACGCATGAACGTGTGCTGGAGAGAGTGTGCTCATCTGTTGACCTGCATGCTGCTTTGCTCACTCAGAAGACTCATCTCTCAACGTATTGGAGAGAATACTGGCAATTTCCACTGGGTTATTTCTGTATCATGTGCTGCCTCCTGGACACTCAAGGCGGCAGTTTCTCCACACTACCTCTCTCATATTTCCAGCCAGGAGAATACATCTCCAGCAGAAAGTCTCCCCCTGTGATGTGCTAGTTTGAACAATGATTATGGAAAAAGCAAGGATGGAACTCCTGAAAATCTCCATGGATCATGTGTGATAACAGCTTATAAAGGTTTGACTGTGCAGACTGTGCACTCTGAGGTGATTTGGGAAAGAAACATAAAGACCTATCACAATGGTCACGTTGGATGAGAGCAGATCAAAACCTTTGATGTGGGAGGTGGGCAGGAGCACAGAGCTGGAAAAGCTGTGAATGAAACTTTTTAAAATTTATTTTAGGAAATAAATTTATTTTACATATTAAGTGGTCATCTGATGCAAAAGTTAAAGCTAAATTATTAAAACAGTTTATATTTTTCATAAACAATTGTTTACTTGGGATTTTCCAGCATTGCAGACCTTTAATCACTGCTGCACAAACACTTTATTAATAACAAGAGAAACTTAGGCGAGGCGAGGCAAGTTTATTTGTCTAGCACATTTCAAGCACACAACAATTCAAGGTGCTTTACATACAAACATTAGAAACATTACAGCGGGGTGCAGAAAGCATTAAGAAGAATTAAAAA
>JBBBVU010000012.1:15143532-15154197 GCA_037177055.1 Atherinosoma microstoma | reverse complement strand
CTGATTGGAGAGAAGTGCTTATGTCTTTGAGTGGACACAGTGATGACACATGTCCTGTCCCTGGCATGGAAGCACTGCCTGATTTTCTGAATTTTGTCAGTAAAGAAAGAAGCAAACTCATTACAGGCCTGGTTGGATAGAAGTTCCGTGGTTACTGACACAGGAGGATTAGTTAAACTGTCAACAGGAACGAAAGGGCTCGAGTATTATTACTGTTCTTATAGCAATGATGTCAGAAGAGAATGATTGTCTTGCATTTCTCAGTTCCAGATTATAAATCCTCAGCCTCTCTTTATAGATCTCATAGTGAACCTGCGTACCTGAATCAGCTTAGCTGGCTAATTAACTTTGTGCAGTTGTCACACGTGATTGTTTTTTTAATGTCTTTTACATCTTATTCATGAAATGTAAAGTCTGGACAAACATATATTATTAGTCATGTAGGGAGTTGGCAAGATGTTTCTTTATGAGTGCTGCATTATAACCAAGAATATGGTAGTGTTAATGTATAGAAGTACATTTTGTGCTGTATTCACTTTCACTTGGACACCTGAGGATTACCCTGGTAAAGATCAGTTTATACCGAATATTGGTAAAAATTGAATTGTCAATTCTTGGGATGACAACTGGAGGGGCACTCAGATTTTAGGTGTGGTCGGTGCACCCCTTCTGCCCCTGTCCTTGGATGAAAGAATACAAAATACCTTCATTTATTTATACTGGGGAAGTTGTTAGCATGGAGAGAGTCTTACATTAAAAAGAAAAAAGTTCAAAACAATTTTTGGGCTAAAACTTAGAGTGCATGACGTCATTGCAAGGCTGTTCAGTTTCTAAAGCTGCTTGGGTCGGGCATAACAAAGCAGGTGAAGTTTCCTCTGGAAATTGCACAGCCCTATAGAATCTGGCAGCTGGGGTGGCAGTAATTTCACAAACATAAATGAAAACTGTAAAAGTTTTGATCCATTAGCCTCCACTATGAAAGTGCAGCTGTAATCAGGAATGTGCTGCTTGGATTAAACTCTGGTCTCTGGATGTGAATAATAGAAAAGCAAACAACTGTTATCATGAAAATTTTATGTTTTCTTAGGTTTCCTTTTCCTTTTCCTTTAAATCCCTGACCTGACCCTCATATGAGCTCACCAGAATGAATCTCATTACCATTTTATGTTGTCTAAAAGGGTCCTGTCTGAATGGTGGAGGGTAAAGGTTAGGCAGGCTCCTTTCCAGCTTTAACTGGTACAACTATCATAAAGAGTTAAGATCAGGACATGTAAACCAAACACAGGAGGGTGGTATTTTGGTTCCCCTGTTGAAAAGAATGAAAGAATGATTTGTTGTGTTGCTTAATGAACCTTTATATGACTGGGAAGAGCTTACATCAACAGTGACAATAGGTAGCTTTCAGTTTATGAAGTAAAGAGGAAGGAAATAATAGAAGCAGGAGAGTCATTGAAGCAATGACCAGTGAGGAAAAGAAAAACTCCTCTCAGTAAAGTTGAACCCCATGTCTCTCAGAGGTCAAAATTATTTTCAGCTGCACATGTCTGCAGGGATTTACATCGACCCTCAACTGCTTGGCACCATTGTCTGCTCTGAGTGACCTCGTAAAATGCATAGGGGTGCCTGAAATAAAAGAAATAAAAAAATCTCTGACAGATCATTTTTCAGCCCAGGCCCACCCCAATCCATAACTTTCCATATGTTGTGATTGTAAGCAGGTGGGCTCAATCACCCCTATTAAAAACCCAGTTTTCTCTGTTGTACAAAAAAGATCTGAACTGGAAGTGCCAGTCTGAAAGCTCCTCTGTGAGTGTGAAAGTGCTAACATTGACTAATGGCACACTCAGTAGCTGAGTACATCATGAAACTTTAGCTTACAAGACAGCTGCACAGACAAACTTTGCAGTCTGCAGCATCTTTTGCAGCTGGTGAGGGTGAAAGAAGTAGCACCATCAAACCACAGATGTACAGATCAGCTCCTAGTTTGGGCGTGTAGTGCAGGTGTTTAGTTTGGAGAAGACCACAACCTTGTGGTTAAAGGCTGTTTGCACTGATAGTCTACATGTCCCAAATACATTGCTTGAAAAAAGGTGGATGGATGGATGGATAGGCTTTAATTCATTGCTTCTATATTCTTTAAATAGATTTTTAAGCATGTGGTGTGTGAATAATACGTTTACTAAACGTCAACAGTTACTTCTCAAATGAATTTGTGGCAATAAATAAGTCAAAATCTGTTTTTTACTCTGTTGGTTTTTTATATTCAAATAATAGCTGCACAGCTCCCGTGATTTCGGAGGTACCTTAAAAGGCTGCTCCCCCATAATTCATACCCGCTGCGTAAAAGTACCGTCGCCTTGAGCGCGCATTGTCCTCTGTGAGCTGTTGTAACGGGGCAGGGTAAAAAAGACTGCAGGCTGTGCTTTTAAAAGACCCGAGGAGACTATAAAACTGGTTTCATGCCCGCTGCTGGAAAGACTCTGCTGGATATGAGCACGAACAGACGGAGGTAGGCAGAGCACACAGAGAGAGGGGAGTACAACACACACTTCACAGTGTTCAAGGTTCACTTTCAAAGGAGGCAAGCGAGAAGCGTGAGTCCATTGAGTGTGTAGTTCTCCGCAGCTCACTTAGAACTTAAAGACTTGCTCTTGTACAAATGAGCTAGTGTTAGACATAATTATTTCCAAGTGTGTATTTTCTACTTTAGTGAAAAGGATGCGCGTCCTCTTCAGCCGACCCGGTGCAGTTTGACACATCTCCCCCCTGAGCTGGACTCACCAGATTTCTAACCAGAGCAAGTTGGACACGGTAAAAACTTTCCTGGCCACACTTTTGATGCCACTGAAATGGGACCACACCATCGGGAGAACGTGTCAGCACTATGCATAAAAAGTTTGCTTTGGACTGTGCTGATACTCTGGCTGGCCACGTTTGTTAACGGGACCTGGAAGACGGGACTTTACAAAACATATTCAGCCGGGACGCAGCTGAGCAGAGACCATGCAGCAGCCGCTCACACCTCAATCTATCACAAAAGGTAAGGATACATTCACTTATGGCTTCTCCATATCAGTAACGTTTTATAGCTACCATAGGCTACTGAATATTAATCATCATTTGTGTCCTGCTGTCTGAAATGACCACTCCAGTCTATTTTTAAGTTTATGAGTCTTTTACTTAGTGCATGACTCTGTAGAGCTACTCCCATCTCCATCCATCTACCAGCTCCTATTGTCTTCCTGACAGCTGGTTTCCTTTTTCCTGTGTTGACAGCACACATTACTCTGCTTAGTCCGGTCCTCATTGTTGCCCCACCTTCTCTCTGTGTGCCTCCTCATAGCACCTCCACCATCTCTGAGGTGTGTTGTTTTTTTTTTTTTGCTCTCTCTGCAGCAGAAAATGCAGCAGCAGCTCCATCATCTTCTTCTCTGTTGATGAGGGGAATGCCTTTTTGAGCCCTGGTCCATCCAAAGAAAACTTTTTTCAAGGAGCACAGGATCATAAGAATGAGGGAGCATTGATCTGAATGACTTTGATGGAGTGGTCAATGAATGAAAATAGGGGATGATGTATTTATTGATCTTCTGCACAACAGCACTGTTGCTAACAAGTCTTTATCTGATGGACTCTCTAGACTAAACACACAGGCAACCAAAGCTCTGCCTCACTGTTACTCAATTTAAAGCCCGGTCATCTTGTAATGACAAGAACATGGTCCCCGTCTAACAAATATTTACACTGCCATGTTGAGTTAGTGTGGGCTGAAAATGGCCGGAGGCAGTGAACCCCTCTCTCTGATGAGGGTGTGTCCAGGTGTCAAGGTGCCCCCACCCCCCCCAGTGTGGGTCGCTCCACTGGCTCACCTCTGTGCTCAGCTCCCCCCATCTGTCACAGCCAGACATTTGTGGACATGTTTACTAAATAAGAGCAGCTGGGACTTCACTGCATCCCAATTTGTTTTGGGAAGATGTAAGTGTTTTCGGATGGGGAGGGCAGGATAGACGGAGAGATAGCTGAATAGTCTGAATCAACTGCTGTCCTCAGAAGGGTCAGTGGGTTTTAGGTGACATGCGATGAGCTGAATGTCTCAGTTCACCTGCTGTCTAGCTTCATCTGCAGCACTTATGGGGAGTCTATAATGCCAAAAAAAGATGGGGGGGATTTCAGAAAGCTGTCTTGACATTGGATAGCAAAAAAACTTAGCTTATGCAGATTTTCATTTCAGCTGACTAGGAAAGGAATGTGTCACAGAAAGCCCTTTGCCCGCAATGTCCTTCTGCACCAACCCAGTCTGATTACAAAAATCAAAGGAGATTAACAACTCTTGAGTAATTTCTTGACTGATTTGGTCACTTTATCAGGAGCTGATAAAGCGTTCATTCACCCTTGTCTTTCTTAATGACCATGTTAGCTCAGTCCACTGTGAGGTTACTGAGGTAGATGATTCTTTACTTCTTGTCTCACCCACTTCTTTATCCTCCCTCGGAGGACTTGTCATGGTCTGACAAGCAGTCTTAGCCCTGTGGCCTCCCTCATTCCTCACCCATCTTAACCAAATCCGAGTTTTTTTTTTAAGCATGGGAATGAAAGCGACTGAGATTCCAGTAGGTTAATAGTTGGATGGCTTTAGTGGGCTTCAGTTTGTCCTTTCATATAACTTTACAGTTTGCTCAGATGGAAAAATTGGAAAGATGCAGTATGGTCTTTGTACAGCTGGTGATTGCCAATCAAAAATCAGCATATTAGTCAGTTCATGGATTATGAGTTAAAAAGGGGGTTTCTAATTATAAATGATAATTTGCTTGACTTGCTTTTATAAAATTAATCAAATGAATCGAAATGACAAAGTTGTGATGGTTACAGATTCTGTAGTGGGAGAATTATAAGCATTTGTTTTAAATCATTGCAATATCACCAGCTTTTGACAAGTATCTGGACAAAAGCAGTCCAAGCATACCCTCCCCCATGCCAAAAACATTCCTCGATGGCAGTGGCCTCCCCCATTGGGACAATACTCAAGCCGTTGACCCAGCTTTGAAACTCCACAGATCTCAGCCTACAGCTGCAGCCTGTAGGTCCCAAACTATCTGCTGCCAACATCTCAGTTCCAGACACCACAGAACAAATCCTCAAAATTTGGGATCTTTTTTTTTAAATGAGTCAGAATATGATGATAGTAATAACTGGATGAGTTTTTTCTAAGCATTTTGAAGATGTGAATAAAGAAATGTACATGGAATGATGAAAATAGAAAATAAAGTTAAACTTATGCAGGAGTTTATATGCTTGTTTCAGGTGACTTTTGCTAGTTTGAAAGAAGACTTGATATGAATAAGGGGGAATGGTAACATCACTGCAAATTGCATCTGACCTGGCAAAGATTAAAATGACGTCATTCTCCAGCTGATTCCACTATGAGCCATAAAAGAATAAACTCACATAATTAACCAGCATCTTCCCAGATATGATATAATATCCCTGATATTTGCATGAATTAAAGTAAATCCTGGAGAACAGCTCTCTTAATTTTCCTTTTGTAGATGTCCACATCAGTTGTTATTTTTTCTCTCCTTCTACATTAAAGACTGAGTGTGACTCTTATCAAGTTTACTTTTTGGTTTACACTGTTCCCTTATAGGCCACTCTGGTTCTCTCTGTTTTTCCTAGATGGCAGGTTACAACTCCAGGAATGTACTTTCCTTTTCTCTTCATTAATTTCACCTTGACTTGCACTCTATTTGTCTCCTTGTCATTTGTTGGTGTGCCACATTAATCTTATGCCTCTCCTTTGTCCCGGGAGACCGACACTGCTTTAAAATTTTCTTTTGTTTCATCTCCCTGTTGTCATCAGTAGCTTCCCTGTGTGACCTTCATGAAGAAATGTCCCAACTTCCTTCTCTTTTCTCCTCTTGCCTCTTCTCCTCTCTTCTCTTTTTCTTCTGTCTGGCCATTTGCCACATCAGTCTTTTGTCCTTTGTTCTCCGCAAGTATTTTCCCACAGACAGAAATCTGGAGAAATTCCTTCACATTTCTATCCTTGCAACAATTCAAACATATCTTTGAGTATTCAGCTTTCCTCCTCCTACTGTACGTGAATGGATGTTTGGATGGAGAGGGACTTACTGAGATGTTATTCTTCCATAATCTTATCTGCATTTTGCCCTCATCAACCCTCTTGTCAGTTCACACGGCTCTGCCTCCCATACTCTTCCCCCTCACACAGTCTGCAGCTGAAAGTCCACCAACTCAGTTGCATGGTGGAAAAAAGATGCAGACGGGGTGAAATGAGGGCACACTGTAACTACAATGCAGCATATAAGGTTATTTTTATTTTACTAGCTTACTGTCTACATTTGCATACATTACATTTAAAGGGTTGAGCTTTCTTTTGTTTCCCTCCAATGTCTTCCTATCTTGGCTTCTGTAGCACTGAAGAACAGATGGGCCAAAGCTGTGATTTTTCTGGATTTCTTTCTTCATGGTTGGCTGTGGCTACATGTGACTGTGATGCTTGATGATTTATTTAGCCTGGGCCCAACATTCAGAGTGTGCCATGTGTGCTTTGAGACCTGATACTCACTGAGGGCCTGCTTGGTGTTTTGCCAGTGAAACAGCATGGTGCTGGTGGGCTTCACACTTCATAACACACGGGTGCCTCGGGTAAGAGGAAAGTGTTGACTATAAAAAATTTAGAAGAGAAAGACTAAGTGCGCTGAGCACCTGTGTTCCTTTCATGTACAGGAGTTTTCAGCAGCTTGCTGGTAGAGGAAGAGATAATCTCATGATATTGCCTGCATCCAGTTGACACAATTATTCTTAAGCCTGAAAGAGATTATCTTCAAATTTCCTTTCTATATGTAGAAGACTAAGGGTTCTTTTAAATAACTCGTTGCCTTTGTATGTCATATTATTCAATTTTAGCTAGTTGTGTGTGTAATAGTTACCAAACCACTCAAGAAATTGTGATTGATTTGTCAAATGCTCTTATTTCATTCACCGACGCAACTGCATTTGTCATTTCCTTTTTTGCTAATTGCATATGTGCAATGAAAAGAGAGATGCAGAGACCATAAAACCAACCCCCCCACTTCTTTCCATGTACCCCCTGGTGACAATCTTGGCTGTTCCCAGGTGAAGCCTGCTCTCAGCCTGAGAAAGTCAGATGTTTATCTGCTGGGTCTGGAGGATAAGTGGTAGGGAGGAGTCAGGGTACAAACCCTGACTCCCCACCACCTCCCAGCTCTACATAACCACAGTTCCTTCAAAGTCAGAGATGATTTTCCCAAACCAGGGAAAGCAATCATAGGGAAATGTTATAGATCCATTTTCATTTTATTTTAGCCCCACAGCTGATGGATATAAGATACATGAATGTGGCCATGTATTTATGTAACATGCTGCAGATTAATTCCCATTCTCAGTTTACTGGAGAAGTGTATGATTAATTCAGATTGTACAGTCATCTTGCACAATTCAGCCCTTTTTTAGTAGTGCCTCCAGCATATTGTTTCTATCTCAAATGTTGTCACTCTACGTTTCCAGAAAGCAGCAAAAAATCATTGTAGTGCAGGTTTAATAAATTTCACATTAATAAAAAAGGTCTAAATCACTTAATAATTCAAATAAAAATATGCCTTGCCTGCGCAGGTTTTGCACAAGCATGTATAGAGGTGTTCCTTTTCACTGACTCAGGTCTGTGTGTGCGGCCACCGCAACATGTGGGGATTGTTAAAGGGAGCTGGTTCAGGGCTGCTTCACATCCTTTGCCTTTGGCGGTTTCCTTTAGTGTAAACTGTGTCTGATACACGCTAACATATGGTCTCACATATTGACAAACAGACTTTGGCGGGAGGGAACATCCCACTACTCTTGCAAACCCACTGGCAACACAACACACACAGTGTTTTTTTTGTGCTGTGGGCCTCACAGTCTACTTTGTGGTTTCTAGAACTCCTGTCTTTACATATAATGGTTGCATCAAAACAGGCCATAGTAAATTGTTTCCTTTTTTCCTCTTATATTCTTATGAATGTAATACAGGTTTTTGTGCATTTTTATTTTTGATCAAATAAATGTTGTATTTGGTAGCTTAGCAGTCTTATATTGTTTTCCACAAATTAAAGCCAAGTGTTCTGTGTTAAGTTGCAGAATGAGATAAAAGTTGGCTTTCAAGCTGAACTTTTTTCTGAAACATCTCTCTAGTACTTTCAGGAAAAGACATCTGCTCTTGTTAAAAGGGGTTCTCACTGAGGATGAAACTAAAGCATTTAGCTCTCATTCTTCTCACAAATTAATCAGTCTTTATATAACTTGATATCTTTTCTAATATCTTTCTGGGATGTTGATCAAATATCACACTTTGCCTCTGGAGGTTTTAGAAATAGCTTCTCTATGATCACACCTTATTATGAGAGCTATATCTCTGGTCTTCATGTAAGCTTTTTGTCCCCTGCAGTCTTTTTTTAACAGCCTCAGTGAGTCCTGACAATATCTTATGAAGCCTCTCGGGGAAGGGAATGAACTTGTGACCCCAGTGGTAACCTGCGATGAAAAACCTCATGTTTGTTTAAGAACTTGTCGTCCTCTTTATTCCCTCCTGAAGGACCCCACCTCCTCTGAGAGCTGAATGTAAAAACGGATGTGTACTGATTAGAGGACAGATCTCAGTGTAAATACACCCCTTTGAGTCTTGCGGCTGATTAAAACATTGTAAACACTGTAAGGGAGTCCTAAAACAACAGGGTTGATGAGGGAAGACCCCAGCATGTAGCTCTAAGGCTAATTAGCTTAGGAGGATGCAATGATATGACTCTTATATGTTTGAAGATGTTGTGTTAATTTGAAGATTTAAGTTTATTTTTTTTGTGAAAATAATTCAACTGAGGCATAAATTGCTGTTGGTCTGTTTCTCTCTTCAGGAACTGGTGTCCTCATACAGTCACTAAGACAGTAACCTGCCAGGTGCAGAATGGGACAATCCTCCAGCGGGTTTACCAGACATGCCGCTGGCCACAGGGATGCTCAGGAGGCAGGTGAGAGGCGACGCAGCTTTTCTTTAAAGAGAAGAACCGCTTTCCATTGTTTTTGGGGGTTTTTTTTATAACGTGAGATATTTCTTTTTGTGTCACTGTTTGTCACTGCAACTTCATCCTATGGTCACATAGTAGTAGATAGGCAATGACTGTGGGCAAGCAAAAACAAACTAAAGAACTCTAATTTCACCGTCTCATATGTAGTTTGAAGCTTTAGATGATAGTACATGACTGTAAAAACTGCTTTGATTGTGTTGGTGCTGATGATGGTCCTTTATCCTTAGTCAGTTTTGGAAAACACAGAGTTCAAAGATCTCTTTTGTGGTGGAGTGAAACTATCCATCTATTTTCTATACACTCTAACTTGAGGTCAATCAAGGGGTGCTGGAGCGTGTCCCAGCTGCTATTGGGTGAGAGTCAGGGTGCACCTTGGACAGGTTGCCAGCCCATCATAGGGCCAACCAGAGAGGACCAGCCACTGATTGAAACACTCATTGCCCAGTGCAGTTCTTGCATCTTATTCATTATGAAATCAGTTCTTTTTGAACCCATTCAAGAAAATGCTCAACCAATCAACATTCAAACTACATGTACTGTCATCTCGAAGCATTTAGGATTTTGGCAGTGATAAAATACCCTCTCTGCATTAGGTTTTATAATGTATGAATGAATATAACCACTGTTTCCCTTTCTAAGTAAGAACGTGGGAGAATCTTTATGTTGCATGCTGTGCAGATGCACAAAACCGAATTACACCACACGAAAAATGTCAAATCAAAGTCAGTCAAAGTATTTACTGCTATCATTTATGTCCATGGGAAGGTTTCAGATTTCATTTATATTTTTCAGCTACAAGACAGTGGTCAGACCTTCTTACAAAGTGGTGTACCGCACTGTTACTTCTCTAGAGTGGAAATGCTGTCCAGGATTCAGTGGCACTGCCTGTGAAGAAGGTAAGTCAAAACAGAAGGAGGAGTTTTCAGACATGCGCAGATGCTGATTGAACAACAGCTGGAAGAAATAAAAAGCAGAGTTTGGGATGGTACCATCATCCCACTTTTGGACTGAGAAATGGTTTAGAGAAATCATTGACCTCTCTATTTTTTCTCTTTTTGCCTTTCACCATTGCCTGTCCTCTGCCTGCCAACTTTCTATTCAGTATTCTTAACGTCTTTGAGCTCACTTGCTTATCACCATTCCTCCGTTTTGCATTGCTGCCTCATAGCCTGAATACAGTACATGCTTTCCAATGTGCTTGCACGAGTCATACTTTAAAACAGGAGTGATTTCCATTAGGCTTACATAAGGCAGCTTCTGTCCTCTAAATGAAGTTAAGAAATAAGATCCCTCGGCCTCTCTTGGGTGAGTCAGATACCTCCACTTTATTAATCACTTTTAATGTCATCATCCCAAAAGTAAATGTACCACGTAAGGGATGGTTCTTTTCTGTGGTTTTTCAGTTTTATGATCCAGCTTGAACAAAGTTTTCCTGCTCTTGAAGTACCATGCTAGCACTTCTGTTTTCATTTTTCGACTACTGTAGCTGCCCACCACACACACACACACACACACACACGCACGCACGCACGCACGCACGCACGCACGCACGCACGCACGCACGCACGCACGC
>JBBBVU010000012.1:15090422-15115284 GCA_037177055.1 Atherinosoma microstoma | reverse complement strand
GTGTGTGTGTGTGTGTGTGTGTGTGTGTGTGTGTGTGTGTGTGTGTGTGTGTGTGTGTGTGTGTGTGTGTGTTTGTACTTCTCCAACTATTTTTAGAGAGTTACTTTTTTATCCATCCAAGTGAGGGCATTTACCCATCTTTTCTCTCTCACACCCATTCAAAGCATCTCTTATTCTTGGAGCCTCAATTAGTTTCAGGTTATAGATAGTAATGGTTGAGGAGGGGCTCTTTGGTTGGGATAAGGATGAAGGGATTTATGTAAAAGAATGTCCTCACAAAGATAGTGATGTATAATGCATATGTGTGTCTGCGTGCTGGAGTCTAATTCTGGTCCCGGGTGTTTTTAGAGCTATTGTTTGTTGGCCCCTTGTGGTGGCTGATCTGAGTGCGCTTTAATTACCGCTGTGTATTGTGAGTGTTTTATAGGAAGGGGTCACAGAGAAGATGGTCCCCTCCCTGCCACACTAAAGCTGCAGCAGTGGTGTGTGTGGTTTCATCCAAGCAGTTTGCTTCTTTTCTTTTCTGTTTTTACTTGTTTCCCTGGTGACCACAGAAAGGACAGAGATTGAGTGAGTCATGCCTCAGTGGGTAAGATGCCAAATGAGTGCATTGAATGGGAGAGTATCACCAAGGCAAAGTTTACTAAGCAGGTCAACAAGAAGGCACTGGGTTTCCTGGAGCTTCTGCGTTTCTGTGCCTCTCCTAATAAAAGTGAAGGGTGTGAGTGGGATTGTCAGCCTCTGCCACATGCTTTCATTAGACATCTGCTTGGTGGATTTGTTTTGTAGCCTGTCCTGACCACACAGTATCTCAGTTCAGCGTGCTGCAGTTTGACAGTACCCACCACTTATTTTAGACACTTTACACAAACCACAGCATTGTTTTCTTTCATGGCATAGAGAACTGTTTCCATTTTGCCATGTGCAGCCGAGGGCTGTTTTCTTTTCTTTTTTTAAAGATAATAAATAGACAGTATAACTTTAAAGTTGTTCATTTATAAATTCACGTACCTTCTTGGGGGTTTTGTGTCTCTAGATTTCTTCTTTTTTTCTGGATCTCATTGAACTCAAACTCCTTTCCCTGCTGTTGCAGCAGCATTTTATACTAAGGCAGGCAACAATCACTAAGGCTACTGTTTAAAACTCCACATCCCAAAGCAAGCAGATAACAAACAGTAAAGATAGGTCTGCTCTGCACAATAATTAGAGGTGAATGTGTTGAGTGACTCTGAAACAAAGATAAACTTTCCTGTAATTAGTATCTACAAGTGCCTTGCAGGTATTCCTGACTGTCTGGTCTCAGTGTCTGTGGGGGAAATACCTGTAGGCTTTACATGATGAAACTTTGGAAAATAGAATAAGCAGGAAGCCTTACAAGAGGATGAGGAGGGGAGGTTGTGTTGCCTCCGGAGCTGTTGGTGCTCAAAATGACCCCTGGTCCCTTTGGTCTCAAGTGCCAGTTGGTGCACTGATCTGTAGCCCAGACATACATCTCCACCACTCAGACCATTCAGCTCAGCTCTTCTTTGTAATTACACACCATTGCCTGCTGGGAAGGGCTGGTCAGACTTAGATACCTGTCACTAACATCAGCATCATTGGAGGCAAGTGCTGGAAAACAGAGAGAGTGAAAAAGATAGGGGAGAGTGATTGAGAGGGAAGGTGAGGTAAAGACAGCTTTGTGTGGGACGGAGAGGTGGGAGGAAAGGAGATCCTCCTCTTGTTTCCTGTGGAAGATTAGAGGCTTTGTGCATGAGCACATCTGGATGGGATGGAAGAGCTGAAATGAGTGATGTGAGAACCAGTGGAGATAAAGTGATCATGCTGTTGGTTACAGTGAACTAGCGTTTTTAATGTTTATCTTTGTATTCATCTCTGTATGCTTCCAAAGTTTGCTGCTAAAATAGGTCTCTCATAAACCTTTTTTTCAAAAATCTGCCAGTAAGTGAACGTATCTTGCATGTTAGAAATATAATACACTTAGAAGCTATACCAAGAACTTTATGAAAATAAATAAATCCCCCAAAAGAAGAAACAATACTAAATGTGATAAATTATTTTCACTCCTGCTAGCAGGTGATTGTGAAGAGTGGTGTTATGGTGCTGTGGTGATTGAACATCCTGTACTGGCTTAAATTTGGCTTAAATGTCAGTCCAGACTGATGAGGTGAGATGTGTGTGCATGAGGTGAGAGCTTCTCCGACCTTGCATACTATCACCTCAGGGTCCTAGAGGCACCACTGTGGTTTTATTTGTATCGGGTCTTTGCAACACCTCACCTAGACTTATGGGGGAAAAAAAGACAAAAGAACTGCAGGCGTGGACTGGCTGCTTCAGTGCACTTGTTTTTTAGCTCAAACAGTCGGAAAGCGAGGATTCAGTTTCACTCAGCTTAAATTCTCCTCTGGGATCAATTATCTGACTAGTTGTTACAGCATGGCCGCACTTCCCTCTCACCTGTAATTACAGCTGAACCTGTCCAGTGCGAGGGCTGCTCCACCCTCAGACCTAGAGGCGTACAGGCAGAGTGGCATTTCAATTGGAAGGTAATGATGAAGTGTGTCCTGCAATTTAAGCCAATCACCTAATAAAAGACAGCCAAGTCCATGGGAAAGCACAGTAAACAAAGGGGTTCAGATGGAAGTTTGCATCTGGGCAGACAACCTGGGCCAGGTCACCAGACTGAGAGCTGTCGGCTGTATGAGAAGTTGTTGGTGCTTCACTTCATGCCAACAGATTCTGATCTCAGTCACTCATCAATGAAAAGCAGCCTATAAAGATGAAAAAAATGCTTAATCCATCTTTTTCACTCAGTGTTAATATGAAATTCCTCAAATCTGGGGGTCACTGATACCTAGTAGTGACCTCATACAAGGGCTCATCAGATGAGAAACTATGGCATAAAACCACTAAATGTCATTTTTGTCTGTGAATAGAATTTTGGCACAGGCTGAACGTTGTTCGTGGTGTGCTACTCTTCTGCTTGTGATGAGTCTTTCTTGGGTTTTTGTGGATGCTACATAATTTAAACATACAATACATAAACAACCTTGTTTTTTCATATTGATTACATATTACACTAAAAGTGACAGATGGAATTTGTCCGAAACTATTTCTTGAATGTTGGAATGCTGCAGAAGGAACAGATAAAGCAAAAAAAAACAATAAAAGGATCAATTCATTTCAAATTTCTTTTGTGGATATAAGAATAGGAGAAAGAAACAGCTCACTCAGCAGACATATGTTCTGATTAGGCCTCCCGTTCATCTTGGCTTGCTTCTGAGAGTACAGCACATCACTTTGTATTTGTGTGTGTTTGTGTGAAGGCAGCAGCAGCAGGCTTCAGTCTGTCCAGTGCAGAGACAGAGATGAACACCTTCCCCCGCCTGGCTGTCAGCGCCTGATCACTAATGATGCTACAGCGCTGAGCTCAGCTAATTGACCAGACAGAGATGGATCAGGACTTTACGCTCTGCTATGTCTGCTTGCTGCACTTTTTGTGTCTCGGTGTTTCCACTCCCAGCGGCTGCCAGACGCTGTTCCGATTTCAAACTTTGACACAACACAGTTCAGCTCTCTGTTTGTATTTTTCCATCACCCGTGCAGATTTTCAGACTGAACAATAGTTTCACTTGTGAATTAACACTTGTTAAGACCTGTCTGTCTCTCTGCACAAGCATAGAACAAATGAACTTGAGCAAATGATGAGTTTCAAGGATCACGCAGCGCGTGGGTAAGTTTATTTTTACAGGATATAGGCTAAGTGGAAAAAAAAAATCCATCAACAGATCATTAATAATGCAGTCTGTACAGTATGTGTTAGGTCACATGTGTGTTTTGGTCATACATGCAGTTCAAACAGTTGAAGCCCTACAAAAGCCCACATCCACCCTCCTCAGATCAGAGAAAAAGAGGCTTAACTGCAGTTCACCTCTTTGCTATAACTCCAGTATTTACATCAGAGTTTTAAATATGTTTTAGGCCAATAATATCAGATGCTTATTCAGGGTTATTGATTAGTGCTTTTGTGAACTAAACCTTGAATGTTGCGTTCTCTTGAGTGCAGTCAGCTCAGATGATGTGTTTCACTCTTAGGCCTTTTTTTATAACACTTGGCATAGGCGTGTTGCTGGTGTTGGTCCACAGAACAATCCATTACTGTTCTCACTCCTTCTGTCAGCACTTCTGATTTTCACTTTTGTGACAAATTCCTTTTTGTTATTTTTATCTTTTATTGTAAAATATGTGCAGCCTTTTGGTAATGTGAGTGAAATGATAAGTATGACCACTCAGTCCACATTGAAGGCACATATTTACTCCAGCTGGACCTGGGCACAGCTTAATATAAGATGCAAGTACAGTTTATGTTTACACACTTCTCAGAGTTGTTCTTTTACTAGAGCTGAGAAATTTGTGCTTCGGTGAGGCTTTTAGGTCTAAATGTGAATTTCTAAAGCCTTTTTTCTTTGTTTTTTACACTGCTCAATAACCCTCTAACACCCGCTAACATCTGCCAATTGAGCGCAATGAAAAAGGGTTTAATTGCCATTTGTTACACTGACAAGAATAACTTATAGACAAAAAGAGTTGATATTAATCAAGAATTGGCAGCCACTCTGAGTCCCGTCAGAAGGCTGACAGCCACAGTCCAGTCAGAAATACTTAACTAGCTTAATTATCTCAGAGAGGTGAACTGGGATGCTGTTTACAACACAATGAATTCTGTTTAAGTCCAAAATATACTGTAGGTTTAAAGGGAATTTTAAATCATTACTTACTTTTTTAATTCACATTTCAAAATGGCGCAACCTTTCTGGACACAAGGTTGAACATATGCATTCCATAGAATCATAAACCATCCCTGGGATCATGTTTCACAACCTCTTGAACACACAACTGATTTTAAAATTGGAAAAGATAACTTATTTGCAGCAATCGTCTCTTCCAACTTTTCCAATGATGTTGCATCAGAGCAGGAGCAAAGATCATTTAGGGAGGTGTTTGTAAACAAATGATTAAATTATGTGAGTTTGTGCAAGAGGGAAGAAGTACAGAAAGACAACTGATGTCAGCACAGTCATCAGCCTGCTGAACTCTCTGCGGGGGTTTTGAGCTGTAACTTGGTCACTGATTAGAAACCAATGCAACATGGAGGTAAACAGGTCAAACACATTATCACATTTCTATGACCCTTCCCACAGGGACAATTAGCCCACTGAGATCAAAGAGCAGATGTAGTGGGATGATGTTATATTTGGCCAACATAACATCGGATCATACTTCAAGCATCCTAGTCATCTTCAGTCTGCGTGCACACACACACACACACACACACACCACAAGCCATGCAGTTCACCGATACTGTCATTGGAGATGCACTAGGAATCAGGGGTCTTGCAGGATTTTAAATTTGCTGTTGCAATATAGAGAAAATGTGTGTAAGAGGTGGATGTGGGAGGCAACAGTTCTTTTGCCACAGCTGGCTTAATGCTTCATACAAAAGCTTGAGTGTGGGTGAGGGGGGGTGGGGGGGTTGAATGTTCTTCACTTCAGAGGGAGAAGAGGTGGCGTTGGGAGGGGAGGAGCAAAGACTAGATTTCCTACGCAGAGCCCCCTTTCTAATTGAATGCAGCCATCTACACGATTCAGGAAAAGTCTGTGGGATGTGTTTGTACATGTACACACATACACACCTCTCTTTGTCTCTGCAGCCTTCCCCCCGTATGGGGTGTGCAGAGAAGTGAAGAGCAGAATGAAGTGTGTATTCTCCTCATCTCTGTGCAAGGCTTAGATTGTTTCTGAAACATGTAAGAGATGACATGCAGAGCTCATGCCATAACATTTCAGTCTCAGGTTGTACATGGTTTAAATCTATCTACACGTGTAATCTGAGAAATACCCAGAGCCTAAAACAATGAAATCATGAACACAGAGGTTGAGAAGGGAGAATAATTGGAGCAGTCTCAATTTACCCTAAACCATGTGTTGTGTGTTCTTTTCAAAGTCCTCTTGTGCCCTCTCTGGTTTCCCTCTTTTGGTAATTTGTCAACTCATTATACAATAGCATCTTAAGTTCCCAAAGTGTTTATTTTTCTTCATAACAGTATGACTTTAATTTTCCTCCTTTGGTGCAACAGTGGATTATGACATCTGATGTTACAGTAAGTGAAACTGTTGAGAGTATAAGAGCTCTCCTTCCCCAGCTCTGCACTGCAGGTGCTGTTTCATGGCTTGCAGTGTAGCGCTCAACATAGCTGTGGCTGCCAGCCACTGAAGGGAAAGACGCGCTTCCTGCTGGCTAATGAGGTGCTGAACTCAGTCTCTTATTTGTGTCAGGAGCACCTGGGCCAGCCAGAGCAAGGCCAGGCCAGACAATGGAGTCAGTCTAACCGTTTCCACAAAAGTCTGCCCATTCAAAATATCTAAAACCCTGGGACACAAACTCCCACACTTTGTAAAATGAAGGAAAGACTAAATGTGAGCTGAGACTGCCTATTCTGTTCACACAAGAAAACTATTGTTTGTCTTTCGACGCCTCTCATTTCATGTGAGAGCCTTGTGATTTTAAACTCCATAAAGGATCAAGGGAAAAGGAAGGCAATTTGACAAAGTTGCAGCATGCACTTGATTGTTCTAAAGACTGTTGTCTTTAATCACAGGAATGACATCACATTGAATACATAAATGCACTGCCACTAACAGCCTTGCTATGAAGGAACATCATTTTATAATCAGAAACAAACTTTTTTCTGATCTTTTTCCTTAAACTTAATGATCCTCGATGTCTCTGATGAACATGATCATTTATGTCATAACCATCTTTAAATTAGGTGTATTACAATAAACAGTTTACATGGGGATTTGTAGATGTGATTCTCGCTTATGTATCTCTTTTGTATGTAAAAATCAATGACTATTAAAAAAAAGATAGGGATGTATGATGTGAGGCTACCTGCTGGATTAAAGACTTCTGTATCAAGTTATTTAGTTCAACATTTTGGCACTCACCATTTTGGCCTTATGAAGGGAAGTTGCAAATGAGCAGTGGATTTGAATGAGAACTGTAGAAACTGTGCTTGCCAAAAGGATGGCACTCTGTTGAACACTGTCATTCCACCCTAAAGAAACCCTCCTTTGTTGTCTATTTAGCTCTGAATAAGACCGTAGTTCACAAAATGAACATTTTACTCTGTTAAACTAGTGAGTGATTAAGACCATAAACTTATTACAGAAATGTTTGCTTATGTAAAAATCAAAGGAGAAGAGAAGAGAGACCATTTCTCAAAGACTTTTACACTGCACAGGTCACCTCCTTTGATTGTTCAGAAAACACTGCAGGTTCAACACACATCCACATTGGGTTCATTTTTTGGCCAGGATGCGACACTGATCTTTCTTTAACTATTATTAGAAAATAGAAACTTCCATATCTAATGGTTATGTTTTTTTAGCTCATGAAATTCCAACAACAGTAAATCTATGCAACGGAAATGACGTTCTTTATTTTACTTTATCTTTTATTACAGATGCAGGGAACCAGCTTGTCGCTCAGGAGGCTGTAAGGAAACCCTCCATGGTACGGCGCCCACCTGCTCGCACAGGAGAGCCCATCTCAAGTAATACCTGTGGATTTGTTGCTACCTTTTCTTGAGGACACAATACCAAAGATATACTCAAATGTTTGTTAAAGCTAAAGAAATAAATTTTCTGTTTTCTAGATTGTTTCAACTGCAGCCGAATCACAGCCATGGGTGACAGGCTGAACTCACTCGAGGCAAAGGTCAATGAATACTGTATCTGGATCGCAAACTAATTTTATAAGCCTGCTCTAGTTGAGCTTATTCTTAAATTACCTGTAATTAATTTAATGTTTTCCTGTATTAGGTGCAGTTGCTAACAGCACCAGCTGCCATATCACATCGTAACATTCAGAGTAAAGGAGGGACTGCTCCAGAGGCCTCATTACTGATGGGGGCAGTGCCCGCTCAGGGAGCCCCTGGTGAGCAGGGGCCAGCAGGTAGCCATATCACACTGACATGCCTTCATAAATTTTAAGTTTAAGCAAACAAATGTGTATATTTCCAATAATTGGGGTTCAGGAATATATGCTTGATAATTTAATTGAAAATAACCTCTTGCAGCTTTTCCTGTCCACTACTTGCTCACCTCTGCTCATATCCCATTTCCTGCACTGCACACACATCCATTTCCTTTCATAAAAGCAAGAGCCCGGTTGTCTGCGTCTCTCACTTTCAGCTTTCTGTGACTATGTGGAAGCATTGAAGTGTCCTCCTTTCCTGGAGTCATGTCCAGCACTGGATACTGCTGAAAACATGCAGTTGACTGACCCTATTACAAAATGTCTTTAGTCCCTTTATAAACACACCTTTTATTTGTATAAATGAGATAGTCCTGGTGAAAACTAGAGCAGTGTAGTTTACTGCTGTGTCCATATTACCTCCCCAAATGTATTCTCTGCTTCTTATTCAATAGACAGAATATTTCCGTACTCTTGGTGTTTTTGACACTGTCCCAAGTGGGAGCAGAATCTGCAACAAGTACATGTGCATCTACAAAGCTCTGCATAGTAACTTTGCAGAAAGAGGGCAGTTCCATGCTAAGACCGACCATCTTGACTGGTTTAAAGAAAATACCTTTTTTTTTTTTTCATTTTGTTCTATGGCAGATTGTTCAACACCATTGACACAACCTTATGGCTATAGATGTGAAAAGAAAGAAGATCTTCTTTTAAATCTAAGATTGTATGTATCAGAACAGAAATGTAATAATAAAAAAGAAAACACCAACCACATACAATTCTCACCAGATCATAGAACACTGTCATTATTTATTTCAGAAAAACTGAACCAAAGTGCAGCATAACCTCCTTTAGGACTATTACTTTAAGTTACATTATCATTTTCTGGCATCATGTTGATGAAATTTGGTGCACTTATTTTTTACAGTATTGCTGCAGTTCATTGAGATTTGTGTGCATTCATTTATGCACAGCTCAGGTTGAGGTCCAGACTTTGACTTGACAATTGCAACACCTCGATTCTTTCTTTTTTCTAGCCATTCTGTTGCAGATTTGTTGCTTTGCTTGGGATCATTAACCTGTTGCCTGATTTGAGTCAAGCTTTAGCTGCCAGACAGATAAGCCCACATTTAACTGTGGAATACTTTGTTATACAGACGAGAATGACAGCACTTTTTGTTCTCTTGGACAGAAATGCATCTCATCCCCCAATGGGGATTGGCGATTAACGCATCTCTCTGTTGTCATTTCAGGTCCTCAGGGTGAAAAAGGGAGAGATGGGGTTCCTGGAAGAGATGGTAAGTTGTAATTGTTGTTGCCTTTCAGCTGATGTCAAGCCAATTAGAGCTTTGTGATTACTCATGACTGTTTCTTCCTCTTAGGGAAGCCAGGATCTCGAGGGCTGCCAGGTCCCAGTGGGCCTCGCGGGGAGGCGGGGGCAAGAGGTCCATCTGGAACCCCTGGATCAAGGGGATCCCAAGGACCAATAGGTAAGAGTGGACTTAAGGTAAAGACACACACACAGCTGTTAGATAAGCGTATGAAGCCTGTCCTGCAAGATGCTGACACAGCATGTAAAGTTGTGTGACTATCATTCATAAAAGACTGACAGTCTAGCAAGTAATTTCTTGACTTTTCTCATCATGAATGTTAATAGATGTCAATAGAACAAGACATTTAAACAACATACTACTGGCCAAAGAGTTGTGGAAAATGTTTGAGAAATCAAAGAGATCTGAGTGTTTGTCTTAAACTTCTCAGTCAGCCCGCAGACAGTAAATGTTGGAGCATTCCAGCGGCCTCTGAGGTCTGCTGGTTACTGGAATTTGGGCATTTCGTTGGTTTGCATTTGAAATCATATGTTTCTAAAAAGTAGTGCTTCATGAGCAGCAGACAATTTTCTTTTTATTGACTACATTTATAAATTCCCCAACATCTACTTCTATTTATAGTCATCAGCCATGACAGAAACCAAAATCATGATTGGCTTCTTGGTATGTAGAGCTTTTTGGTTATGTTAAAATAATAAACAACCTTTTGGGGGGGTAGAATAAAGTAAATGGTGCTATAAGTTTTTCACAACATCTGCTCTCACTATAGGCTTTTATTCCTCTGCTCAGATCACAAAGGGAGTGTCTCTCCTTTCAGACTAACATATAAACCCAGCTCTGTGCCTGCTGCTGGGTAAAGATGAGATTTAGAGCAAACTTGAACTACAAACCCACTTTCTGAGAAGTGCCATGTGACTTCAATCTGAAAGGAGCATGAGCTCTACGTATACAAACCCCAGGTCCTTATGATTTCCATATGCCTGCGGTGTTATTGTTTTTTCTATCTCCATTACTTCATAAGTATCCAAAGAGGTGCAGTGTTTTTCTTATTGTACAGATTTCTTTTTCCAGTTTAAAGAGAAAGATAAACACAGGAATGGAATGTGACCAGTGTCATGCAAAATTTACTCAAATATGTATTGTATTGCAAATATCTACTCAGATATTGTCACAGCGTCCCTCAGCTGCTCTATGGAGCTGTTTTTGTATAAGAAAAACTTGAACAGTTTTTCCAAATGTTAGATAAGGAAAATTTGGACTGATATGACCCACTGTGCTGCAGATTACGGTTTAGAATCTCCACAAAGCAACCAAAACATTGTCAGTTGTGCTTCAATTCTTTACGAAAGCTTAATTTTTTAAAAAGGCCACAGAGGTGTCAAACCAAAGCTGCAATGACATCATATTGCAATGCAGTGATTAGTGGCAAGTCATCATCACTTGCATTAGTGTATAAACAGAAAGGTGGCGAGTGTTGGTTTGACAGAGGCTGAGAGGTGGTGTTCAGCAAGCAATGTTCCCTCACTGATGTCAGATGTTGTGATGCTTTTTCCACCTCGTAATTAATGGCTGAAATAGGTGGTGGGACACTTTCAGTGACCAACTCATACTGACCTTTTACAGGATTTATTTATACACACACATAGAGAAGAGCTGGCGGCATGCTTGCAGAGTGTTTCATTTATTATGAACCTTGTGGCTGTAACAGTTCGCAGGGTTTAACTGTTTATTTGAGTTTCACCATGTCACTTTTTAAGTTTCCAGCATCAGACTATTAATGATCAACTTCCTTTTAATTACAAAGTAACAAACTCAGTCAGCTTTTCTTTGCAACACATGTGCGCATACACAGATATAAAAGTGTACACACTCAGCACAGGCAGAAATAATCATGTTATATCAACACTTAAGCTAAACTTCATCCTCTCTGGCTTTTGTCACAGGTTATCTTCCCATCAACGTATCACCCACAGTCATTTATCAGTCTGCCATGTGCTGTGCCTCCCTGCGAGAAAGTTTCAGATCAAATTTTACAGCATGTCTGTCACCATAGTGATTTGTGTTTTTCTTCCCTCCTCTCAGGGCCCCGTGGTCCACCAGGACTCCCTGGAGAAAGAGGTCTACCAGGACCGCCAGGGCCTCCAGGACCCCCATCACCTCCCACTGCCCACATCCCAGAGCCAGACCACAGTAAGACTCAGGACAACAAATATACTTCTTATGATCTCCATCACACAAATCCCACAACAAATGGTTAGAGTGACTCTTTGTGTTAGTAATACATGAAAAGAAGAAGAGGTTTTCAAGCACACACCACATATATCTACAGACAGCACTGTTCTTCTGCTACACTCAATAAACAATTTAAGATCAAAGAGACTTTTTCATTGGCCCTATAACTGTTGAAAGAAATATCCCCTCTCTATATTGTGTTTGCACTGCAGGACCTGTATAATTGGTAAAGTACTCTCAGGGGAATTCTTTTTCTCTTAAACATTTGATGATTAGTTCAGACCAAGGGTAGGCAGACCAGGGGTAGGCTACTCCAGTCCTTGTGAGCTGCAATCCTGCAGATTTTAGATGGTTTCCTGCTCTAACACACCTGTTTCAAAAGAAATGGATCCATAATCTTATCTTATTCTCAAGGAGCAACTCTCAAGGACCAGAGTCGCCTACCCCTGGCTCAGATGCTCTACATGAGACACTTGCATGAAATAGCATTGATGGTGGCTTCCACTTTGAAATAGCAAAATCAACATATTCAAGGTTCTAGTTGGAAATTTAATTAAACGTGACCCATAAATAAACTGGCTTAGTCTGGAAGTCAGAAACCATTACAGTTCTGAAACATCCAACATGGCTGCCCTGTACAAAAAAAAAGGGTGAAAGAAGGGTGAAAGAAGGGCTCTTCTTTCTCAAACATCTATTGCCACATTTCCATTGAGCGGTACGGCTCGGGTCGGTACGGTTCGGAAGGGTTAGAATGATCCAGTCTATTCAGGTGAGCGTTTCCACTGGGACCGCCACTGGACATGCAGGGTTTAGACCAAATGCTTAGTGTGGTGTCATCCTGCTGCACCAACAACTAAAGTGAGGCTACAAACAACAACAATGGAGGTCATCCAGTAGCTTGGACCTTATTGTTGTTTCGGGCATCCTTTTCTTATTATCTTTCCAAATGTAAACTTAACGGTAACATGGTGTTTGTTTCGTGCTTGCCTTTGTCATGTGCAGTGATGTCTTTCTGTACAACAATCGATGGATTGTATCGTGTGACGCCAGTATCTCCGCTCTAACCGTACCGTACCATTTTCCAATGGACCTACAACTGAAGGGGGCCCAGAAATGGTGCGGTTTGGTTCAGTTCTATGGGCCCCTTTTATGATGGAAACACACAATAAAGCGTAAAAAAGCGTACCGCTCATCGGAAACAGGGCTTATCTTGCAGTATTTTGGTTCTGTGTTTGTATGTGCAAAATACTAGTTATCATTATGAATGGTATTGCTAATAGTTGCTAATCTTGTCAATGAAAAACCACATTGGTTCTCTGGCTTGTGCTTGAATATGGAAGAGACACCATTCTCAGCTCTGACGTCTGATTTCTATGATAATCAAAATGCACTGTGAAAAATAGCTGCAGAGGTGCTCGGTTCCCTTTTTCCTTACTTTATAACCCATAGTGGGTTTTTTTGTTTTTTTTTTAACTAGCTATTTACATGACCCTATTAATCTGTTAATAATCAGAATTAGATTTTACTCATTTAACCACCTCAATCAGTACAGACTAATCTGATCTGCCTAAAAATTAATTAATTTTCAGCTTGAGATGCGTTGTGTAAAATTACAGCCATGTAAACACTTAATCTGACCATTTCTCTTTGGGTGGAGGATATAATGTATATTCTGGCTGAAACATGGCAGTCACCTCCTCTGGAGCTCAAGACTTCTCCGTTATTGTACTTAATCAAAACGGACAGTTATGTCAATAGGAAATTTAGCTTCCATTCAGTTCGTCCATTCCACCAGTTTTAAGGAGTTTTAAGGTAAAAAGGTTATAAAGTGGGTCTTTAATGTGATATATTTCCTTCTGCAGTATTATTAGAATTGGACAACTGTTATGGTGCTGCTTAGAAACTCATGGGTAAAAAAAAAAAATCACAACACTAAGTTGATCTATGTAAGACAGCTACTTTACAGCCTCCTCCTTGGAAGTAGTTTTTATATGAACTGTTTTTATGTAAGCCCATTTTCAAACAAAATGAGACACAGCTACCTTCAATTATTTTTGTTTTTTTTGTTTTTTTTCTACTGTGATGACTCAGGTTTTATAGACTTCCAGCTTGACACTTCAATCTCTACAAAAGACACAAAATGAGAAAGAAACAGACAAGATGACATTAATCGGCTACTTGCTCCTCATTGTCTAGGAGCCAAGAGTCAAAGAGTGTTAAATAGATGCAGACTGTGAGATTGACAGTCTTCACATACTGGGATCGGAACCCGTCTATGACTGATGTCACTCAACAGTTTCCAGATGTACAGCAGGCCATTCAGACAGCTCTGAGGGAGTGGGTTGGGAAGAACAGGGGGGGGGCTAGACCGGCTCTTTCAAGGTCAACAGATGGGTGGGTTTTATACATGGTTTCAGTGGTAAAAAAAAAAGTATGCAGCGCACAGATTTGTAAGCTCTGGGTTCCTGTGCAGAGAGAGCTACGGAGGTGCTGTGGTTGGCACGAAGATTTCCGAGACTGTGGGTCATTTCTTTCACATCAAAGTAACAGTGGGGAACATAAGTAGAGATGGGGGCTGGGAGTCCAGCGCTGAGCTTCCTTTGGAAAACACTGGCTTATTTGGCTTCCACATGAGCATCAGAATGCTGAAATTCCCATCCTTAGAACAAGAGAGGGTTCCTAAATCAGCAGCCTAGGGCTTTAAGGAGTGAAGAGGACCACTGTGTGAAAATATCTGAATATTCAAACCATAGATCCCAATATGTTCTGAGAAGAAAATGTAGCTTTTCCAGAGATATTCAGGCACACAGAGAACCACTCTGGCTTATATGTCACCTCCAACGGTTTACAACAATCTGCCAACTGGAGGATGTTTATAGACGTACACCTCAATATCTTCCTCTTCATCCTCTTTTCCGTATCTCTTATGTCCAATGCTTATGTCTCATGCTGTGATTGGATCTGTGTTTCCTGCCAGTGTAAAATGACCTAACAGCCACACACTTCCTCTAGCACACACGTACACTAATCTCTTCCTCTTGCCCTTATGCTGTGTATGCATGTCATTGTCTGACACTGATCAGTGTTACAAAAGGTGTATAGATTTTCAAACATTTTATTACATACCTTTAATAAATATCCAGCCCTGGTCTCTTTACTTTTGATTTCTCTTTATAGTGTAGCTTACCACACTGCCGAAGCCATTAACAGAAACTTCACAGTTACTTTTAAAACACTGCCCTCTAGAGGGCTTACTGAGAAGAACTTCTGAGCTCCTGAGGCAGTATCAAGAACTGATGTCTGACTTGTGCACATTATTCACTCGAATGTATCAAGCTTTCCAATATATCCACAAAAACCAAAATAAAAACTGACACTGAAGAGCTTTCAACATGTTTCTCATCAAATACAAATTATTGCTTGATCATTTAATCTATTAAAATGGTCAAACTCAATCCTGAATATCACCATATATGAACGATATCAAAATACCATTTGACATCACATGAATTATTAAATACAAGTCAGCAATTACAAAGTATATCACACAAAGCCATCATGTCATAGTCAGTTGAATAGTTGGATGTACTCTGAAACTCACAACTAAGACAGGGTATAAATCTCTATGTTTACCTAAAAACAACATTGACAAGGTAGCTAATAAAATTACACTTACATTAAACAATAACAGACACCTCATACAGTAATGTTAAGTTGTTTGAATCTGACAGATTGTTATCATTACATATTTAGCTTCTTTTTTCCACTTTATCCAGGAGAGTGGCTTGTGTATTCTATTTAGCACACACATTTTGTTTCAATTCCAGATCGTGGGAAAGACCCCTTCTTCACCAACACTTTCCATGACTCACAACGTTTGCCTGTTCCAGGACCTCAGGGTCCTCCTGGACCTATCGGTGAGTGTTTACTGTTTGCAGGATGTTTGTGTTGTGGCTGTAAAACATCTGTACACACACTCAAACATTCTAATATTGAAATTGGTTTCATATACAAAGCTCTTATGATCATTTCTTCAGCTTTATCCATCAGATTTTGTTTAGTTTTAATCGGAAGTCTTTACTGGCTTCTGCTACATTCTGGTTTTCTGATAGCTGATGCTGTCAAAAATCATAAACACCTGGAGATGCTGACATCCATCAGGTCAAACTTTGGGCTCTTCATTAGTCAAAACTAATGATTCTTTCAATCTACCACACAGGTCCCCCAGGTTCCAGAGGCCCAGTAGGACCTCCTGGCCCTCAAGGACAAAATGTAAGTGTTCTTAACTTTACAGAATTCAACGCTGTCAGTGTAGTTGCTGTACAGATGTGTCTTTACATTATTTCATTTCTTTTCTGAATCTGAACAGGGGAAACCTGGAACTCCTGGATTACTGGGCCCAGTGGGGCCGAAGGGAGAACGTGGAGAGAGAGTGAGTATACCCAGTTTAGATTAGCGCAGATTAGTTTCCCCAAGTTGAGTCAACATCCACCCAAGCACAAGTTTATGATCACAGCGCTCTGTCTCTGTAAGATTTCATAAAACAATCAAGCATAATTTCATTATGGTATGTGATTAAAACTTAGCGAAAAGGCTAATTTAATGAAAAACTGCTTATGTGATATGATTCAATACGTTTTCTTAATGTAACAGGTCTCTGCAACATGCCTTTGATTTTTCAGGGTCCTTTAGGTTACCCAGGAGAAAGGGGCTTCAGGGGCGAGCCGGTAAGCTACCTCTCAATAAACATCAACACATCATGGCTGGTTATGTTACTGTAATCTGCGTTTACAAGCACCACAAAGCTCACCGACCAGTGACCATACGTTCGCTGAAAAAGGAGCTTTAAACTCCTGCATCGCTTCTTTCAAAGTCAAACGTATTCATGTTTGTTCACAGGGAACTCCAGGTCCCAAAGGACAGCCAGGAGAGAAGGGCTTACCGGTAAGAGAGTAGTTGGCAGTTCGTGTGGTGGTCTGAGCAGGAAGATTCTGCCTTTAAACCAAAGATCTGAAAAATATTCCTTTATTGAGCATTTGATGTTCAATGTGTCTAACTGTTCATTTTCTTGTACCTCCTTTTCATTTTACAAGAGCAAACTAACTGCAAGACAAAATATCTTGAAATTGCATTGAGTTTATTCTAAATTATCTTAAACTTTGACCAACATTTCAAGTTATGGTTACAATCTTTTTACAATCACTGTATTTGTGGCTGCGATTAGCCACCAACTGTCGTATTCAGCCGCACTTCTTTCTCTCTGAAGCCCACACATTCCTACCTGTCGACAAATCATACAATGTCTGTTTCTCTGTTGTGTCTGTTTGAGTGTATGCGATTAGTGTTGGATCCGTCTGATTTTGTATGTTGATGTGTTTTTGTCGGTCCTCGGGGTGTGCTCTGGACTGCTGTCCCCTGTTACGACACTGTCCTCTTGACCCTAAAGCTGTCTGACTCCCTCTGCAAGCTACTGTCCCCATGGCTACCTTTCACAGTCACCTTTTCAGCATCTGATTTTGGCATATACATGTAACGATACAAAACAACATGAGAACAAAAGGTCTGAGTGATGCAAACACTCACTCGTGCTGTTACCTCTAATCAATTTGATTATATTCTCTTAGAAACACGTCATTAAAACATAAAGGAAATATGTGTATGCCAAATCACTCCATGATGTGTCAGTGGTGGGTCCTTTTGGGTTAAGAGGTGTTGTGCTCTGATGTGAGTGGAGTGGATACAGCTATCCTCTTTTCTCTCACAATACAACCTTGCATGACACGCATGACACTGCATTAACCTTTATTTTGAATGTTTTTAATAAATGACTAAACTCGTCTAATGCATAAACTAACATTGAGTCATTAAGACAGAAATAAGGCAAAGTAAGTAAAACTTTCCAAACTTTTCTTTGGTTATGAACCAGACAGTTAGAAAACAGGATTTGCTTGATGTTGGTGCAAAATGAAAAGAGTTAACACCCCAAAAGAGTCATGAACAGCATGTTTTATACCAATAATAAATGTCACTAAAAGCAATTAATCTAAGTCTGTAAAAGGGGTGACAGATGTTAGAGTCTTATCAAAGTCAGTATGGGTTCAACATAAATTTCTGCACAACATTTCCTGACACCCTGTTAGCTTGAGACATTTTAATGTACCTTTAAGAGATTTATCAACAATCCCCTGAACCAGGCTGTTAAAATAGCTTTGCCTTTTTTCCCCTTTATATATTAATTATGTGATTACTTTGTCATATTCATGAATTCATCTTGGCACCAAAGGTTTCAGCCATTATTCTCTGCATGCCTCCTTTGAAGATCAGCTGTCTCTCTGTGCTTTACTTCTTTTGTTCCACAACTTTTCTTTTGTTTTAAAGTATGACTCATGAAGTCGCTACCTTATCCTTGAACAAAAGACAAATCAGATGTCAGTGTGAAACCTAACCCGGCTTCGCTCTGTCAGATGACATTGGGTAACTTTTGTGCCCGCACAAAAATTACCCAAATGGGCTTAAAATATTTGTCTTTCTGAGCTGATACCCAACAAAGAGAATGCAGATGGCATGATCATGTCTATATTCTGAAAGAGTGTATTTCATCTGTGGATGCTGCCAACATGATGCTGGATTGTAATGTGCATGCTGATGTTGTCCAGCCTGGCATGGCAGAGAATGTCTTTGTATAGCAGCATGTTCAGAGAATGAAGGAGATGTATAGAAATATAGGGAATGAATAAGTGTGCTGGGCAGATTTGTGGACTGTTTTAACATCCTAACTGCTGAACTGTATTGAGAATAAATACTTGCATCTTGGCGAACAGTCCTTTAGCTTGTGCTCCTTACCTTGACGGCTGTATCTATCTTCACAGGGGGACGGAATACATCAAATCAGAGAGGCGCTGAAGATCTTAGCCGAGAGGGTTTTAATCCTTGAGACTATGATCGGTATTCATGGTGAGTAGGAGGCCTGAGGAAGGGTCAGCTTTAGGCAGGGGTCAAAGCCAGAGGCGGAGGGAGCTCATGCTCCCTCTGTACCTCACTGCTGAGACAGGGGGGTGGGAACAGTCGCGAGCAGCCCCAGGACCCGGGCTGATGTTTCCACGCCCTCACACAGTCCCCCTGTTGCTGCTCTCTGATAGGACATTAGCTTGCAGATGATCCTCGACTTGCAGGCAGACCTTGAGCTTCTGGCTCGCAGGGTGACTCTGCTGGAGGCTATCATCTGGCCAGGTAACGCTGAGACACCCACAGTCCCGCCGGCCCTCACTTACCTCATAGAAAAGATCTAGAAAGCGTTGATAAAGTGTTAGAAGCATACTGATAACCACTTGTTATTGAACTATTAAATGTTGATTAAGTTACTAATAAGATGTATTTTAAAAATGTGTTTTCTGTTTAAACCGTTTGTTGATTTTAAAGATTATTTGATGGCACCACAGATATTAAAATGATTTTTCTCTGTCAAGGTCATACTCTGACAGATGCAGTCCTGAATGTTGTAAAATCCGGTTTCTTTCAGTCTGTTTTTTCATATCTGCCTATGTCTTTACATGCTGGTTAGAAGAGAGTGGGGACACAGCTGGAAAACATGTGACATCACATACCTTCAAGCACCATTTAGCAACATTTTGAATCAGCAGTTTACTTGGATGCTTACTACCACACATCAAAATCCTGATGATGGTTTTTAGTGTTGAACTCCCATATTGTGTGGTCATGATTGTTTGGAAAATCTGTGATTTAACATTTTCAGGGAATTTATTTCTTTATTACACTGATTTTTTACATGTAATTTACATGTAAATTTATTGAGGCCTGTTAGCAGAGCCAGTAGTACTACTAAGTCACATGAAAGATAATTAATAATATTTAGAAAGTGTGCCGAAAAGTTGCTGGTTGGAGCTTCGTAAATGTTAAGGTCTCCTTCTATTTTTTGGTTTTGGATGGTTGATGGACCCAAACACACAATTTGAGGATAATGTTGGTTTTTTAAAGCTGTGATGCACATTCTCCTCATTGTTTTATTAGACAAACTTTATAAAAGCAACAGGGGTTTTCTACAACAGTTCAGCATTTTTCCAACGTGTTAGAGCCATGACAAATTATTTGATCACAAAAGTTGAATCACTCACTTTTACACAAAGTAAGTCAGATTAAAATGATCATTTTCCCTTTAATTACAGAGTTCTAAACTATTTAGTCTGTAGATCCTGGTTAATTTGGCACATTTCAATGGATTTTTGCCAGATATAAGTAACGTATGATGTTAAAAAGCTAAAGAAAAATATCTTTATTTAGCAGCACTAACTTATTCATTTAACATATTTCTCATTTTTTTGCTTCATGACTAACTTTTTTGGCTCTCTGTGGATTTTTTAGGCCACAGTTTATTTAATTTGGCTTAAACCAGTCTGTAATCATGGCTTGGGAACTTGGAAAAATGTCAAACTTTCTTTAAGAATGAAAAATTAAACAAGATTTGACACAAAAAATAAATAAATAATTCAATAAATCAGCAATCATGCCCATACGGAAAATAAGGGATTAATCATTCAAACAATGAAGGTGTATTCATTTTTGACAATATTGAATAAAATTGATTAAAGTCCCATTAAAAATATTAATAGCTAATAACAGAAATGATGAGTTGGAGTTATTTGGTGTGTTGGAAAAAATGGATGAAAGATATTTAGTTAAGCAAAAGAATAAAAGTTCTCTATTGATTACTCTGAGATTTTGGTGGCAACGTGTCCAAATATCTACAGAAAAACAAAATAATTTCCTCAAGAATTCAGGGAAAACATTAACTTTATTCCCATTTACTTAAGTGACCTTGATTTGATTCATAATTTCCCCAATCCCTCTAATGTTTGGGATTTCTCTATCATAGAGATTTTTCTTCAACCAACATTTTTTAAATGCAGATAAATAACTCTATGAAGCAAACCTTTGGTTCAGCTGATACAGAAGATTATAAAATATATATTTACTTATAACAAAAAAAAACCTTTTACATCCTCTGTAATGACATGTACCTCCTCTACAGCATCAGGTAATCAAAATGAAGGAGCAGGTTAAGTGTAGACATGGAGGAGGACTGTAGAGTGCACACATCTGCACATACTGATGGAGAGGGAGGATTCGTTCCAACTGCTGTCTTTCTTCAACAGAACCTGATCTAGGGTCTGGGGATGGACCGTTTGGCACAACCTCCCCTAGTTTCTACAGAGATAAGCGAGCAGGTGTACTTCCACATCGAGTTGCTTCCCCTCTGTCCTCCGACACCAAGGTTCGAGGGAAATAACCCCACGCTCACCCTGAGGATCACAGGCTGGGTTGACTTCCTCTCCTATAGGTCTCATAGGCACTCAACAGATTCAGACCGTATATGGTGCCCAGTTTGGGCTTTATTATCAGATTTAAGATGGGGAACACCTCAGGGAAACTCCACCGATACTCCACATTGCCCTGCTACATTGATAACCTGACAACTACTTTGACCCCCTCCCATTGCCATAACCCAACCCTTAGAAAATTCGCTGAATAGCTGCTTATGTATTTCATGTCTTTTGCTACAGAACTAAAGAAAAATGAACAATAATTATGTTTGAAAATAGAAAAAAAAAGGAAAATCGGAATTTTCTATGGTGCTCCCTGAACTATAAACTGTTCTGGAAAATAAGGGTCATTTTGAGAAATCAAGTGAAGGAGAAATCAGATGTGAGATAGAGACTGGATTAGTTTGTTTCACATGTTACTGCAATCTGAAAAGAGTCCATTGTTTAAGTATGTTGAGCATGTACAGTTTGCTGGACACGATTACACAAACAAACCTCCTTCTCTAGTATTCATTTAATTATACTTCTATCATATTGTTTTACTCAGTGTTATGTAGTGCACTAAAAACATGAAGTCATCTCTATGTGAGCTATGTGTTGCTACCAGTAATTTGTAGTTTTCTGGTGTGTGTGTGTTTTTTCCCCCTGAAAGTACATAATGATGTGATTGAAATGTATTTTGGACATGAATGCGTTCAAGACATGCACAAGCATTTACGCTACGTAAAGCTGCAACCTGAAAACAAGATGTTGAAATGAAAACTGCTCTCATTTCAAAATCTTAAACATACTCACACACACACACACACCCACAAAGGATGGAATGGAACTTGAACCTGTTTTTACCACTGTTATGTTGGTTGATGAAAATACTTTGTTTTTTCATCTTATATCGAATTTATTGTGAACCTATTTAAATGATCATTTGTAGTTTATGTCGTAAGCCGTTGCGTAACCATTTCATATTTTGAACTTTTTTCCTGCAAATGTGTTACCGTGTTAAGATAATCCTGTCAAAATGATCAGTGTAATAAAATATTGTTCATTGTTTTAGTTTTTTTTTTATTCTCACAAGTCACCTGTTTTCATTTGTGGTACAGATGTATTCATTAAATACTTTTATAACTTAAATGAATGACATCTGCTGTCTGTGGTGTACAGATACAAAAATCGTTCCCAACAGTTTGCATGTGCTTAGAGAGCACACAATCTTGCATCCCCATTTTCCCGAGGACTATTGATCTCTAAAACAGTTCAATATGTAGCCCACAGGGAGAATACAGAAGCTCGGCAAAACCCAAGCATAGTGTGTGACAAGTTCAAAAACGGTAACAGACTCGGTCTAGAAGTATGAGGTTGTCTATGTGCTTTGCGGTGGCGGAGGGCTCTTTCCTTTTGATACCACCACCGCTTTCTCGCCAATGCTGTCTTCAATAAGCAGGGAGATGGCGCCATCTAGCTGCTTTGATGCAGCTAATGCCACAACAGCCTTTTCTGTGGGGAAGCCCATCTTCTCCAGCTGCTGGAGTCTGAGAGGAAACATACGCAGGAACCTTTGAATGATTGCTTTAGTACAGACAGATTTGCACATACACACACACTGAAAAAAAATTACTAACCGCAGAGAGGAAACGGATGATTTAGGCACTTCGACTTTTGCATCAGGGTCCTCCTCTGGGGCGTCTTGTAATGAGGCCAGGATCCCTGCCCTCAGCATCTGCTCCTCCATCACCTCTGCCTCAGACAGTGTGGTAGATTCTTCCGTTATCCAAGCAGGTAATGGTTCCATCCATGAGTGGTGGTTGATAGCTATGCTCACTGGGGGCGCAGTTGGCTGATCTGCAGGAGTCAACTGGGGAAATGATCTTCAACAACAAAATAAGAAATCAGAAAATCTGCCACTGTGATACACACAGTGATTGTTAACAGTCAATAATCATTTTAATGAGTTACAACACCTCTGTGAGGTTGTGTAGGTCGGCAATCTGATCCTGGCTGAAGTTGGAACATATACCCAGTCAGGAATGGAATCCAAAAACTTAGACTCCTCCAGTTCCTGCAACATCCTAATAAAGGGCTGACCATCTGCAAGTGACATTAAGTATTTTCTTTTTAAAGAAAAGAAAAGACTTGAATACAAATAAATGCTATTATAGATTTGTTATGGGAGCATATTTTCGGCTAAAATCATATGAAACTAATCACAAACCTATGATTAATAGAAGGGGTACTAAATGTGTTCACTAAGCACAGGCCAAAGGCCCCAAAGAGTCTGAGTGCCCCGGGTCTTTTCCAAGAGATACAATGCATTTCTCCAAGACACAGGAACCCATGACATGAAATGAGCCCTCCAAGGCAAAGCAGCAACAAAGAAAACACTCACAGAGATGCAAAATGACCAAAGCAAGAGACAGAACAGCTATAAATGCACACAGAATGACAAAATGGTTAAAGAAAGGAGCAAAAATAGCCAATATGAGACACAAAATAACTACAAAGAAACACAAAACCACCAAAATGAGACAAGATATGTAGAATGACTACGAGACACAAAATACCCGCAAGCGGACAAAAAACACCTCAAAGAAGTGCAAAATAACAACAAACCAACAGGAAATCCGCAAAGTACACTCAGAGAGGTGGTTGTGTTTATGTTTCCGACTGGGTATCCTGCTAGTTTACATACCTGTGCCCAGAGGCCTCTTGTTTCATAATCTGCCCATGCTGTAATATGGAGCGATTACATTTTATATTTGCTGACTTGTTTAAATATCAGTAGATGTATTTTTACTTTCGTCCCTCTGACATTTATACACTAATAAGTGACTGTAAAAAAAGAGAAAAAGGATACAGTTGTGTCCAATGCATATTGCACAGAAGTGAAGAAGGGCAGGTGTCCCTGGAAGCAGCAGCAAGCCAATAAGCAAAAGAAGCCAGGGGAGGAACCAGACTGGCAAACATCTTAGGAGCCTCAGCTGTATCGCCTGTCGACACTGTGCTGTAAACAACGCCAGCTGGATGGCAGAGTAACCACAAATTCGACTTGCCTCACCTCCACCCACAAAGAGAACCAGGGTGTAAACTAAAGGCAGTATGATCATTGTGAGGATAGACAGGGCCAGCAAGGCAACTGTTCCCCAGCGACGCTCCTGATATGGTCCGAACAGCAGCAGCAGAGTAACACTGACCAGCAGAGAGGGTAGGTCATCATGACTGAGAGCATACAGAAACACATCTGAGGGGGAGAAAATGAGTTATATTGGTTTGACTACCTGGAATACTGATGCTTGCAACGCCTTTAAACAATAAAACAGTTACCTCTGATACTTGGGAATTCTCCTCCAGGACCGATGCTGAGACTTGCCTGGATACCTCCTGCATACACCATCACTATCAGCATTATAAATAAAGCTGATCCCAGGCAGAACCCAAGGCGATCTGGTCCACGCCAAAACCTCACTGACAATATACGCCTCAGCATATTTTAATATCAGCTGCAGGTTTTACACTGACTTGTTCAAAAATAAGTCTGAGAAATAAACATCCGTCGGTGCTCATGATAAGAGAAGTGTCCGAAATTATACACACAATTAAAAGCCGTGTTCGTTTCTCATTGTATGACTATACGAGCTAAAAAAAAAATCCACCACAATTATGTTATGATCCACAGATATGGCTACAGGACTGATTACTTTTAATCACTTCATATCAATTTCATGAAGCAGGATTAACTTGAAGTCTATGATTTTAGATGATATTTTTTAAACATTGACATGCTCCAAACATAAATGCTGTAAATTAGAAACCTGACAGCCTGAACATGTAGTGAAATCCAAATGGATTCCGGCTTCCGTCTTCTATTTCTTCTTCTTCTGATGCCTATCAGCGGTTGACGAGCAACGTTGTGGCCAGGTTGTGGCGCA